>OX439128.1:18093124-18511687 GCA_949318235.1 Ecdyonurus torrentis | reverse complement strand
CTTTTCAAATTGAGTTGTAAAAATCTAACATCAAAAATCAAAATTACTTTTACAAAAGTTACGTTTGTCTTCCGCCACTCCCCCCCCCCCCCCCCCCCGATACCGCCTGGTCTCAGCTATATCCCGCACCTCTTTATTTATATGATATTTTAACTTTTGAATAACATTTAGCGCCCTTACAATGGTATAAAAATTAACATATCTGTAATATGATTTTTAATCGATTTTTTTAATTTCTTGCTACAATTTTCCGATTTTTTTTTTATCATTGAGCAACATTTTTTGCGCCTAAAACTTTTTTTTTATAATTGCACACACTTCATCGTTCAATTTTAGTCAAATGTGCAAAAGAAAAAGTTCAAACATTTATTTAATTCGTATTTGAGGTGTCTCCGTAATGCACGTTAAAAAGTAACAATATCACAATTTTCAACTTAGCGTAAAAAATACTCAAAACAAAATATACATTAAGTCTACCATAATAGCATTCTTCTTACATCCTAGGCTACACTTTTCCATCAAAATTGAGAAAAAATGTTTGTAGCGACTTTTTTATTTTTGCGGTTTTACATACCCACCTTTTCGGGTTGGTGACAAGTTCGGGACCCCGCCACCCGGATAGTTTTTGGTATAGAAATATTTTTTCTGCTCAGTATGCTTGGTAATACACTCTTTTAACTGTGATTTAAATTTGTTGAAAAAATATTAAAATTTGAGTCAGTTATAGCAAAATCCAAAGTCGAAAAAATCGTCCCGCGGGCCATTTTGGGGATTTTTTTATGAAAAAACTGTACTTTTAAAAAAAATTTTAATAACGCCAGTTTACTTTCATAACAGTTTACAATGCACAAAAAATACAAATGACGGCATGCAATGTACATTTACAGAGAAAAGTGCCTTCCAAAACGTTAAAAAATTAGCTCTTACCTATGGCTCGATCCAACCGAATTTTTTCTAAGTGCCCTGAAAATTCGAAAATTTATCTGATTGATGTAAAACTTGATATTTGTAGTTGTATTGAGTCCCTAAACCACATATATTTTTTTCAGACGTTTTCCAGGGGGTAAGGTAGACGCGCTCGGGAATTCAGAAAGAACACGTCATATATATATATATATATATATATATATATATATATATATATATATATATATATATATATATATATATATATATAATGTCAACAAATAATATTTGTGTTGGTTGCAATAATAAAACACAGAACAAACTGCAGCACCAAGTCATTTTTTTTTTTAAAAACTTATAATTATAACTAACAACTTAAAATCCTTTAGGGTACATTAGCTACACTCTATGATATCCCTTTAAATAGTTACTTACCCTGTTCATGGAATCATCTGTTGGCTGTACTGCATCATAATGATTCTTCATGCGCTCAATCAGATTCTTGTAGAATCCAAAGCAGTAGTTGTCGTTGCGCAACATGAGTGGCTCCAGGATAAACCACAGACTTTTCTGCACACGTGTTAGCTGTGCCTTATTGCTATACTCAGTGTAGTTAGGGTCATGTGCAAGCACAGGCACAGCAAACACCAGCATGAAGTCAGGCATCAGGTGAGGAAGCTGGCTCAGCGCACGTTCAACAGCTAAAATCAGATAAGATACAAAGTAAGTCTGCGTCAAATTGATGTGATAAAACATTATTTTTGTATTTTATCATAGGCCTAATGCTTTCATGGGTAGAAAAAAAAATCAGGTTACTTAAAAATAAATAAAGATATGAAACATTTTTAATAGTTAAAAGAGTTGACAGAGAAACACACAAGATAAGGAAAACTTGGGGAATGGTAGACAGTAATGACAATGAGCTTAGACTGACAGGGATGCAGTAGCAGAGAAATTAATTTCTAACCCAAGCACACCCCATTCTAGCCACCACCGAAACAAACCTACTGTTACCAAAAATACCACCAATAGCATTCCGTCAACCACCAAATATTAAAGCAATCTTATCCCATACTGATCCCACACCAAAACCTAAGCCCCTACCTAGTGGATCTTTCCCCTGTCAAAACAACGGCAAACAGAGCAACAGAGGAAGGAGATGCGATACATGCATCACTCAAATCCCCAGCAAAACGTTTACAAGTCCCGTCACCAACCTTACATACCCTATCCACGGCCACAATACATGCACATCAGAAAACGTAATCTACAAACTTGAATGTACCCAACATACCACCAACCCCACCACAGGCCAACAGGAAAAATGTCAAGCATTTTACATAGGCTTAACCACACAAAAGGCGAGAGACCGCATGAATGGCCACAGACAATCCGTAAAAAACAATGAGATGGAAAAACCTGTGGCTGAACATGCGGCCTCTCATGGCATATCAAATTTCCAATTATGTTATAAATCAACAATACTTCGCACTATTCCGGGCCCAGCCAACTATGCGACATTACGACAATATGAATTAGCATATCAACATATATTAAGATCCAGAAAAGCCCAAGGGCTGCCTGGACTTAATATTCGCTAACATATTTCAAAAATATACCCTATTCCCGCTCCCCTCCCCACCTTTTCCCTTTCCCTCACTCACTCCTTCCCTCACTCATTCACACTCCTTCCCAGATTCCCTACTCCACCCCCACCCCTCTCCACCAACTCCAAACCAGCAAGAGCATAACACGGCAGTACAAGACAAGACACTGCTCAGTGATGTGCTCAAGTAATTTTCTCTTTTGATTGATAATGTCATTATCATATGACGAAAGCTCTCAAGTTATAAAGAAACTTTTATAACATTATACTGTGCCATGCAAGACCTCGACCTCTCCATAGAACTTCTACTGTGGTAAGGCCCTTGCTGGTTTTTCTATCCTTTTCTTTATCATTAACCCAAGGTAAAAAATATTATTACATAGAGCATTAATTAATTTAATGTACATACTAGTTTTCATATTGCTTTTTAGAAAACAAGCTTCATAAAAAGGGAAGTTTGGCTTGCATTTGGTTTAGATGGACGGCATTGCTCATAGCACACTGTCATTTTCAGCACCTCATCTTAAGCCATATTGATACTCATCAACACAGCAAGGAGAGATAAGCCCTTGCCCTATCTCCAGCCTAGAAGGCTAAAGGAGAACTGATACTCTAGCTGACACAGCTGCAGGCTTTTATACCCTTGGCCGTGCTGCTAGTGAGATGTGAGAAATTTCCAGACACATGCACACTCAGCTCAAACCTCTAAATCAAGTTGCAAGCCAGGGATTGAAAGTAAATGATTAGAAATAGTAGTATAAAATAGATGGGTAAAGATGGGTAACTCAAATGATGCAAAAGAAAAATAAAGTGAATTTGCGCTGGATGATATTTATCATCAATTAACATTGACATATTTTTTAAAAGACAGTTAATAAGAACAACAAAAAATGAGCTGCCTAAGTTTAATGTTTGTTTGTCTCACAAAATATATTAAGCCTTACATCCTGACATGGTGACTGCCTTGATGTAGTCTCTACGACGCTGAATGTCAGAGGTCATGTACTCCTGGACTGACTTCTTGAGGCGAGTGTCTTGCTCACTGCCTGCCAAAGCATAGTAGCCCATGAAGTCAAGAGGCAGGCACTTGAGGGGGATGCGACGAGAAAGACCTTGATGCAGCTTGGCTGCGAACTTCTCACGCACCTGGGGCACCTCATCCTGCAAGCAATTACCCTTACACTTAGTAGTCTGCTCCTTAACATGAAATTGTGCATTGAAACTGGTATGAAAATTTCTTATTATTACTACTGCTGCCATTTTATAGCAGATACACATGATGCGTTTTATACACACAACTCATTAAGTCAATGTATTTACGTAACAATAATTTTTTTTGCATTTGTGAAGTTTATGATTTAACTGATTGTTACATTATACTTACCAACATGAGCTGTGATAGGTTGAAGAACTGCTGAGCACTAAACTGGTCACCAACACCTTTCTGCTCACAGATTTTGAGCATACAACAGCCTGCAGCCAAACGAAGCCACGCCATCTCAGCCATGCTGCAATCAACCAAACGTCACAACACAATTCATGTGACACAGTAAAAAACAAATCACCTACCTTAGTTTGTTTTCTTCCAAAAGGTCACCTTTGTTGACAATGAAAGCATCAATCATTCGGAACGTTTTGTATGCTGAGACCGTGTCATGCTTAAGTCCTAACAACCATAGGGCCATTGTTTTCAGTCCTTTAACCTGAAACAAATAAAGTGCATGTTTTAAAATAGTGACAGGATAAGAAAACTTTCATACGTATGATTTGGCAAATCCTAAATATTATTTGTATTTAACATTTTGTAACTAAAAAAAAAAAAAAAAAAAAAAAAAGTTTTATAGTTAAATAGATAAATATGAAAAAACCATCGCGGTTGATTGTAACTACCAAAATTAGAGAACTTCGCTTTGCATTAACTTTCAATACATAGTGCTCTAATTTCTCTCGTTCTATTTCTATCCTATTGTTTTAGTATAGTTAAATAGAGATAATTATTTATATACTCAGTTGAAGTAATTGCTGAAACTTACTTTGCATTGTGTATCATAAGGCAATTCCTCTTCAGGGCACCAAGGGTCATCATAATCGTGAACTGTAGCATTGTCTGCACGGTCTTTCATAAGCAGTTCCTTTACAATCTGAAATTTAAATCATTCCGTTAATTGTTTACTCTGTATTTACCAGTAATATCGACTCGTACCTTGCGTGAGATGGTGTTTTTGATGGTGACAGGTAGAGCAGTTGGCATATTGTAAGCTAGGTGTCCTAGTGCCACAATAGCAGTGAGATAGTGAGTGTGTCCTGGCACTAGATTAGCTTTCACGTTCTGTAAACACCCATAAAATGTAAACAAATACAGTACATCATATAGGGTGTATGCGGATGACGTCATATTTATTGCGCTTGGAGGCCATACTGGAGTAGTGAATAACATTGCTCAGCATAGGACAAACTTCATATAAGCCAATTTTCTTTGGGAAATCGGTTAATTTTTTGTTATTGTTATTTTTCTCACATACTTGAGATACTAATTCAACATATTTACAGCATCAGTGCTCTAAAAAATATTGAATAGTGGTTTTAAACTGGCAAAATGATTTATTTTCCTATGCCACCCATGTTATTGAGTTATCCAACATGGCGTCAACTTTAACATGAATGCATAGACCCTATATATTATCACAGAAAAGAATAGAAAACCAACATGCATCTTACTACAAGGAAGTTTGTAGCTTAGTGAAGATCTTGATGGCACAGTTAGCACAATTATTTACATTGATTCAATTGTGTTAAATATGCCATCAATTTCTTCATCTAGATACTGACTTCATTGTGGTAAGGCGTTTGTTGGTTTCCTATTATTGTTGGAGCCTATTATTTCCTTTGATAATCCATTCAAACTGAAATGGATTTTATTTCCTCATTAATTACAAATACATATAAATACTGTATGTGAAAACCCCATTGCGGTTAATGATACTAAAACATTAGGCAAGAAAAATTAGAGCACTGTGGATTGAGAAATTAATGCAAAGCAACATTTTCTAATTTTGATAGTTAATGGGACAGGGATTCAAATTAATTCACTTGACATTGATTTATAATAATAAGTTTTTTATGAAAATAATTTAAAAGGACGGGTTATTCTGTGTAAAAACTAGCCATATACAAACTAAATATCTATGGCAAAAAATATGGCATATAAATATGGCTAGTTTTTGCACAGAATAACTTGTTTTTTTAATTTTTTTTTCATGCCTATATAACATATAAAACTCCTAGCAATGTCTAGTGAATTAATTTGAATCCCTGTCCGATTAACTCTTAAAATTATATAATTTTGTTTTGCATTAATTTTCAATTCAGTGCTCTCATTTCTCTTTCTATCCTATTATTTTACTTATAAATACAGTATCTATATCATATTGCACTTAACGGAGAAGAATTTAGTTGTGACACGTACGTCTACCATGCTGGTGAAAACAGACTCTTTGTACTTGCTGCCTTCAACATCAGGAATGTTGTGGAACAAACAACGGATTGCTTGCTTGGAGTCCTTGGGACTACCAGTTACAGTAAGTTCCTGACACTTGGGCTTCAATTCTTCCATCACGTCTGGATATACTGAACCTGGAATATAAGGTTAGACAACACTTTATTATGTTGCAGTCTTGATTTTTTTTTTATTTATTTTATTTTTTAATTGATATCTTAATTATTGACTGACACTGCCAGTTACTACCAAGTCATTTAGAATATTACAAACCTTTAACTTAAGCTTATTTATTACTTCAAAATACTTGCTCCCTTCCTAGCAATAAATAACAAAAATGTGAACTCACCAATAGGTTTAAACTTGCCAACAAGTGTGAGGATGGAGAGTACTAGAGGCGGCACATTGTCTCCCAAGTCAAGCAGTTCAGTGAGATGTCTAATAACATCCTCATGAAGGAAGTGCGAGGGAAACACGTAAGCCAGCACTTTAAGTAGGTTCAAGCCGCGCTCGCCTGCATTCTGAGGGTTAAGATGCAACTCCTTGACAAGTGGCGTGTGACGAATGCAATCCTCTACATAACCCACTAGAATCTGTACACAAAAATACACATTTATTAGCAAACAAAAGTTTTAATTTTTTTTAACTAAAATTTTAAATTTAATATTAATAATAAAATCATCGCATAAATAAAATAAACTGAAATTATGTACTGTATGTACTTTTTAATTTGACAGCAATTAGGTTTAATGTTTAGAAAAATATATACAATATATATTCATACCTTGATGGCTTGATGGTCAACCATGACAGAAGAGGTTCTCTCCAGCAGCATCTTGACAGTATTGTAGTATAGATTTGTCATCACTGGCTGGCCAAGCTTCTTCAGAATTTGACACTGTAAAAAGTAACAACATATCTCAGTACAGTAATAAAAATGAGATTATTATAAAGAAATCAATTTAAGGAAAAAACCATCGCGGTTAGGATCAATGATAAAGAAAAGGATAGAAAAACCAGCAAGGGCCTTACCACAGTAGAAGTTCTATGGAGAGGTCGAGGTCTTGCATGGCACAGTATAATGTTATAAAAGTTTCTTTATAACTTGAGAGCTTTCGTCATATGATAATGACATTATCAATCAAAAGAGAAAATTACTTGAGCACATCACTGAGCAGTGTCTTGTCTTGTACTGCCGTGTTATGCTCTTGCTGGTTTGGAGTTGGTGGAGAGGGGTGGGGGTGGAGTAGGGAATCTGGGAAGGAGTGTGAATGAGTGAGGGAAGGAGTGAGTGAGGGAAAGGGAAAAGGTGGGGAGGGGAGCGGGAATAGGGTATATTTTTGAAATATGTTAGCGAATATTAAGTCCAGGCAGCCCTTGGGCTTTTCTGGATCTTAATATATGTTGATATGCTAATTCATATTGTCGTAATGTCGCATAGTTGGCTGGGCCCGGAATAGTGCGAAGTATTGTTGATTTATAACATAATTGGAAATTTGATATGCCATGAGAGGCCGCATGTTCAGCCACAGGTTTTTGTGGCTGAACATGCGGCCTCTCATGGCATATCAAATTTCCAATTATGTTATAAATCAACAATACTTCGCACTATTCCGAGCCCAGCCAACTATGCGACATTACGACAATATGAATTAGCGTATCAACATATATTAAGATCCAGAAAAGCCCAAGGGCTGCCTGGACTTAATATTCGCTAACATATTTCAAAAATATACCCTATTCCCGCTCCCCTCCCCACCTTTTCCCTTTCCCTCACTCACTCCTTCCCTCACTCATTCACACTCCTTCCCAGATTCCCTACTCCACCCCCACCCCTCTCCACCAACTCCAAACCAGCAAGAGCATAACACGGCAGTACAAGACAAGACACTGCTCAGTGATGTGCTCAAGTAATTTTCTCTTTTGATTGATAATGTCATTATCATATGACGAAAGCTCTCAAGTTATAAAGAAACTTTTATAACATTATACTGTGCCATGCAAGACCTCGACCTCTCCATAGAACTTCTACTGTGGTAAGGCCCTTGCTGGTTTTTCTATCCTTTTCTTTATTATTATAAAGAAAACATAATAACGATTAGAGTAGATGAATTTTCCCGCAGTTTTTGTCCGCTCAATGCAAATTTATATATAAATAGAAGTGAAATAATAATACTGAAGTGTAGTAATAGGTAGTGGATAGATATTATTGTCTTTTGTAAAATAAAAAATAAGAGCGTGTACTCACCATGATATCTGAGCACTGCTTACAGCTGACTCCAGGGTTCATAACAGTCTCCATGGCAGTCAACAATTGTGGATCCTTACTCATATGGGCAGAGAATTTCCTCAGGAATTCATGTGCCTTTACTGGCTCAGGCAGGTGTTTTGAGAGCATTGTTATCTTGGTGCCCAAATCTTTGTCTCTCTCTTCACTGGGCTCCTTACGTTGGAGATCTAGCACCTCAGATACTAACTTGCGAATGCTGCAATTAATCAAAATATTAATCAAACAGTTGCAGATATATGTGACATTTGTCAAATATTGTACTACTGTATACTTACGATAGTTGTAGCTTTTGTAGTTCTACAAAGGCCTTTGTTGCATTTTCATCCACAGTTCCAAGCAAATAGTATAATTTCTTCATACGATCCTCAGTTGGCAAGGTGAAAGGAACCAAACAAGTGTTCAGCAGCTTTTCAACCAGTAATCTAAAATAATAATAAATAAATAATAATAATAAGGCACTGCACAATAAAAGTATGACACTATTAAACATCTGAACAAAATTTATAATTTCCTGTCAAGGAGTGACAGGAATATAACATTAACTAACTGGTCTAAAATTTCAATTGAAAGGCAACTTACTTGTCATCTAAGCCAGGCATATAGTAACAATGTAAGATCTTGTCTTTGATCCATGTGACGGCTTTTTTAGTAGCTTCAGGCACGTGTGGGTCCATCAAGTGATTTTTGTAGATCATGGCTAAGCCACTCATCGCCTCTCTTCGGATCTTAAACTGCAAAAGGCAAAACATATCATACATTTTTCCCTTCTGATTTACAAATAGAACGAAAAATCGTGATAGTTAAAAAAACTTCAGGAATGAAACCATCTATTTATTACACAATCTCTTTTGCAGTAAATCACTTTTTTCAAAAATTTAATTAGTCAGATTATCTATTGAAAAATGTCTAGCAAAGACATTTGAAGTTGGTTAATGGTGGAAACTTGAGATTGATATTAGGCCTATAGCTAATTAAAAAAAATAAAATAAAATAAATAAATAAATATTTGTTTGAAATAGTCTTCAAAGACACAGTACAGTACTTCAAAATGTGACCTTTAATACATGAGCGCAATTTACTGTTTAGAACCTTTGGATGAATTGAAAAAGTTAAAAGAAGTTTGCACGGAAAGTGTGTACTGGAAGTGAGTTATTTAGTTGAAAAGGAAAATGATTACTCCAGGCTTATCCCCCAAAAGGGGTCATAGTATTGATTATTGATGTTCACAATTTAGTAATGAATACTCTATAAAAAATCAATTAAACTACAAGACTCTTCTTTCTTTAATGTACTTTTATATGCAAAGCCACACTAAAATATTCTTAGTTACTGTACCTTCTTGTCCAGTGTTCTCTCTCGTACAAAGTCGAGGAGATCCTCACTCTCACTGACAACGCTGAAGTCTCGCTTAGCTGTTGACACGATGGCCATGACCACTTCATAGCGCACGTGTTCCTCTTGGTCGTGCTGGCGCAGCTTCAGTGTCTGTGTGATGTCTTGCCTTAGTTCAGGGTGGTTTAGCAGGAAGTGCATGGAGTACTGCACGCACTTGGTGCGGATTGCAACACTGATGTCGTTGTACCTGCCACCAACATCAAAAGTTTTATCCAAAATCAAAATATCCACTCTTGAATGCTTTATTCATAATAAGCACCACAAAATATAGTAAACAGCATTGGCAAATATTTAAAACACTAATTTACAGTGGGGAAAATTTAATTTTAATGACTTTATATTAGGAGTTATGGCGAATTTCTATATGACTTAATTACTCTATCTTGGTAATGAACATTAAATTCAAATTAATAAGTAAGGGTAGAACTAGATAATGATAATAAAATCCTACATTTCCATTAGATTAACTAATTAACTTTTAAAACTACTACATAACGGTACTTTATAATGAGACAAATAAAAAGGTTCCAATTTAAATTTTTTCCTTAATTTCATAGCTCAAAATGTATGAGGAATATTTTTTTTTTTACAGTATTATTATTAATTTTTTGTTTATTAACTTTGGTCCAAAAGTTTATATTTTGCAACAAAGTCCAATAGACATTGCCTCTAGTGCAAAGGAGAGCTGCTTAGTTAGTCAGTGCAATCTCTATCTTTCTGTCTCTCTTTAACCAAACACAATTGATATGATTTTTTTTTTAATCAAGCAGTTGAATAGAAAAAAAAAAAAATATATTCATATAAAACTAAGTAAGATATATGGCTTCATAAAATCATAAAATTTCTCATAATGAATGATTTATTTACGTATTCGCTGAGCAATACATAAATATATATAAAATAGCTGCTTGCTGGCTAAGCAGCTCACCTGAACGTGACATGCGTTCTCTAGTGCACTTTGTGTCAAACTTTTGGAAAAGATAAGGAAAAATAATTTGTTTCCACATATATTTTAAGACTCAAAAATAAGAAACAAGTTTACTTTGTAACCTTTATTTATCTCTCATGTACGTAAGTTAGTACGGTACTGTACCTAATACTGTAATAATATGAAGGAAAATTGTGCATACCTGCCAAGGAAAGCTTGCCAGAGGGCGCGATGATGGATTGCAAGAGTTGAGTCTTTCTCAGAGAACATTCTAGCAAGTAATGAGACAGCTCCCAGACGTTCCTTGTCATCTGGGGACTTCAGTTTGAACTCCAACTGAGGCAGCACAGCCAGCAGTACTGTAGGGCAGATGTGGTTTAGCTCGTAGATTAGGTCGTAAACTTTGCTTGAGATGGCCAGGTCTTTTAGCTCCTGGCCTAAGATCAGCACGTGGTTGAAGAACTGAAACATTAAAAACCTCATGAATGGGACTTTTACAATGCAGGCTACTTTTATTACAGCACAACAGATCAAGAGTAAATAAATATTATACTCTTTATATAAAAAGAACTCAAGAGAATGCTCAGAATCAATTACTATGAGCAATACTGTGAATAATGGGGTGAATTTAAATCATAATTTTAGAATTACTAAAGGAATGCAATAATCAAAGATAAAGAAATTTTCATAGCTTACTGTCTGGATGTAGGACTCCAGAGTATCGGAGCACTTCACGATAAGTTCCTTGGCCAACAGATAAGCATTCTTACGCTGAGATTTATTAGGCTCTACAATGTTGATCAAGATATTGTCCAGCAGTTCGTTGGATAAGTTATCAGACTCTGTGATAAGAGGACACAGCACGTCCAACATAAAACTTTTCACTTTGCCAGAATGTTCATCACTGTAACATGAAGCACACAAAAATAAGCAACACACACTCAATATATATATTTTTTAATTCATTTCTTTAGAGCTACACATTTAATTTCCTGCGGGTTAAAGAAAATAATTTTAAAAGAGGGTTGCTCAGTATGTATTACCACTGCATAAGTTGTGACTGCTAAATATTACACTCGAGGACTCAATTATCTATTGCAACACTTTCTTCAAAAACTTTTATTGTACTTCCAACAAAATATCTCCTATCTCTCTCTCTCTCTCTCCCCCCCCCCCCCCCCCAACTTCATTCTTTGCTGTGTTTAATGTAAACATATTATACAAGAAATATCCATTTACCTACTGCATGACTTGGATACTGTGCTCTTCATTAGGGAGATAACGTAAAATTGGGACTTACTTGACAATACGGAACATAAGCTGAAAGAGGCTGCAGAAAATGTCTTGACAATCATCCAGCTCAAAACACATGTTGAAAGACTTGACGTAAGCTAAGTTCTCAAGTAGGTAAAAGTAGCGTTTGAAAGCAGGATCCTTAGGATCTTTCAAGCCTGCCAGCTGCTTGATCAGGAACATGAAGATTTCCTGCAAATTTACAACACAGTTATTGATGTGGTACTAATATTATTGTGGTTTATAGGAAGGAATTTTATCTTCTGTTTATTATCTCAAAAAATTATGTGTGCAAAATCTTAATCTAGGTAATAAAATTTCTTGTATTTGAGGTTCACATAAATGTACGGTTTCAGAACATTCACAAATGGATGTTTGGCATGTTAATAAATGAGTTTTTATTATCAAAAAATTCAACATGAAACTGTGAATAAGAATAACCTGTGAACATATTGCTTGAAGAGAAAGAACTACTGTCAACATGCTGTTATAAAAAATGTTGTTCGTTATGTTATAGTTTCTAGTCTACATGTAGTTATAATAACCTACCTTGACTTGCTCTGGGTCCTTGTAGGGAGCCTCTGGGGCATAGACACGAAGCACGTCAGCAATACAACATGCTATTAGCAACTGCACATCTTTGCTAGAGTGCAGGAGGAAGTAGTCAGTAGCAAGATGGAGTGCCAGAGGTACATATTCTTGGTAAGCTCCTTCATCTTGGCCCATTGACTGGAACGTGTGGGCTAATGTCTGCAAAAATATCATGTCAAAATTAGCTAATTACCACAAACATTTAGATGTGCCTATAAATAAGGTTCAGCAAGAACTTGGCACATAAAATAAGAATGAAATTAAACAAATTACAATTACAGTATTGGCAATTACAATATCTAGTAGACACAGCATTTTGATGTCATACGGTACATTCTAAATGCAAGTAACTGAAGTGTCGTCATTTTCTCTTTGTTGTCTTTGTCAAAGAGTTATTTTATTACTATTTGCTCACCTTAAGACGTCTTATAAGTTCATCTGGTGAGAGGTCTTCTTTTACATCACGGCACCCTGGTGGGTACACGATGGTCGCAGCCCCTTCTCCAACTCCGCGAGGCATGATGATTACTGTTTACTCTGGCATGCCACACCTGAACACAAATGATATTTATGTCAATTAAACACATAAATCAATGTTAACATGTTAACTAAACAATAACAACGTAGAGAAAGTATAATACCATAAGTAACAAGTGATATCTGGTGTTCAATATGTAAGCATACGACATTGAGAGCTACAGAAGTTTATAATGGGGGGTGTGACTCAGGTTAATTAAGCATTAAAACAACTTAAAATACTTGATTATCAAATAAGTGAATTGCTTAGGTATATAACTAAAACTTATCAATGTTACAACAGGGCTTGTGCAATCAAATGTGGATGGTTCGAAAGTCAGGGAGGACATAAACAACATGATGAAGCATCAAGGCAGCGGTGATATAGCTTGCCTGACGCCAAGCAAAGCATGTTGGCGTGTTCCACCGGATTAAATATTATGTCAACATTAATTATGTGATCATTTCAACACATTTGACACTGCAAATTATGCGATAAAAACAAACGCCACAAGTTGATCCTCAGTTCATGAATTTGTTCCACAAAAGATGGCACCATTCGCCATTTTAGCGGTCAACGCAATTAATTGAGTTTTTCAGAGCGACTTTTACGAAACTGGACTAAAGTCATACTTGAAAAGTTGCTTTAATCTGCATTTTAATTAAAAACTACGAGTAAAAAGACCTAATACTTACAATAATACAATAAAATTGAGATGCCAACACTCCGGAAAACAAACGATTTCGTCAACCATAAACGCAAAAGATGGCTCTGCCGCTCGCCAACAGAAAACCCGGGACATTACGTGGTATTACCAACTTTATAAAAAAATCACTAAATTTAGGATAGTCAAATGCGCACCCTTCTTCCATCGCTTACTTTCTGCGTGCGCTTTTGTCTTGGCTGACTTGCGCGTTTGCTATTATTATGTATTATTATATAATATATAATAATACATAATAATAGATATAATGTATATTATTTTTATTATAAAATATAATATTATTATATTTTATAGGGGTGATACTTTTATTTTTCATTGGAAAATAAAAATAAACCTTACTTTTTAAAAATATTTCTATTACTGCAATATGTGATTGAGCTTTTTCGAATTGGTGTTATTAATTGAGCTCCTCAATGCATTTATTTTGACAACAATTCCAAATACATGAATTACATTACATAGCCTACAAATCCATTAATGAAATCCAATGTCTTTTTTTTTCTTTTTCTTTTTTTTTTTTGGGTGCGCACTGCGCATGTACAAAAAAAAAAAAAAAAAAAAAAAAAAAAAAAACACCAAGTGTGCTAATTAAAAAATTTGACGTAAGTTAGCAACCGCTGTAAAGTAAGGGGCTGTATGCCCGCAGTATATGCCACCAGCCTTGCGTTAGAAACCAGCGCTATTTTGATTGCTTTTTGGTTAACTACCCCTATATAGTTGATGGGGTTATCGGCCTGGGCCGTAAATATATACCATATAAGGCCAGTACTTTTTTGTTCCTCTTTTTTTTTCACTCCGTAAGGAAGAGGATAGGAAAACTATTATTTTGATAGTAACTATTTTGACTAATATAAGGAGGATGTGAGCAAGATCGCTTATAGTCGGCCTCAAAACAGTTTTTCCTTTTTAGCCAATACGTCAATTAGTCAATACAAAAATAAATAAATATATAGGATCTGATAATATATAATAAAATAATATATTATATGTTATGTATATTATACTCTGACCAACGAACTAATGTATATAAATATAGACATGGGAGTCTCGGTTGAAATAAATTACAAAGGTTCCTTATATATATCCTATATAGCAAATAAATAATTGGAGGCAAGTCAGGCAAGAGGTGATAGTGGCAAAAAAAAAAAAAAAAAAAAAAAAACTATATCTATCAAGCAGTGTATTACTATATTATAGTTATTATAAGTTAACTTATGTAATGAAATTTTAATAATAAGGTTTTCCATAATGCTGGGCGAGAGTGAAATTTCAAAAGTTTGTAATTTTAAATTTTATTTGCATGGTCATATTGCTCCCCGAAATGTAAGTTGTCTTCAAAAATCATATCATAACATAATCTTGAGGAAGTGAGGAAGCAAAAAAATAAAATCTATATAATTATATTGTATTTTTACATTTTTAGTCAATTAAATCAATATAGTCCACAGTAAATAAGCATACTTGATTTTTACTGTATATATTTTTTTCATAAGAGAGGCCTCTAAATATTACGATATAATAAATCAATTATATACGTTTTTTTTTTTTGTGGCGGAGTGCAAATAATGCAGCCGGTGTGCTATAAAAATAAATACTAATTTAATTAATCAGCACTATAATTTATTAACGGTGCTAAAAACTATATCAAATGCGCGTGCCGCGTGGAAAATAAGCCGAAAAACAGAGTATACTATAAATGATGCTTTAAAATTAAAATAAAGAAATATATTATCGGTGTATAGTAAAAAATATAAATCTTCACTAAAATGCAAATTTACTTTTTTTTTCTCTCGCTCGCTCTCTTTCCCTAAAACTGCATGATATATGATCAAATATATGCAATTGTCTTATAATTAAGTCCTAACAAATTTTATCACACCATGTGCGCATGTTTTTATTGTTTTATTATATTATTTTATTTATTTTGATATAGTAGTCGAGTCTATTCCCTCTATTCAAATGACAAAATTTTGGATGTATTTTGAATATTCAATATTAAATGGTCCAATTGCGACTTATATATCACATAACTATTTCTTGCTGAGATGAAATAAGAATATAGGTCGCGACGTAAAAAATTTCTAAGTTCAAGTTCAAATATCATTACTTTGGAAAATCATGAATTTGATTGATATAATGCAGCTTATTTGTTAATTCAGATACAGAAAGCGGACTATACGGCAATAGACTGTAACGCATAGGCATAACAATGAAATTTTACATAACAAAATATTATAATAGTGACTGCGGGACACGGCGGGACACGCCATGAATTGAATTTAAACTTCTCGCGCTGCGATTTATTTAGTAAAAAATTTAGTGAAGTTCATTTCCATAATGTTGGTCATGCATTTTATTTCGCGGCAGAGGGCGGAGCGGAGTGATTGAATTGAAGTCGTGTGGCTTGGCGCTCCCGTCTGCTGCTGTTACATTTGACACTTTAGTTCAGTGAGAGATGGGAGTACGGGAACAGCGCACACAAACGCTGCTCTAGTCAATATTAATTAATATCTGAATTGACCCCTCGCTCGCAGGGAGGGTCACGGTCTGCATATATACCTGCATAAACCAAAACTAAGTGGAGAATGGCGGAGGAAGAGCCTCAACATACCATCAACAATGACGAGCCCGCTATGTCGGATAACAATAAGATCAAATTGCGCGGCAGGAAGGGCGCGCTAAAGAAAAAGAACGTGTTCGAAGTTAAGGACCATAAATTCATCCCCAGGTTCTTCAAACAACCGACTTTCTGTAGCCACTGCAAAGACTTCATCTGGTAAGTTGAGTGCGTGTATATGACCTTGAAC
Source organism: Ecdyonurus torrentis (assembly GCA_949318235.1). Taxonomy (NCBI): domain Eukaryota; kingdom Metazoa; phylum Arthropoda; class Insecta; order Ephemeroptera; family Heptageniidae; genus Ecdyonurus; species Ecdyonurus torrentis. The sequence goes on along the minus strand of OX439128.1, from coordinate 18,495,134 downwards.
TCCCCCCCTCTGGCCATCATCCCAGCCTCCCAGGTAGCCTTGACTCCGCTCCGTACAGAAACAATCGTCATACCGCAAACTCTGAGACAAAGTTTTGGTTGACCAAACTGCCGGCAGATGGCACTGCAATAGCGTACCTCAGATATTATAGTTAAGAAAAGACGCACACATTTTTTTATCGGGCCTATATATATTCTCTGGCGTCCGGCGAGCTGGGCAAGTTCGGATAATTTTATATGCGGAAAAAACAGATAACCGTTTATAAAAACGGTTAAAAATTACCACCATAAAAATAATATATATCAATTTAATATTTTATATATATATATATATATATCCGGATTTCGGCAGCACTATATATTAGTGCTAAAATTAAAATTCGGATAAAATTAAAATCCGAATTTTGGAGAAAATTATCCGGATTCACTGATCCGTTTTAAATCCGGATCACGATCCGGATCAAATTATCTATTCATGTATCCGGATCGAGATCCGGATAGAAAATCGGATAACGGATAATTTTTTATCCGGATATCGAAATCCGGATTTTTTTTCGCTTAATATTTATCATAATTATATGAAATCGTGATCTGGGTCATTAATGTAGAAAAAATTAAACGGATCACGATCTTGATCAAATTATCCGGATCAATATTATCCGAATATAATCCGGATCTCGATCCGGATCAAAATTATCCAGATTATATACGATCCGGATAAAATTAAAATCCGTATTTCGGATAGAAAGTTATCCGGATTCACTGATCCGTTTTAAATCCGGATCCAATATATCCGCCGCGCGGATCGTGATTCAGATATAAAATCGGATATAACGGATCAATAATTTTTTATCCGGATTTTTTTCGACACCTCTGACTGCAAGCAGTAGGGGAATAGGGAATAGGTATATTGAAAACAATATAGCACGTACGTCACGTACGCACTTCAAAAAATCGCAAAAAAAAAAGTTGCCGCGCGATGTTTGTGAAACTTAAATAAAATGTAACCTACATTATGATTCAAACATGTGTTTGCCTATAATAACCTCCACCCACCCCTAAATAGACTTAACATCCGGTTGTTCTTCAAAAATTATAAAAAAATGCTGGTTTTAGGGTCCCAGTTCAACTGGTAATAGGATTTGGGGCTTGGAAGTTGGATTTTCAGAATCAGCGAGTTCGATTTGGTCTACGTAGACATCAACTTTGCCAAAATCTGACAAAAAGTTTTTTCGTAAAAAATAGGAAGGGTACCCCCTTGGTAATCTTGTCATTTTTATAAAAAAGAACGATCTTTTGCTATTTACTTCCGTTTAAAACGTCTCATGGCCATGAAACTTGAAACATTGTTGTTAAACATTTTTTTGGTTGCTTTCCAAAATTAACATTGACTTTATGTTGATTTGGCGTCGAGTTATTGCCAAAAACGCCAAAAATTTTCAAAAAATGATAAAAATTAGAACTTATTTGAAAATCGCAGTTTTCTCGACGCAAACAGTCACAAATACCTAGGTACTACCTTGCATAAAAATTTTGATGATCTGCCACTGTAACTTGCCGAAATATGGCGATTACTATTGCTTCCGTGTCGAAACGTGGCCAGAATGGGTGGTTTTGGTCAAAACTGAACAAAAATCATTTATCTCACGCACGTGTCAAAGGATACGTCCATAAATCGATTACAGCAGTCAGATTGCCGAAAATCGCCATAGCCGATTTTTGGCGCCACTTTGAACTTTAAAAAATCGGTAAAACACCGTTTTTGGACGCATTTTTTATTTTTTTTTTAGTAAGATGTCTTTATTTTCGGCATCCCCGCGGTCGTTTTCCGTGGACCCTGTGATTCTGTGTCGAAAAGTGCCGACGGATACACGCAGCGCGCTATTTTCGGAAATATTTTAAAAATTTATACATAGATATATATATAAGTAACACACATAGCGAGACATTTCTGAGACGTCTAGGCACCACCCGCGATGTATATACCCATCTCTATTCTATGTATATATATATATATATTATATATATATATATACATATATACACACAAACAGCGGCCTTCATATTATAAAAGAGACTCGCGCGGGTCGAACAGAGGCGGTGTTTTATTTTTTTATTTTTTTATTTTTTTTTTTGAGCAGATCGCGTATTTTTAGTAATGGAGAAGAAAAACTTTTAGACAGTGCTAAAGCGGCCATGCCCATATATGGCCAAAAACGATAAAAAAAAAATAAAAAAAAATTTATGTAGATAATTTATTTGACATATTTGACTGCATATAAGCGGCCATGCCTTCAAACAGTTCTGTGGCCCACCACATCGGATTTCGATCCGAGTAACGAGCGCGCGCAGCGTGTGAGGAAAATGGAGATTGGTAGGCCGTACGGACGCCTTGGCGTCATAGGCCTACCCATCTCCATTTGACGAACACGTGAGCACGTTCTCGGCTACTCTAAAACGTATAAGTGTATCGCTTTTGTAGTTATATTGGTTATGTGAAAGCAAAAAAAAAAAAAAAAAAAAAAAAAAAAAAGTCCAAGAAATCGAGTTTTAAGAGAGGGCAAAACACCTCTGTGCGGGTGTAAATTTATATAAAATGCAGTTGTCACTATTAATTGTTCTCAAAAGAGATCATGGCAAATGCCGTATCGTATAATAATATATATTTAAATTAAAAAATATATATTATAATTTGAAAATTCGAATAAAAAGGTTGAACTATCCCCAAGGGTTTTTTGGCATTGTTAACAAACAAACTATATATTGCGTTCGCACGCGATATATCACGCAAGCGCGCGCGCGCGCTTAGCAGCAAAATTTATTTTTAGATGAAAATAAAAGTAATTCGAATTTTTTTAAGGCTATATCCGCTGAATATATATATATATATATATATATATATATATATATATATATATATATATATATATATATATATATAACCACACCCCTTGGGTGCAGGGATGGATTTAAAACAATATTTTTGTGCAGGTACCGCGTGGTCACCATTGCACTTACGAGGTCGAAGTTACCCTAAAATTAACGTTTTTTTGTACTATCGATACCGGAGAGAATTTTAAGGGTGAACCATCCCCCGGCGAGAAATTATTATAAGTGTAGAAAATTTAATTGTCACGCGTTATATATAGATAAATTAAGATTCCACCAGTAATAAGTTTCATCAAATACGGAAACTTTTCAAGTTTTGGGTGTTTTTCACCCCCAATAAACTACCCCCCAGGTATTGGTCAAAACTTTCACCCCAAATATACCAACTCCATTGTTTTTCTACCCCCCCCCCCCTCCGAAGGGTGATCTTTAATTCCCCCTCAAAAACTCGGTGACAAATATTGAAAAGTGTTCAATACACAGTAATTATACAGTAGATTATCTCCTATGCTGAGAATGTCAGATCGTTTCCGCGCGCCTCCTGTCTCAAGCGGTTTGAACTATTCTGGGGGGAGCTCTCGTAACAAGTTTTTGCGAACATTTTATACGAAAATCTATAGCTAAAAAAAAAATACGGAAGCTTCATAGCTTCATGGAAACTATGAAGCTTCCGTATTTTTTTTTTTAGCTATGGATTTTCGTATAAAATGTTCGCAAAAACTTGTTACGAGAGCTCCCCCCAGAATAGTTCAAACCGCTTGAGACAGGAGGCGCGCGGAAACGATCTGACATTCTCAGCATAGGAGATAATCTACTGTCTATTTACTGTGTGTTCAATATAATTTCTCTATTTAAATTTCGCGCGACTTCCCAAATGCCGATAAAGATTCAAGTCTAAATAAATAATATGATCATTGCTTGACTTCGGCCATTTTTGCTCCGATTTGCTCTTCACAGAGTCAGCCAGAAAGTAACAATCTCGGAGGAATTAGAGACGACACGTTTGTCTCATTTGCGGAAATCCGAACCACCCCTCCGTACATCTCTTGCGGACTCCGCTGTCCGCTCGCTTTTGTCAGGTACTTTTATTAATTTTTACTGATTGGAATTGTCACGCGTGGGTGTGTCCAGGGTGAAAACACACTGTACTAGCTATTGGAGAACGTTAAACGAGGGATGAGAGCGGTCCATTCAGGTAGCCGATGGAGATGATAAAATTTTAATGATCCATTAAAAAATCTTGAATTTTTGGGAGAAAATGGATAAACTTTTAAGGCTTGGTATTTAATTTAAATATTGTAAATAAAAACAGTTAATTATAATTAAATATGTAGCAAAAAAAAAGTAGGTAATTGCATAATATTCGCTTACTAATATTATCCATCCGCTTTAAAATAATAATAAAAAAAAAATTTAAAAATGTAGTTACAAATAAATCCATTTATTCATCATATTGATTTATAATTATTTAATTTTACGAATGGAATTATGTTACTGTATATGAAATTTATTCTGCATTAAAAGCCTGTGTTCCACAAGCGACGCATATTAATTATTGTTCATTATCACCTAATTAATTTAATAAATTTACTAACCCTTCTCGTAATAAGAAGAATATGCCTCGCTACAATTAATCTTCTTATCTTATGTGCTCCACACCTTACCGTTTACAGCATCTGAACAAAAGTGATAATTTTTATTTAATTTTTTTAATCAGGTCGTCAGTTTTAAGTTTAAATCATATAATTACGAGTCTGGTACGTTTTATCAAAAAAAGCTACAAATTGTATAGCTTTTTTACTCTTTTGAGTAAAATTTGTTGGTGCTGTAATTTTAGACAAAAGAAAAAAAAAATCTATAACATAGCTACTGTACCTCATTTTTATTCCAAGATTATATCTCATCGTTTACGAAAAATCAGATTATAGTGTTGCACCTGCGACGGACTGCGACGGAGTAAAGTTAATAATCATTATCCGTAATTTATTATAGAATTCCTAAATCCTTCTCTATAAAAATAATAATGTTCTGTATTTACCTTTAATTTTTATAAAAATATAATAATATAAAAAAGAGCAATTCTTCGTGTTTCAGTATAAATTGTATTGATGCGCACAGGTACAATATTATCGGTGCAGACTATATATATATGTTAGCTTCCAGAAGCGAATTCGCTCCGGAAGCGGAAAATATGGTCAGAACGCGTTGGGACCACGTATGAGGCTTCATAACGCGAAATTCGTGTTGGGAGCATGGTAAATTTAATCCCAACGCGTTGAGATCAAGTTGAAAAATTTCAACGTGACGGGATCAAATTTGAAATCTTATGACGCGTTAGGAACATGCAAAATTGTTCCCAATGCGTTGGGACCAAAATTGAAATTTCACAACGCGTTTCGGTAAAATAATATAATGATTTGAATAAAACATCACAAAATAAATAAAAATAATAAATAATAATAAAAAACAAACGATAATTAGAGCAATATAAAATTTCTTTATTTTTATAGTGAAATTAAAAAAAAAAGCTATCATTTTATTTAATAAAATAATCAAAAGTCGAATATTAACAATTTTTCTTAACTCAAATATTTGCTAACGTATCTTCTCTCGAAGAAAAGGACAGAGAGAGAGAACACGCCTTTTTTAAAACTGATTTTAAATAATGAAAAATAAAAGTATTTATTTCATATACCAACAAAATTAATCTATTATGACCTATGACTACTTTCCTCATACATTGGTTCAAAGTTCAAGTCTACCTTATTTTATCCAGTGATAACAATACACCGATATATTTTTTTCTCATACACGTTCAGTTGAATGTTCGTCTCTGTGTGGAAGACATGTTTTATGATTTCACCATAGTCGTTGGAAATAGAATATGTTAAGATAATATTTGAATTTAAATAATTGACGTGTATTGTTGGTGCGCAAATAATTAAGTGAGTGGATAACGGTTTTACATTGGCTCTTACATATTTAATCGTAAGTATTCACTTAAAAATAAAAAAGTTTCGGTCACATATCATATAATTAATAATCAGATAGATCGTTTAGTAAGTTTAATTTTCATGTCTCAATATATACCGTCCGTGTGATTTAACAACACCTTGCTCAAAACAAATACAGTATACTGTATTCTTGCATTTCAAGTAAAGTAATTATAAATGTATAAGTTTAAGATGAAAAATAAACAATACCTATATAAATATGCATAATAATAATATACATATAAGTAATAATAGCAAAGTCTTAAATCATATCACATATAAAATTTTGAATTGAGAAAAGTTCCTTTTTGGCTTTTGATTATTTTACTAAATAAAATGATAGTTTTATTTTTATTTAAAAAATTTTGCTATAAATATTTATATAGCTCTAATTATCGTTTGTTTTTTATTTATTTGGTGATATTTTATACACATAATTATATTATTGTACCGAAACGCGTTGTGAAATTTCAATTTTGGTCCCAACGCATTGAGAACAATTTTGCATGTTCCTAACGCGTCATAAGATTTCAAATTTGATCCCGTCACGTTGAAATTTTTCAACTTGATCTCAACGCGTTGGGATTAAATTTACCATGCTCCCAACACGAATTTCGCGTTATGAAGCCTCATACGTGGTCCCAACGCGTTCTGACCATATTTTCCGCTTCCGGAGCGAATTCGCTTCTGGAAGCTAACATATACATCATTTTAATTTCCACCACTATATTAAAATAGATGTTACGGGCGTAGTGCCGTAGCCAATCACAGGCGGCGTGGAAAGTGGAAACAGGCGCGCGTACACTAATGTAATGTCCTATCCATGGATATATTATGGTCCTATCGTTTAAGATTCCAGAACCAACCTCTTAGCGTTTTTAGAGAAAATTACTTCATAGAGGTTAATTTTTAAATTGGCTTACACAAAAAATAAAAAAGTTTTATTTTTATTATTTTTTTTTTTTACACCGGTAATACCCATTGGATTATTTAAAGCATTTCAATATTAGTTTTTAGGTAATATTATTATTAAAATTAATTAAAAACCTATTATAAAACTAAAATACAATTTAATTTTATTCAATAAAAAAATATATAATTACGAAATATTTCAAGATTAGTGAAAGTAGATTATATAAAAGTTATTTTTATAACTCATGGCAAGCAAATAGGAAAATTTTCAAATAGGCATAAATGATATAAAAATTCTAAAAACTCGTTGCTAAAAAGGTCTATAAAACTATTTTATTGCATATATTATACATAATATATCATTTATATATATATTATCCGATTGATTATGATTAAGGTACAGTATTATAATATACTATAGTCAAGTAGTGCAAGGCTGTATCGATACTATATATTTAGAGCAATTTAATAATTATTATTAATCTGGTTAGACGTATGCGCATATGTATAAGTTGTACTTTTATATTATATTATATGAACGGCTCACTTATTTTTTTGAAAGGTTTGTTACCTAAGGCACTTGGTTACACACTTTATTATTTTAAATAAGACAATAATATGAGAACAGATGCATTATGAATCATGTTGTGTGCTACTGATTCACTCTCTTATCAAAACGTTTGCCACGATGACCTTTTGTCGCATATAACCATTGGTCAATCTTTATTATACTGTACTGTAATTTAAAAACGGGAGTATTTTATTATTATTATTATTATTATTTTTTAATATTTTAGTTATTAATTATTTTAATAAATCAAAGAAATCCATTAAGAAAAATCTATATCTAAATAGATTTTTTTTCTTCTACTTTTGAAGGGCGTTTTTTTTTCTTATAGTGCTTATTATTATGCTTTTTTAATACATTTATTATACGGCTAATGTAGTACAGCTGCTTTTTGAGAACTATTTATTGCTATTAAGTAATGCGCTAATGTACTGTACTGTATATGAAGACAAATTTCAATATCCTCCGCTTATCGTAATTTGTATAATAAACTTAAAAAAAATGTTACGTTAAAATAAACTGTTTGTCATTCAATAATATCGATTACCGGTAATTTCATCTCTTCAACAAACCTAAACGAGCAGCGAGGAAGAAAAAAAATGTAAATCAATTTCAGGCAAAATAATAATATAATGAAAACTTCATTATGTGTCAGTTCTACTGCAGATTATTCCGCAACTTTATACGACATAAAAATATCAAATATCAATTCTTTCAAATATAGAGGCTCCATGCAATGATTTTACCTGCATATTTAAGAGCTATTGTGACTTGAAATTTAAAATTTATTATAAAGTCGAGCGCTAGCCATTGTCGTATATGGGGTCAGTCACACACAAGTTAGTTATGCATATTTTGTCGAGTAAAACTTGGGGCTTCCTCTCTAATTGAGAAACCTTATTGGCATGCATGCAATCTTGTTTGCAGCCCCGCGACACTTATTTAATTCATTTTACTTACAATATGTATAATAATATACTCACTTTTTCTTTTATTATTTAATAAACAATGTGTGCTATACAGTATACATAATAATATAGTCTCTATTATATTCTTTTTCAACGATCGAAAGACTTTTGCTATTTTTATTGTACCTTCCTGCAACTTCTTGTACGTACGTATATGACTTCTATCAAAGTTTTCATTTCAGTTACGAGGAAGACTGAAAAAAAAAATGCTTGATTTTGTTGCATACATATTCTAAAAGAGGACATGGTCTTGAATCGATAGCTATGTGAATGTCTAAATTTTGAGTTCATAAAGTATTTTTAATTAAATTTGGAAGTTGCGAAATGTAGTAACGGTCGGTAACTTTTTCCCACGCCCACATGCATAAGTTACCGACCGTGACGTCATTTTTAGATTTTCAAAAATTGATTAAAATTACTTGTAATGAACTCAAAAATGAGAAATTCACGTATAAATAGTCAGGACAATGTCCTCGTTATAAAATAAAATTACCTCCTATTGAAATTCCTTTCAATTTCATTTGCTGTAATGTTATTTGTATTTCGTTGTAGTTCAAGATTTATGGATTTTTATACCGCGCAGTAGAATTAACAATTTTTAATATAATAATTAAGATATATTATGGGTTGTTTTAATATGACTATAATTGTAGATTTCTATGTTTGTTTTCACTTTTGAAATAGTTTCTTTTCTATTTTTTGTCTAATTGATATCATTTTATCTGTATTTACAACTTTAAAAATCAATTAACATTTAATTGAAACATTCAAACAGTTTTACTTTGACGTGTTATAAAAGATAAATTGAGTGAATGAGTTTGATAAGACTATTTTATGTACTGGTCTCCTATACGTATATGGAAAACTTTATTATTATTATTTATTTATTTTTATCAGCAAATCACGGTATCACATGCAGGGCAGGGTTCCTGCTCCAGTGAACCGTGTGTATAACGACTTCTTTAGTATCAATTGGTTTGCGTATTTTGTCGCGCTCGTTTGTTTCTTATTTTAGACCAGCAATATGGAGTGTGCTGCCGGAGACAAATATTAGCACCTCGTATTTACATCTCAAGTAATCTTTACATCAAATATTAGTTTGGTGTGAACAAAAATAAGCATGAACCGTGGCTTGTAGTGTTTTAATTTGTTAACTAAACAAACGTCAAATGAGTATGTAATAAAATATAGAAATTTAGAACTTTCGCTCGCGGTCTTCATATTAGGAAAAAAACAAACAAAAAAGTATGACGATATGAATGATTATCTTATTATTATATTTTAAATATCTGCTCTGTTCAGCAACATTTTTATCAATTAAAACGAAGATAAAATATCAGGATTATTATTTATATAACACTTCAACAAGAAGCCCCTGGATCATATCACCTTGCGCGTACCTATTTTATATAACTCTATCACCTGAATTATTTTAGCTCACAACTTTACCCCTACTGTACAAGCAATACAAAGTTTGATCTAGTAACTACACACTAGGAACAATATTGACTTAAAAAATAACAGCTATATTTATTGTATTATTTGAAGGAAAAAAAAAAGAAAAAAAATATTGTTTTCTAAAAATGTTGATTGATAATATACAATTAATTGAAATTATAACATGCGTTTTCAAGCCGTGGTTACGATTACCTGCGGGAAAAAATAACTTTTATTATATATTATATTGAATATACATGATAATTGAATAATTTATTGAAATAAACAAGTTTCAATCGTGCAAACGTACAATATATATAATTAAAATAATTGTAATGCATTACTTATAATAATAATAATGTTCTTTAAGTTTGATTGATTTGATTTATAAAAGTGCATTCATAACATATAGCTTTGCTCAGCAAAATAATCGTTTCCGTTGATAGGAATGACTTGCTGCGAAAGTTATAAATATACGTGAATGAAACCCAAAAGCGTCATAATAACAATGAGGAAGACTAAACAAGTTTAGGGAGTACTTTATTACATATTCTAAAAGAGGGCATCAAGTTTAATCAATAGCTATGAGTATTTCTAATTGTTTAGTTCATTAAGAATTTTTAATTAATTTTTAAAAGTCGCGAAATGGCGTCACGGTTGGAGACTTTTTTCCGTTCCAAATATGCATAAGTTACCGACCGTGACGTCATTTTTCGATTTTTAAAAATTAATTAAAATACTTAACCACATTTTTAACCTGGTTGGTATCGTTTAACTTTTGCTTTATTTTTATTATTACTTTTGCCGTAAAGTTTGTCGTATTTTTAAATTATATATTTTTTATACTAAAGCATTCATAAGTGGCATTTAAATATATTATGCAAAGACACGAAGAAGCAATTTCTGTAGTATTTTGGATTCCGGGACATTTCTGGGGCACCGCACATTGTTATTATTATATTGTGTATGGGGTCACTACAATTTTTTCAGTTAATTACATAATTAAATATATTCCGGGACATTTTGAAATATTGAAAGTCGTAAAATTTCGGGATAACTAAAAATTTTTATATTTTTTGCAAACCTTAATTTATTTTCATAGTTTATAAGGAGTAAATTTACCTCATGTATAATACTACATTCATTTTTGGGGATTTTGATGTTTACACTGAAGTTTCATGTATACACAAAAATAAAGAGGGAAAAAATATCTAAAATTAACTTTTGAAATTCAATATTTTGGATTCTATAATGGGACTTAAATTTTAAAAAAGGACGCCTTGAAAGTAATTTTATATTGTTTAACTTTTGTTTGAAACTATTTTTTTTTCTGTTAAATTGCCAGATTTTGATTTTGTTGTTAATTAAGGTGCGCCAAGTGAATTTCGATATGTGGGACTAATTTTGAGTTTAAGATTTCGAGTTTTTTTTTCTAAACATACAAGTTATTTTGCACAATGATAATCTAAAAATAAATCTTGTATTGTTACAATAAGCTGCAGCAAAAAATTACATACAAAATGCTGTAATGTTCTACCTTCAAAGGTCGCTCCAGGTCGTTACGTCAAAAAAAAAAAAAAAAAAAAAAAAAAAATCTGCTAGCTATACCCTTCTTTCTTCATCAAGCTCACTAAAATATTTGAAACAAAGCTATAGCTACCAATCGTAGCTCGTACGCAAATCTCTTCATATATAACATCGCCATAAAATCTGACACTTATGTAACTCAAAACTTATATGCCACTTTCTCTTCAAACAAGGAATTACTTGAGAGTATAATAACTCTTAAACTGTGATAACCATCAGGATGTGGTCTCTCACATCGCAAAGGCTTTCCTCAAATTTAGTTTGAAAAGGAAGTTGGGTCATTTTGTTAAAAAAGAGAGATCTGTTGAAAATTTTGTGTTCCTGACGTGCTTGTCCTCTTGCATATCAAATCACTATTCTCCTCACTATCCTACTAGCTGTCATCACATCTCCATAGCTATACCACAAGGGAACAAATTTTATGTGGTTAAACTTTTTAAGTTTAAAATATAATTGGCAAGTTTTTAGGGGGAATAAACTAAAATTTAAATTATATAAAATACATGAAGTTTAAGTTAATTTAGTTATATAAAACGATCGTCGCATAATTATTCATGTCGCATCTACGTACTGTAGTTCTAATTATAAATACGTATGATAATAATAATAGTAACTAATAAGAATAATAACGCAATACTTGACCATTGGGGAAAGAACTAGCACCATACTTATCAACCAGGAAATTTTAATTTATAATATCGAAGTGATATCGAAATTTTTTTTATCTCATACAAATATAATTAAAATTAGATTTCTGTTTATTTAGTTTGCATATATATAGCACCAAATATATACTATATAAAAAGCAAAGAAATTTTAATGTTTTAAATAATATTTTCAATATAAAATAACACAGCATATTATATAATAATGTTTGAACAAAATTATCTTTCCCAATTTGAGATCATCTTAATATAACTGATGGAATACAATTACGTTTGCTCACGTTAGTTTACAAGCACGTTATGTTTGGCTGGATTAAATAAAAAATATTAATATGCATTCAAAACAATCGCTTAAATCTTATTTATCATAATTTGAAGACTAAATATTATATAATTATAGTCTTTATGACATTTTAATGTATATAGTTTAAAAAATAATAATAATAATTAAGGTTTTTCATTTTAAATGAAAGTATAAAACTGTAATTGCAGTATATGTCCTTCATTGAAGAAGAAGAAGAAGAAAAAAACAACTTCTTTTTATTATTTTCTAGTAAAAAAAAAATCATTTTCTTTTCGTCATCATTTGATAATTGACCTAGAGACAATAAAATACAGTTTTCTTGTTGTATTTTATATATTTTTGAAATTTATTTTTGTCTCTTCAAACTTACAAGGATGCAAGATTTTGGGGAGAATAAATTGTAGAATATGCGTGGGAAATTTTATTATTGATGTTTGACAGTAAATAATGTTCTTTCTATTTTAATAAATATCATTGATTTGTTTTTGACATCGATATTATTTTTACATTTTCCTCCCCGTTCCTTCCTTCCTTTTTCCTTCCCTCCTTTCCTTCCTCTTATCCTTTTTCTTTTTTTTTTTTCATATATATATTTTTTGATTAAATTATTACGACTAGCATTTTTTTTTTTTTCATTATTATAAAAAAAAATTACAATTATTTTTTTATTTTTTATTTTTAATAATATATTGGTATAATAGCTGCGTTGCCGTATTTTATTTAATGTGTACACGATTTTTATAATATTTTTTACCACTTCCATCCAGTACGTCTTTTCTCATAAAAATAGGGTGTACATTCATGGGGTTTGCATTCATGTTAACGTTGACGCTATGTTGGATCTTTCAATAACATGGACCGCATCAAATAATGATTCATTTTGCAAGTTTAAAAATACTAATAAGCCAATTTTTTTGAGAGCTATCTCAAGTATGTGCATGAGAAAAAAATAATATTGACAAAAAATTAATTGATTTACCAAAGAAAATAGCCAAAAACAAAGATTGTCCTGTGCTGAGCAATGTTGTTCATTGATCCAGTATAGCATCGAAGTGCATTTAGTATGACGTCATATGCGGATACACTCTATAGCATTGCAAATTCAGCGCGAGTTTTTGAATGGTAAAATAATTACCGAGCTGGTATGGCCGAGTGGTGAAGGCAGCTGACTCGCAACTCTGTACTCCTCACCGAGTATAGGTTCGAGCCACTGCTAGGTGCGTACGTGAAGTGTGAGAGCACAACACGTTGCACGATGCATGTTTACATGCATTCCATGACAACGCACAGTATTCGGGAGGTGCATGATTGATGTGATTGCACCGACCAGCCGGCCTAGATGTTTCCACGGTTTCTCTAGGCTGTCATGGCGAATGCCGGGCTGTGTACTTAGGCCGTGGCCAGCCCGTGTGTGCTTTTCCATTAATTGGAAAGTCCTTACCTGTCGATAAGACAATGTCTTGACTGGGACTGGGATTGGTGTATAGCACGATAACACAATATGGCAAGCAAAAAAAAAAAAAAAAAAAAAAAAAAATTCAATTTATTACACTCGTGTGTACTGCATTGGAAAAAATATGAATGTGTGTAGGTGTACAATATAATAATATAATATATTATAGTTTGTTCAAAAAACAAAAACAAAAAAATATATAGCAAGAGTATACTATGTTGTTGTGCGTTTCTTGAGTTACTACATATCGTAGAACAATAACTTTGAAGCAGAGCTAATACTATGGTATAGCTAACTAATGGTGATTTAATTAGTAATTTTACTGTACAGTTTCGATCAAATGAATAGTTACCATTTAAACTCGATGTTTTTTACCGCGTTAAATTTTGTTCAATTTTGCAACCTTGTTTATGATTATTCATTGAACTCTATATTCTCTATCACATCTATATTCAAATTCATTGAGTCTATATATTGTAATAGTTGACAAATACACCACAAGAAGTCACCTGTGATGCACTCAGGTAGACAATCCGGCGGGTAAATATTTTGCTTGCTTGCTTGCTCATTCTCTCTCTCTCTCTCTCTCTCTCTCTCTCTCTCTCTCTCTCTCTCTCTCTCTCTCTCTCTCTCTCTCTCTCTCTCTCTTTTTATCTAAGAAATGCATTTAATGTTTTTTTTTATGTTTCAAAATAACTGCTGACTTACCGATTTGCCCGATTAAGAGATTAAAATTAAGATATTTTTTTTATCATTTATATCAATATGATTTGTAATGACAGCAATTTGGTAAGAAAATAGTTCGAAACTTGTTATCAAACAAATACTTGAAAGCATTTCTCACAAGAGAGAGAGAGAGAATGAGCAAGCAAGCAAGCAAAATATTTACCTGCCAGATTGTCTACCTGAGTGCATCACAGGTGACTTCTTGTGGTGTCTTTGTCAACTATTACAATATATAGACTCAATGAATTTGAATATAGATGTGATTGAGAATATAGAGTTCAATGAATAATCATAAACAAGGTTGCAAAATTGAACAAAATTTAACGCGGTAAAAAACATCGAGTTTAAATGGTAACTATTCATTTGATCGAAACTGTACACTGTACAACATATAGTTGAGCCAACATAATTAGCTCTTCAAGACTCTTCTTTCCTTGAACATAAACGTATATTTTCTTAAAGTATATTAAGTAAGTAAAATTGAATTTCTATGTTAGCTTTATACATTTTCAATACATCAAGTGTGTGATAGAAGAAAATAAAGTATAATAGTATTGTAAATGAAAAAAAAAAAATGTATTATTATGTAACTTAATACAGCATGCTATGTAACATCGCACGTGTCCCGCAACTTGCTTACTCGCGGTTGACAGTCAACAGCAGGACGAATATATCATTATACATACATTTGCGCCTAGTATATATTATATACATATATATAAGGGGGATCATATTATTCATATTATAACAACAAGGAAAGTAAACCTGCTGCAATGCAAAACTGTTGCAATACAAAACTGTGTTTATATATATATATATATATATATATATATATATATATATATATATATATATATATATATATATATATATAAATATATATATATATATATATTACATATAATTATGTATATGTAGTGCAAAAGATGGAAGAAAGAGTATTAATTAATATTCTTGCAAGAGCTTTATAAAGACGGAAACTTTTTTTTCATCTTTTGCTCAAGATTAAGTAATGGATATTTTTATTTTATACCTTTTCAATTATTTGGACGGTCTTGATTTATTTTCGTACACAGTCAAAAAAAAAAATAATAATAATAACTATATTATGCTATAGCTCATTTTTAGCAACATTTTGTACAATATAATTTATTTGTAATATGCATATAAAAGTTGAATACTATATGTATATAGAAATTATATTGCACACCTTTATAATATGCTGTTCCAAGCTAGGAACATCTTTGTGTTAAGATCGTTTTGTTCTTTCAATATGTGGATAGAAATGAGCTAAATTGTGAAAAGTTTATTCTAAGAAAAAAAAAAAAAAAAAAAAAAAAAAAAAAAAGTAATATACTGTAGTTTGTAATATAAACAACGTTATATTGTGTGTTAAATGTTTTTATATGTTAGTTCGTTCTCTTCTTGTAAGCATTTCTTGCATCCAACAGACAATCAAATTGCTAATTGGACCCGCCCACCACCAGTTGGTGTTATTTTTAGACTTTGCTGCTGGCAAGATCAATTCCTCGACTGGAAGTAATTGCAAGCAAATTTTACATGCAACTGGAATGTTTTAAGATGTATACTGTGCATTGATACGTAGCTATAGCAAAATGAATTCTTTGCGCCATTCATGAAAACATTGAAAACACATTTAATTTAACAAGTCATTTAATTCTCGAGTTAATATTTTAAATAACATAAAATCAAATAAAAAAAAATTTCTTACTAAAATACAAATAAATGTAGTAAAAATATTAAAAAAAGAATAAGAAAAAAGATTCTTTTCATCTGCCTTGAGCATCGCCTATCTAGTTCACTGTCATGAGTATTTTATACCGTCTCCTATAATATACTACACAGTATAGTAGCACCTTATATATTTTTTTAGATCAATGAACCAATTAATCAATCATTTGCCATTCAGAGAGATACATACTATACCATAAAGAAGTCATGTCGTTGCATTCACTATGCGGTACAATTTCTTGCAGGGTTTCTTCCCTCTAAAAAAAGTCCTACGGTTTCTCAGTGACCCAGACTCACTACCCCTCGACCCGTATCTGCTTATTTAGTCTAAAATGGTTGTGGAGTTACAAAAAAAGCAGAAAATATCACTCTTATTTTCTATATCGTATTTATTTATCATAGAGTTTTAATTTGCAAATAATTTTGCTGTCAAAAATCAATAAATTTAACTAATTTAGAAAGAAAAAATAATAATATTGACTAATAAAGGAACAACTGTTTTGAGGCCGACTTTCAGCAATTTCGCTCACATCCGCCTCCGTTTCTATACTTACTACGCATGCGCAGTACGTCAAAACGGAAGCGGATATAAGCGAAATTGCTTAAAGTCAGTTTCAAAACAGTCAATACAAGAATATAATTTTAAAATAAATGACTGCAGGTTTTGGCGCATTTTGTTTATAAATAATAAACTATACATTCATTCCGACTATCAGTATATTAATATATATTATGTAAAGTAATTTTATAATTTTCAATATATTAAAGCATTATAAGTAAATACACATTAACAAATTCCATATGTTGTCTTTGAAATAAGTATACGTTTAATTGTATAACAGTGAGATTTTTAATAAAATAAAATAAAAAACTTTGATTTGTACTGCAACATAAAAGTTTAATTTCATTAGCGTAATGCAATGAACACACATTTTACGTATACTTCATCTAATTTATACATAGAATCCTTATTTATATGAAATACACCATAATTCTGATGAACTCAAATTACTTTGAGTTCTATATAAGATCTATAAGCTGCATTAAAGGAGACTAAATATTTGTGCAGCAAAAATACCAATGATGCACTAAACGTAAAGGTCTTCCTGATTGCAAACCTAAAGTATTATTATATTGTTATAAAGAGTATACTATATAATATTATAAAAAAATATAACAATGTTGCTAATAAAGTAGAGGCTGCTATCAGTAACAAAGAAAAAAAATACGTCACTAGTAACCTCAAAAATATCATGAAGTTAAACACAATTGCTTTATAGAAATTGTTTGCTTTACAGATTAAATACAAATACTTATTATTTATATTTATAGATAATGGAATTGGATTTACTAAAATAGAAGCTAATAATATGTACTTAAATTATATTAACTTTATTTTCAAATAACGGTATATTTATATTAAATAGATATTTAATTCTATTATTATTGAAAGTTATATTTTCAATTGATAATGTGGCACGAATATTATGATTTATAATACTATTAAATTTATGTTTATTATAATATATATATATATATATATATATTAAAACGTGTCTCATTAGATTGACTTTAAAGTAAAATCAATTATATTGGTGTGCCGTTTCATAAAATGTAATTTCCTAATTTTTTTTTCTTCTTCTTCTTCTGCTATAAACCTGATCAATATCTCGCTTACCGCGACATCGCTAAGTAAACACTTGAAATCAACCCCTGGAGCGATACTATACTCACTCACTCTATCGCTATATTATAGCTTGCTTTATCAAAAATTAACTGTCTATATAAGCTCTTGCCTTGTGTTTATCCGCACCCGCCATGTCAATTCAATTCCCAGAGAAATTAAATACATTGTCAAGGCTTTATTGTGTATATTATATAGAGAGAGTTATTATTATATTTTGTTAAAAAATACCTTTTTTTTTACTTATATACAGCATAATATTATAGAACAAAAAACGGCACACATTATATAATATGCGTTTACCTTTTTGAACTATAACTGTTTATTATAGACAATGAATATTTTTTTACTCTATATTTTATTTAATTTTCAAGTCCATATATTATGCATAGTTAATACCTTATTCGTATAGTAGATTCTTTTATATCTTTGTACTCGGAAAAAGCAAACATCATAAGTATGCTAGCTCAATTTGAGGATTTTTTTTTCTTCTTATAACAAAATGATTTTATAGATTTTATTGGAATATTGTACATAGTATATTGCGTAATATATTTACAATTTACAATCCCGGAAAGAAGATAATAATAATAATAATAAACTTTATTAAGGCGTTGTGAGGGCAAGACAGCCCTATTTTACAAAACCTTGACCAGACATTTAGTTTATACAGTGGCTTGTTAACAAACGATAATATAATTTGTTTTGCAAATATAGTTTGTTGCAATAATATCACTATATAGCATAAATGTTGCTAAATGAGAATGGTATACTAATATTTAAGAATTAACAACCATAATATTTATGCTAGATGTAGCATAGTTATTATGCAGTATGGCATCATAAATTTTGTTGCAGAGAACTATAAAACAAGTAATGTTATTACTAATTTATTTGTGTCTGTGCTGATGCATATATATTATAATTTACAGCCATAATTGTTATTCAACTTTAGCAAAATTTGTGCAATAATCTAGAAATGATTTGTTGCAGCATAAACTCTCCCTCTCCTCTTCGTCTTCTACTTTTTCCATACTTATGTATACCTAAAAACAACTTACAGTTATACATAATAAATAATACAATAGAGAATGGCGTAAAATTAAGTAAATAACAAAAGTTCTGATTAAGTTAAACAATATTTCCCAATCTTGCTAAATTGTTTTTTTTTTTTTGTTTTTTTTTTTTTTTACTTGTTCCCATTTACCATATTATATCATAAAAGTACAATAATTACATATAAAATTATTATTATATATAACGTATTTTCAATACATTACACAGTCCATTTGAATTTAATTTTAATATTTATTGATCAATAATATAAATTATATATGATAAGGAGTTTTTGTAGAAATAAAATTTATTGTATGTCAGATCAAAATACGATTTAATCATATCAAATGTATTGAAAATAAATTGATCACGCAAATCGCGGTTCCAGTGCAAATTATAGACCTTTAAACAAAATTACTGCAGGTAATGTGTGCACGTAATAAACCCGCAGCACACACACTCACACAAAAACACACGCAAAAAAAAAAAAACGCCCAATATAATCTGACTTAAATACACACGCATACAGTACAGCAAATTTTAATGTTTTACCAAGAACTTAAGTTATCAAATAAAACAAGACTTGTATAATATGTTTTATTGTTCTTTGTTTATTATTGACTTTTATTATTATTAAGGTAATAACATACCTCATAAGGAGTATATAATTATTATATTGTGTGTGTGTATATATATATATATATATATATATATATATATAGGAACTAAATTAACTACATAGTATATAATTATTTTGAAATTTGAGTTAATTGAATGAATGCAAATCATTTAAACTTATTAAATTATAGTAAAATCTTTTGCACGCACTGTTTCATTTTTATTATTTATTGTTATAGAATATAAATAAACTTCACTATATATAAAATTAGTGAATAAATTTGAACATCGTATTATTTTATATTTTTTATCCTTTTATAGAGTACTATAAATAACAAAATAGACAGTTAAAACTTAATATAAAGTCGTTTGCTTTACAAGCATCGTTTTATATTTTTTAAGATGGACATAAAAAGCTACAATTTACTATATACAAGAGTTAAAAAAAATCGTTCTGAAAGTTTTTGAACTTGTGATAATTTCAGCAGCGTGTGCCGGGTGTAGTGACTTTACTAGGATCTCGTGACGTCACGCAATTAATAAATTTAAAATATATTATTTTGAACCCCTTCCCCTCACGGCAGGTGTATAATAGGACCTGTTGGGCTTCGTGTAGCTAAACAATTACAGTGAAAACTTCTTAACAAAAACATGCTGTCGTAGAGAAAAGTTTTTGGAACTTTTTTTTTTTTTTTTTTTTTTAACAGAATTTTTTTTATTGACATCGTGAATAGAATAATTATTATCGTAAGTTTAAACTTTTTTCTTTTATTGTGTTTATAGCTGGTCCAGTTCTTGAAAGAAAGAAAGTCTTAATAAAAATAAAATGTTAACTTGAAGTATATACTAGAAAAACAGTGAAATATATTATGTATTTTTTTTTTTCCTAATGATGCTCTTACTCAATTATAAGGAATGAAAATGAAACAAAACATAAGTATAATATTCTAGCAATTTACTGCATGGCATACGTAAAATTTAATTATCTGTTTTGTCATTTTTGTACAAATTTTTATCCACAGTATACCATGATGGTGCATAAAAATAATTTATACAGTAATATGACACAAATTAAAGTGTATAGCAATTCTTTACCGATTAATAACAACACTACGTAAAACTTTTTACATTATTTATATATATATATATCGCAGTACGTACTTAAATTGCATTGTTATACCATCTTATTATACAATACATAATATAAACTTTGTTGTGTACAACTTTAAGATAGCTTAAACATGTTTACAATTAACATGACATAATTTGCTACTACATATATATTATAATTATACTTGCGTTAGTGTCTATATAAATGAAGTAAACTTTTTGTGTTATTTACAGACTGCGTATATGAACAATATAGTTAATTTTGAAAGTAGTATTTTTTGTCATGTTATTTGTTTGCTTGAGGGAAAACAAGTGATGATATTCTAGGATATATATTATGTGTGTGTGTGTGTTATATATATATATATATATATAATATCTGTGTGTGTGTGTGTGTGAGTGTGTGTGCGCTGAACATTGAGTTAGCTTGCAGACAGTAAGTTACATAGTATAATATGGAGAACTTACTTTTTTTTCCCGTCGTGCAAGCACCGAGAGCTTCAAATCAATAATCGTCGAGATTAGTTTTTCTCTCTTTTTTTTTTTATATACCATAATGTATATATATACCCCGACATTGCGAGGCACACGATGAAACTCTATTTTACATCATTCGATCTCTCGCTTCCTCTCATAAAATTTTATCATAATACTCTAGATGTGAAATATTACGTATATATATATAGAAAAAAATTGTATTGGTTGGCACCAAAGAGATGTGATATACACAACAGCATCAAGACATTTATATAAATCACATACCACAGAATGTTATTATTATTTTCAATCAATTTATATAGAATGATATTTATTTTATTTTAATAACTTTATTCTACAGTGGAAAGAAAATTGACAGTCAAAAAAAAAAAAAAGAAAAAGAAAAAAAAAAAAAAAAAAGAAGGTTGTAACTAAAAGTAAATTATTTGTATCTATAGGGTAGTTGCATTCATATAAAGGTCGACGTCATATGTGCGCACTAAATTACATGGACCGTTATATAGAAAAAATACACATTTAGGGAGTTTAAAAATACTTAGCAATGTTTTTTTAGAGCATTGATGCTGTTAACAAGCTTATCCAAGGTTTTCAAGTGCGAGAAAGATAATTACAACAAAATTAACTGATTTTACAAAGAAAAAAGCAAAAAACACGTTTTTCCTGTGCTGAGTAATGACATTCATTGCTCCAGTATGGCGTCGAAGCGCTTTCATAGTAAAACGTCATGTGCATACACTCTATGGAGCATTACATTACCGTTTTTTGTCTCACAAATTATATTTCTGATTATATACATAGTATACAGTACTATAGATTAATATAATTAGAACTTCTATGACATTATTACTGAAACCATAACTTAAAAAGCTGAAACATTTTATATTATACACATGAGTATTACATTATCATTGCAAAATATAAGAGATGAAATTTAGAAGTTAAATTTAAATATAGCTCTGTAATATATATAATATAATGCTACATAAATAATCATATAATTTTTCTTATTTTGTGCATAATATATCATCATATATATATATATATATATATATATATATTCCATAGCTGAAATTTTTATATTTAATGTAACCACGGTAACTACGTTATAGTTTGTCGCAATTTAAAAAAATATTGTTACCACGCATCCTTCGTATGCCCTTGTGAAGAAACTTTATTTTTTCCATACATACCTAATTATACTGTATAAAAAAATGTATAGTTAGTTGAGTAATATATATATATGATATTCTTTATTACGCCGAGAAAATTGCTGGTTTCTAATGAATGTTGTTTGTGCTGTTCACAGGGGGTTCGGCAAGCAGGGCTACCAATGCCAAGGTGAGCTATTAGTAATCCATGTCCTCACTCCAGGGAATCTCTACAGTAATTCAAACATTATCACTACATATATAAATGAGGGAGTGTCACTTCAGTTTACCTTATCACTTTAGGTGATAAGGTCATTAATTCAGTTTAGTTTACTCTCGGCTGTATAATTTTTAAACACACATCGTTATTATTGTTTGATTTTTTAGCCGTTTGTACTGTATTCATCAAAATAAAACTTTTTTAAAATATCGTCGATCAGTTTTAATTAGTTTTCATTTAGGTGCTTTTACATATTCCTATTTTTTCAACAAAAATTTGCTTACCAAATTTGGTCATTGCATTGTAATTTTATTATTGCATTTGATTGTAGGAGATTAGAATTTTTTTTATTATTATTTTGGTCCCATTTAAATATTTTTGTTATGCACAAAATCGAAATATGAAAAAATAATTTTTTTACTGTGAATGAAATTTTTCATAACTAAATATTAAATATTGAACATTTAATAGGTTTTACAATTATATAAAAAAAAAAAATGTAATTTCAATGCGTATCACTTTTATGGTTCTATTAAAGCATCATTCTTAATTATTTTAAGATCATAGAAAAGTGAAATATTTCTAAAGTGAATAAACATTTGAATAAAATTTATATAATATCAAGTAGAGGAAAGTATACTGTACTAAAAACATCTAAAGATGTTATAAATAATGTAGTGTTTAGTTTCTCGTGTTAGCAACGACTATTTGAATAAGGAAAATGTCAAAACTATATAACCATAAAAAAGCTAGCAAACTGATTTTGCAAAAGGTTATTATTATATTATGATATAAAGTAAAAAAGCTTTTTCCAGTAAATCTAAAATCTCACTTAAAAAAAAAAAAAAAAAAAAAAAAAAAAAAAAGGCTTGTAGATTTTCACACCATATAGGTTAATCTTGCTGACATTACATCTGAAGTTAATCTGGTTAGCTCTATTTAGTGATTGATTGGTTGGTTAATCCTGCGGAATGCTGCAAAATGTCAGATAATTACATATTTGACGCGGCAACTTGCCAAATTTAAATATCATTCGACCCACTCATTTATCGTCTCTACAATTTTAGCAAAGCCAACTTTTTTTTTTTTTTTTTATTTTTTTTAGTGAATAGACATAATTTGAAAATATGCTTTGAGTACACACACAAAAGCAAATCTATATATGTGTGCGGGTATAGTGTGTAATTAATTATTGATAAATGTATCTTTTTCATCAACACGACAAATTAATGTAATATTATAATTCTGATGTGCAGATAAAATTTTGCTTATAAGTTGCTTTTTTTTTTTTAACTACAGCTTTATACGAGAACCTACGCTTCATTATTAATATTTTAATTTATTAACAAAATGTAACTTAACATGATATTGTTAGTTAGATAGTTAGTTTAGATTGTTTACACAAAAATAAACAGAAATTAAAAAAATATATAACAGGAAAGTAAATTTGATATTGTTGTTGTTGGATATTTCAACCACTTTTTAGTTCTCTTTTTATGGCTCTAACTTTTAGTATAGCTTAGCAAAATGGTAGTGATTACTTTGAATTAATATTACTTACAAAGAATAATAATAAAAAGAACAATCAGAAAAAGTGTTGTTGAGAATATGGTTTTTATTTCATTTCATATATATATATTATATATATATATATATATATATATATATATATATATATATATATATATATATATATATATATATACCTGGCTAGGTAGACGTTCGTTATACATTTTACCAGTATTATACTGTACAGCATTCTGACGTGTATTAATTCTTTTTACTCAAGGGATCACTGACTGAAAGAGAACGAGAATCATGGTACATTTCTTTTATTACTACAAAAGAAAAGTGTGTGGCCACTTGTGAGTGTGTGCGTAATATCGACTTCAATTATAAAACGTTACCTTTTATTCTCAGAGGTGTAATATACCAATATACTCCCTATACACAAATCGATACTCTATAAAAACAAGACAAAACCAATTATTGTCCAAGTAATCGATTGTCGTCGATAAAAATGTAGCTCTGATTAATTTTTCTTTATTAGAAAACAACATTTTATGTTATTTTTATTGAAGAGTCGGCTTATTTTCCTCTTCCGTCTCTCCCCCTCCTCCGTTGATATAATAAAGTTGATGCGATACCAAACCGTATTTCTTATTTTTTATTCACTGCGTCGTTTTATCATCAACGTGTTAAAATGTTGTGCGGTTTTTCCCGGTTAAAATTTTTATGTTATAGCAACAACCATATAGCACTGATTTATCGTCTAAAATTAATTGACTGAATAATACAGACTCTACATAGATTAATGCATTGATTTCTTTTCTCAAATCTTAGCCACATGCACATTTACTTCCAATATATTTTATATTTTTCTAGTCGTAATTTTCAAGCCATTGGTTTTAAGGAAATTGAAAAAGTTTGTTTCAGTTAAAATTGGATTTTTGTGTTTGAAATTCGTGCCAAGTAAATGTAATATAGAAATACATATTTCTCCACTTTAAAGTTAGACATGCAATAAAAAAATAAAAAACTGCCTTTTGCATTTCATACCCAATAATAATAATAATGAAAATTAAAATAATAAATAATATTAAAAAATAAAATTCTATAGTTGATTGAAGTCTATAGAGAAAAATGAAGCATGTAAATTGGAATTAAAAAAAAAATCCCTAAAACACAAATTTTAATATTGTTATTTATAATAACAATAACTTATCACCTATAATTACACAAAAGCATCTGAGATGAGAGATTTATGCAATTCACTGACCTGCTTTCATTTTTGCAAGTTCGCGGGAGGGGTTATTGTTGGCTCATAAGCTCCATAATTAACTCTGGTTGGGCAGTTTGAGCGCATATTTTGCTAAAATAACTTAACCATCAAGCGCCGCACGAGAGCTGCTCTAACTTTGGCGCGATCTGCAAATAACTGGTGTCATATACTCCAAGAAATAAATAAAAAAGCATACGAACGTTTCTTTGCGACAACCTAGCAAAGAGAGAGAGAGAGAGAAGAATACATTCGTTATATACTTTTGACATATTGAAATATTGGATTACCTATTTTTCTTGTAAATTCTTCTTAATTTTTATAAATGTTGTCGTTCTTCTAAAATATAATTAAATTAAATTATTACACAGATATAAATGTTTAATTACGCATATAAATTATTACACTGAATTACATATAGTAGCATCTTATTCAATGTAAAGTTATTTTGGTCTTTTGGCAAAAAAAAAAAAAAAAAAAAAAAAAAAGTTATTTTTAAATACAAGTTTCTGCTTAATTTGAAAGTTGTATTTCGTTCGTCGTGGGTCAGAACACGCGGGCTGGTGCACCTCACTCACATTTTGGAGTGTTCCTTTGTTTTGTTTCAACTCTAACCTTTACACGCGCGAGGCTATAGCTCGCTTGAGGCTCCTTGCACTTGACAATTGTACACCTTGTGTCAGCTTGAGTCGGCGTCAGTCATTTTATTCTCCTGTCCCCGAGTCATAAGCAAGAAAATACTCCTTAGGTTGTTACATAGCATCTAAGTCAGGTCAGATTTAAGCACTCAAAACTGTATTATAATGAAGTCAGCTTAGTTTCTGTGTATACCACTGACAACATTTCTCTGTTTCTCTGCCTCTCTCTCTCTCTGTTTACTATACTCAATGGGTCAACAATAATTAAGTTATAACAATATAGCGTATCTGAATATCTCAAATACTTTTCAAACAATCAGTCCTCCCTCCTCCAAAAGAAAATAAGAAATAAAACAGGGTATTGTAATAAACAAAATAAGAATCACATTTGCTTACAATAGAATGCATAAAACTACAATTAAAAGTCAGTATCTCCCCCTGCCTGCTTGTGAACAGTCTATAAGAGAATGCTATATGCGTGCAGCAAGCCACATGCATGTGTGTTATTGTATACACTATAATATACAGTATGTATGATGTAAACATGGGTGACGAGAGAGGTTGGGGTTATCAAATCAAGTGCTGTATACTTGAGTGGGTCGTACAACGTCATCGAAAATAAACTTTATCACTTGCAAACCACGTATAGTGATTATAATATAGTATTGGTATATTGTATTTGTGCAGCTTGCCAAATATTTCAGTCAAACAAAATTATAAACTTTGATATGAGTTACATAATAATTAAGATAAAAATTTTCTTATCAGAGATAGTTTTTCATTCATTTATTTAGGACTTATATATTTAATTATTTTTCTTTATTCTATTTTACTTAATATTTATATAGTACTTGTGTAATGCCTATAAATAACCTTGCTAACAATGTTCTGCATGTCATGCAATCCTTCTCTGCATTTTTTTTTTTATATAGCTTAAAAAATATCAAAGTTTATTTATAGTATTACTCGGCCCTAACTGCAGTAGTTTTCTTAAAATTTACTTAAAAGATGGTCCCACAATGCTATAAGGGTAGGAAATTAGTAGTTCCCCCCCCCCCCCCCCCCCCGTTTTTTATAGCTCTATTCGTTGGCTACACGTTATCACATTATAAGCATTTTAAAAAACATTCCAATCAATACTAAAAAAAAATATAAAGAAGTATTGTGTATATATTTTGTGTTATCAAATCCATATGATATAGTAAGATAAATTTCATAAGTAGCAAACTCATATTTAAATTACGTAATTTTATCTATAACAATATAACCTTTGTAGACTGTATATCTCATAATTTCTGTTGCTGTTTAAAGTCATCCAGTCATTGTTTTTTTTTTTTTTTTTTTTTTTTTATTGCTCAAAATCCAGTAATCTATTAGTGATGTGATAATACAAGCTTAATGGAATTACATTTTTTTTTATTTTTTTTTTATGTAAAATCTGAATTATTAAATTTGCATATTTATCATTTGATATTACGTGCAGTTGATGTTTGAAATTGATACGTTTTTTTATAATAATTATGTATTGAAACAAATTATTACCAATTTAATCATTTTTATTGCGTATTTTGTACTGGACTTTATGTATGATAATATTTAAATGGTTTTTTACACCTTGTGTGTTTGTTTTGTGTTACAGTGTGCAGTTTTGTGGTACACAAGCGATGTCACGAGTACGTCTCCTTCACTTGCCCCGGTGCAGACAAAGGCGCCGACTCGGACGTGAGTATTCACAGTATATTATTATCATGTACATACACATGACCTGCCTTTGCTGTGTCACCACATTACCTACCTCTATGTGTACTTTATATGTACTGTATTGTATGTGTGGTACCAACCATATGATTTGTGGTACTTTTGTTGCTGGGCCGACTTTCTTTTGTTTTAAAATCCACCTGCGCAATCAAAGTA
Source organism: Ecdyonurus torrentis (assembly GCA_949318235.1). Lineage (NCBI taxonomy): Eukaryota > Metazoa > Arthropoda > Insecta > Ephemeroptera > Heptageniidae > Ecdyonurus > Ecdyonurus torrentis. Next base: position 18,467,216 of record OX439128.1, on the reverse strand, counting down.
AATAGCAAGGCTGCTTTTGTTTAACTACGGTTGAAAACTTTGTCTGTTTAATTTTTTTTTCCTTCTCTTGCTTAAAATAAGAGGAAAAAGAAATCTTCATAATTGAGGCATGTTTTTGTTAACTGCGAAAGATAAGACCGAGCACTTTTTGAACAATTTGTTATTAAATCGTACTCAAAACAATCAGTAAAATTACTTCTTCTTCTTCTTCTTTTTTTTTTTTTTTTTTTTTTTTTTTCATTTTAACTAAAAGGGAAAAAAGTGCGTTTATTTTTACAAAGAATAGCTTTTAAAATTATTTTAAAAAATTAGTAAAAACTAAATTAAGAGAAGACTTTATTTTATAATTAAGAATTTAAATTTTATTTCATTTTGCATAATAACTACCTTGCGATGAAAATTAAAGAAGCCAAGATATTTAATTAAAAAAATTTAGCTTCTTTTCCTCCCCCGGCACTTAAAGTTAAAATAAAATAAAATAAATTCAAAAATAGGTTATGATTTTTTGTGAGTTTATTCCCATCATGAGACATCATTGGCGTGCAAAATATTATCTGAATGTAATTATAACGTGCTGACAACATAGAAAAAAACATTTACTACGCGTGTTCTGCGCCGTCTTATCACCCGCTTTACCCGTATTATTTTTTTGCTCACGTCACTCTTAATTTGCTGCTTTTACTTTGCGATTAATCATGATTATTATATATATATATTATATTATAGTCAAGACATTTAGTGTATTAACAAAAGCACGTTTTAGTTTATGTGATACTAACACGAGTCATGTGAATTGCACTTAAAGAACATTAACTAATTGATGATATATATAAAATGTTGCTAAACTTTGAATCAATATTAGCCCCACCTAACTACTGTAATGTTATACTTTGATAGTGCAGGTTTATAACATAGTAGTTTTAGCTGATAAGAAACAAACAAAAAATCGGCCTAGCAAGTTTTAACATGCGATCAACTTTTATGTTTATACTAAATATACTTTTTCTATCTCTCACTTTTTTTCTCTCATTTTTTTTTTTTTTTTTTTTTTTTTTTTCTCTCTACAGATTTGACTACAGTTTTTTTCCCTGAGAGTGTGTTGTTTGTTTTAATCAATATAATATATTTTTTTATAATGTATCACGCTGACACGCTGCTATACTACCTGGTTTTACTACAACGACAGCGATATGCATGATTTTAATGATAAAATTGATTACTGTATAATGTGAACAAAACAACAATTATACTGCGTACATATAACTATATACATAATATGTATTTTTACTATCTCTGTAAAAACGATTAAAGAAAAGCAGAATAGTTTTGTTCACATACAATTCTCATGTGGTGTATCTCGCTTTGCGGAAAAGGTTTTTTGTTTGTCTGACTAACAACAAGTTGGGGTGAGATAAATAAATTAGGAACAGTTGGGCCAGCAACGTGTGTATGTAATGTTACTGCTGTTCCTGCTTGTGCTGCTTTGTTTTGTTTGACGAGTGAGTACGGGGTCAGGCCGCTTGGAAAATCAATTTGCAAGCGACTCTCTCTCTCTCTCTCTCTCTCTCTCTCTCTCTCTCTCTCTCTCCACTCTAACTCACTCTAAAAACCTCATCTCTCTCTCTCTCTGTCTCTCTCTCTCTCTCTCATTTTCATTAACACACTCGAATTCGTCGATAAATTAAAATTTAAAACCATTTCTCCAGTTCATTGCAAATTCTATAATTTAATTTTGCATACTACTTCTACTGAAATTAATGAGTAACTTGATTGCCACTAAGTTTGTTATTTATTTTTATTTTCCTGTCTTTCTAATTTCTCCGTCATATTTGAATAAAAAAAAAAAAAAAACTTGCATGCGAGATCTAGCGAGTAATCAAGTGTGCTATGGTAAAATTCCTCTTCTTACTGGTATGCATACATTACAAGCTTAACTTCATATTACATGCATAGCCGCTTAATTTAATAGTAGAGGTATTTTACTCCACGTTTATTTTTATTTTTTCCTCGTAGAGGAATAAAAAATATTACATTCTTTGCACCTTTTTTTAAATGTGTTAAGAGTGTTTTTCATTCATAAAACACTTAAAATATTTTTTATCATTTTACCTGACATCATTATAGTTCAGTATAAAGAATACAACTCAATATTTTTAACATTCTAAAATCCTTGTTATTTTATTTTACTTGCACATTGTGAAGCGCGTCAAAATTGCCATATTATATCCTAGTACTACGGCAACCCGCACGCCAGATCTGTTCACCAGGTTGCATATAAATCATAACTGCAGGCGTACTCGTAACGTGTATTTACAATATCAAAATAGTATAGCAACAAATTAAATTTGATAATTAAAATTAATAATATCGTTCATTTGATATTTCGCCAAATTATAGAGATATGGGACTTTTCAAGTGGTGATAATAAAATGATGTAAATTTTATGTATTTGCATGGTGAGCTAAATATCTATACTTTCAGTTCTGGGACTGGCAACGTTGCACTAAAAAGTCGATGTCAGTCGCGTCGCCGTATTAAAAAAAAAAAAAAAAAAGTGACTTTGTTCATTACTGAGTATTTCATCTCATCCCAACCACAGCTTTATTTCCTACATGAATTGTTTAATATTGATGCACAATGTTAATGACAGGATCTTCGGACCACGCACAAGTTTAAGATACACACTTACAGCAGCCCTACGTTCTGCGACCACTGTGGATCTCTTCTCTATGGTATCATTCATCAGGGCATGAGATGTGAAGGTAATTTTTGTTGAACGCTGCACAGCTAAATCTTGAACCCTATTGAAGGATTTTATAGCTTTTATACTGTAAATAAAGCTTTATTTTGGAGCCTTGTTTTAAATAATAATAATAATAAAATCTTATGTTAGTTCGAGATGTTATGTAAATATGAGTTTTATGGTGGCTTCTTTGCATTGCACTATATACCAATCCTCAGAGGGTTCTTTTAATAATAACAATAATACAATACTGACGTCTGTGCAGCGTACAGACAAAAAATATTTATATATTTGTGCTGAAAGCTGACAAACTACAAGCTTGCAGCTGAAGAAATTACCCAAGATGAACAAATAAATTAATTCCTCCCTTGCAAATCCCCCCCCAGTTTTTAGCCCCTTACCCCCCTCATGGCCGCTTGTTTGTTTGTTTTTTGTACAACCTGTTGTGTGTATTTTTGCTGCTGTTTTTATTTTCTCTCAGCTGAATGGTTGTGATTTATAATCTCTTTTCATTGCTTATATGTTTCTTGCTCTCACATATTTTATGTTTTTATTATTATTATTTTTTTTTTTGTGGTTGAACGAACTTACTATATGTGGTGCCAAATGTATTCCTCCACCTACCCCCTCAAAAAATAATTGTCATTCTTTTTTCCTATACTTTTCTCAATGGGTAGCACTCTATATCTTTTTTTCCCCCACTCAGTAATAAAATGTTGATTTCAGTGGCACCATGTAGCATGGACTATATTATGTGTGTTGCTATATATATATATATATTATATATTATATATATATATACTATAAATATATAAATTAAAATGTATCAGGCAGCAGGGCTATACACGTTGCTTGTTACATATTCATTTTAGCCCCCAGGTTGCAGTGCTGCAGTGTACAAGACTGCTCTACCCGCCCGCCCGCTTGTTATTTATTTATTATTATATTGTTTGTCTGCTATTATTATAACCTCTAACTTTTTATATACCTTTTTTTCTCTCTTTGTTTCTCTTTTTTTTTTTTTTTTTTTTTTTTTTTTTTCAATTTTTTTTTTTTTATCTTGACAAGGCACCGGAATTAGCCAAACACAAATTCGTGGATTACACGTATTTCTCTCCAACTTTCTGCGATCACTGCGGGTCTATGCTCCACGGTATAACCCACCAGGGACTCAAGTGTGAAGGTACTAAATGGGAAAAAATGATCAAAAAATAAATATAAATATATAACGTTCATGGGAAGATATATTGCATGATTAAAAGGTTGCACTTAGTTAATAACTATACACTACAATACGTATTTTTGTATTTAGTACATACATACATCATTAAATAGGATTTTAACTTCTTTTTTTTTTTTTTTTTTTTTTTAAATTATAATTATTGTTATAGTTTTTTTTAATAGACTAGCTTAGACGTGTGAAGTAATGTACTTTGTTGTTAACGTTTCCAGCTAGACTGCGAAATGCACATTTTTATATATTCACATAAATTAAATGAACTTTTCGTGTAAGCTATTTTTGTAAAATGTGCGAAAGAACATACATAAATACACACAAACATTCTTTTTTATAGGGTAAAACTTCATATCTAACAGGTTATTAAAATTTCTTTTTATACAATAATTGTATCTATTAATATTGTATAGCATATAATATAGCTCATATTTATATAACAGCTATATCTGCAGCGTAGAATTTGATTTATCATCTAAAATTACATTTATTGGTGAATTAAACTTATTTGGTTACAACTTCTATACGAAAATAGCACAGTTTTTGAAAGAGCCCTGTTTCATTTTATTATATGTTTGCAGTATAAATTAAAGTTTTAATGTCCTGTCTTGAGAGTTTTTTATAACAATAACAACTGATTTGTAAGTAAATCTCACCAATTTCAAATACTATATATATTTTGTATTATTATTATAATTTTTTTTCTTCTTAATAACAAGTATAACTATACTGTCTTCTTTTCCCCGCCACAAGTAGCAAAAAGTGTCTATCGATCAATGTAAATAGAAATGTAACATTACTTTATAGTGGTCTTTATTTTATAGTATAAAATGTAAGTGTTTTATAAAATATTGCTCACAAAAATTTAGAAAAATAAAATTACTTGTATACTTTTAGTGAAATGAAGTTTGTAAATTTATTGAACTATAGTAAATAAATCGTGTTGTTCCGGTGCGCTCTCTTTCGAGTAAAATCTGCACTTTTCCCGCATGATTGTCTCTACCTCACTTCACTGATTGATTGATTGATTGCTGCATTTATTTATTTCGTGTTTTGTGTGTTTAATGTACCCCCTTAAATATTCATAATAATCAACTCTTTAGAGCTGTGAATTGTTGTAATATACTATGCATCATTAAAAACTAATAAAGATAAGATAACTATAACTAAAATCATCCAATATCATTAAAAAAATAAATAAAATAAACACTTGGTAAAGCAAGCACGTTTAAATTACATTATCTGTTGATTCAAAAAATCCAATATCAAGTAATAGTTATATCTATGTGATCAAATATTCAATACATCTCGGCACTCGTGTATTATAAATTATATTATTTATATATATATATATATATATATATATATATATATATATATATATATATATATATATATATATTTATATATAATATGAAATTGCTTATTCGGTAGAAATTTATCCAATATAAAAACTTGATAAAATTTATTCAGAAACACGAATTAGACTAACAAAATACGAACGGGAATATAAGGGAGAAAGAATAAAATTCGTTTCACGTTATTTTAAGAAAGGCAAAAAAAAAAAAAAAAAAAAGAAGAAGAAGAAGAAGAAGAAAAAGAAAAAGATGAAAAATAAAGTGGAATGTAAAGTTAATGTTTCTTGATGCGAAACGTAATGTACGTTCTTAATATTTAAATTTTCGATATCTTTTAATCACTCGAGATCTTCATAGTTTTGTTACCTTTTAATCTGATCATCAGGTGTTTTTGTATAATTCAGTGACCAACAAATGCAATTAAATTTTAACTGTAGAAAACTACAATCAGAGCGATGATTATAGTCATAATGAAGTATTAGGTACTTAGTGTTAAGCATGAGTAATATAGAGAACCTTGATTTGTACCCTGATCCTCAGGTGTTTCGTCATCAGGGTCACAAGCAGAGATGTAGAGAGGCAGGTTTTGATGGCTAGGGCGCGCCCGCTAGCTCGTACGGGTGTATTGATCGTGGGTCCGGCGCGCGCATGTATGTCAGGCTAGCAAAAGCAGAGCTGCAGCTCATGGCAAGGGCACCTCTCTTTCTCTCTTTCAAGCTTCTTCTCAATCATGTTCCTTATTGTTTCCAACAGTAATTGACACCCCACACTTTATCAGTATTAATGTACCACATTCCCACAGCTGATAAAAAAATAAAGATAATTAAGATAAGATCTCTTGGATTTGTATAGTTATATTAATTGAACATTTTATATCACAAGTTTTAGATCTGGGGCAACATCCTTATGAAAAATTTTATTTCTCAGTTTTTAATATTTGATTTGACACAAAACAAACTGCAGATAATTTGACGTCTTAAAATTTAGATTTTCTGTTATTTTTATTTTGTGTAAAATGAAATAATAATAAAAATGCAGGGAATATTAAACATTTAAATATTTTCATATTTAAAAGCAATTTTAAATATGAAATGAATATTAACATTGAACTTTATTTCATATCTAGGAAGTATAGGAAATAGTCAACAATATTAAATTGTGTAAGGCTGTGTAGTTCGTACTTATGAAAGTATTTCATTTTTTGCAAAGATAAAAATGCAATGGCTTCACTTGTGCAATAATTGATGTGACGATGAGTATAGAACATGCGGGGAAGAAGTGCGAGTTGTAAAGGGTCAGCTCCTTGGGGTCTTCATTAGGCCGCCTTGTTAGCCTGATATGTGAGCCGTACTCTCTTCAAGTGAAGCATTAGCTCAGATTTACAACCATATTCAAGAGCTTCTCCTTTCAGCCATAAAAGAAAAAATATAGATACATTTTTTTTTCTTTTTAGCGTAACACTATAAAATTAAGATTTTTATCTATATAACCTTGCGATTTCTTGCAACATTCGTATCCTCGTTTACATTTTCATTTTTGCTTACCTATGTATGTAATAAAATTTTAAAATGCATTAATTAATTAATATAGTCAAGTGGGGTATAAAGGTGCGCGCGCAGTTATTCAAAATTATAATAAATTCCATTTGGGAAATGATGGATGTTAAAATTTGTAAATATTTAATTTTGTACTGCTTGCAGTGAAAATGATGCTGTTGTGTACATACTGCTTCGTATATATTAAGAACTGCACCTTTTTATATTGATTAAACACCGCGAAGTATAAATTGCCTATAACGTGCACTTACTGTAATTAACTTTCTTCGATCATCAGATCTGATATCAATCAACGCCATGAGGGTGATTCCTAAAGTAAATAGCCTCGCAAAAAAATAAAAAAATAAATAAATAAAAACGAGGTATAGAAGAGAATATTGATCTATTTTTACATAAAATGACTTCAGGATTATTAAAAAAAAGTAGCAACAAAATTCAAATGATCATCAGGTATTTAGGATACATTTAAATGAGCACTTGTTACTAACATACATGTATACATGGATTGTGTTTTAAACTACAGTCATTGTGTATGTGATTATATAGAATAGAGTAGTTGTGTAGTAGTTACATGTACAGTACAGACTTTACTTATTGTCATCAGCTTCCCCGTCATATTTAGATCCCTCTAGTTATATAGCCTCAAATATAACTGATTTAGTTACATGAATTATAGAGTAAAGGTTGTGACTAGTCCAATTTTACAGCTTGCGACATGAACGTGCACAAGCGATGCGAGGAAAGTGTGCCCAATTTGTGCGGCTGTGACCACACTGAACGGCGAGGAAGAATTGAGCTCGCCATCAAGTGTATTGGCAACAAACTTACTGTTGAAAGTACGTAGAATCAATTACATACTCACCTCTTCTATCCTATCTTAATTGAAATTGAATTTAATCTTGTTTTTTTTAGGTAATATCAATCAATTCTGAACTGTCAAGAATACAGGCTTCATGAAAAGCTTATTAACTTTAATAGTTCATTAACGTACGTCATAATGAAGAATTTTGCAATTTAATTAATAAAAGCTTAAATTTGCTCCACTTGTATTGTACGCTCTTTAGCATAATATAAACAACTGTGTAATTCATAATTAAAATATGCGTAACATAACTTATTAAATTACAGTTCGACAAGGCCGCAACCTGATTCCAATGGACCCTAATGGTTCGTCGGATCCTTATGTAAAACTAAAGTTGATTCCGGATTCTGAGAGCGTTAAGAAGAAGACTAAGACCATCAAGTCAAATCTCAATCCTGTTTGGAATGAGACTCTCGCCTTGTAAGTCCTATATAGTCACGTTACGTGTGAAGAAATGTTGATTAGATCCAAGAACATACTGTATCGATTTGCTGAATTCTCATCTCGTGCTTCCTCTATATACGGCTTATTACCAAACATGTAGAACATGTCGAGCATAAAAAGCTGAATTCGTGTTTTAAAAATGCTTAGCAATTCTACAAAAATTGTCTTTTTTAAAAAATGCCGTTAGCCTTTTATTTATTTTTTATTATTAACTTTGACAAACAAAACAAAAGGGGGAGGGCGATAAAAGAAAAATTGTTACTCTCTATTGTTATTTATTTATAAATATTCAAATAATAACAATATTAATAAAACTCTGTTTGCCATTTGGATGCCATGGAGCCTAATTTGTTTGTCTTTTTATCCTCAGTGACTTGAAACCCGAAGATAAGGACAGGCGGCTGTTGTTGGAAATATGGGATTGGGATCGTACTTCTCGCAATGACTTTATGGGCTCTTTGTCCTTTGGTATTTCTGAACTTATCAAAGCTCCAGTGGAGGGCTGGTTCAAGTTACTCACCCAGGAGGAGGGCGAGTTCTACAACGTTCCTGTACCAGAGGAAGGCACCGATCTTGCTGCACTTAAGAAAGAAATGAGGGTAAGACTAACGATCCCTCATAATATTCCTCATTCTCACTAAACTTTGCGCTAAATGAACACCAAATCTCAAACCCAAGAGATTCTGGAGTCAATACTAAAATTTGAATTGTAAACATTTTACGATGACTTTCCCATTCTCTGTTCTTTTTTAAAACAAACAACATAGTTTGATGTAGCATCATGAAAGTGTTTACTCTAAATAAATCATAAATAATACTAAAAAAAAAGCAATAATAATAATTTTTCTTATACAATTTATTCTTCTCTCTTATGAAACATTAATACACAAATAAATGAGGAATACATCAATCAACTACATGAAAAAATGTTTCTTTTTTTATGTTCTCATCTCAGCATGGGATCAGTCAGGTATTAAATGTTGCATGTATTTGTTTCTTGGTGCATGCAAAGAGTGGACAATACATCAATATACATATCAATTTTACACGGCATTTTAAAAGTACTCGAATTTTAGCCTTATTATCATTATTTTTTTTAACTGCTTTTTTATAAAACAAATTCAATGAAACTGAGTTGCTGATTTTTGCATTTTGATAGGCTAAAATTTGCAAGTTTCACACCCTATACATTAACACTAGTATAATAGATATTCTATATAGGATTCTATAGGACATAGTTTATATATGTATACAGTATAGTTAAATGTAGGCACACTAAATCCATAACACGATATGTTTGGAAAATATACATTTTATATACAGGCATGCATACTACTTTGAGTGAGATGCGTTAGATTTGGAGTTTCAGTTTGAAACTCTAGATTAGCTCGACGTGTATTTAGTGACGTCACAGATGCATGCGCTACTCGGCCAGCAGCTGGATAGCGCGGGCTCATGTGCGTGATTTGCGCAGAAAACTTCCATCACCAAGAAGTCTCCGATGCCGTCAGATAAGGAGGTTCCTCACAATATGGGCAAGAAGGATATGATTCGTGCTACCGACTTTAACTTCCTAATGGTGCTCGGCAAGGGAAGCTTCGGCAAGGTATGCTAAATTCATCAAATTAAAGGACGTAATTTTTTTTTCACGGTAATATCTATCAATTATTAAAACTGAATAAACAAGTATAGTCGATTATTATCCCCACCCCAAAAAAATATTATTATGCTATTAAGTAGTTGTACACAGTTTTCAGTAAATTTTTAAACGTGTTCGTATACTTATAACTTAGGTTCAATATTTTTGTTAAATCTGTAGTGTTTATTTACTTTACAGATCCTAATTAACATTATTTAATTAAATGTACAGTTTAAATTTTATTTATTTTTAAAAGCCACATGCCATCCTATATAAAATTATGACCTTCGGAATAAACTGCGGTTAAAGAAAACGAGACGTATACAAAGTAGTAATAATTTGATTTTCTTTAACAGAAACTTGATTAGTATAAGAAAGCTTTTTATATTATTATTAAAACTGTCGATTCGAAATGATATATTAGTTGTTTACAAATAATATTAAATTACTTATATATATATATATATATATATATATATATATATATATATATATATATATATAATATCAACACAAAGAGGTTTCGATATGTTATCTCCCCGCAGTAATGTAATATAATTGTGGTGTTGTGAACAGGTGATGTTGGCCGAACGCAAGGGCACAGACGAGTTATACGCCATCAAGATTCTCAAAAAGGATATCATTATTCAAGATGATGACGTGGAGTGTACTATGGTGGAGAAACGAGTCCTCGCGCTTTCCAGCAAGCCGCCTTTCCTCGTACAGCTGCATTCGTGTTTCCAAACCATGGTAAGCATATAATTATTATGTTGCTAGCGTCGTTATTCTTCAACGTTCATAACAAATTATATTATAGGATGCAGTACTTTTGAAAGTAAAAAAAAAAAAAAAAATCATTTTATTATTGCTGACACAATACGTTATTTCAAAAACTGAACGTAAGACTATAAATTTTTCGTATAACTTTTAAGGTTATAAAAGTACATTCAATATATTAATAAATGTAGATATCATCAATTTTCCAAACGGATATTAAAATTTTACCGTTTCTCATTCCATTTTTTTTTTCTTCTTCTTTTTATACGTTTTCTTTTTATATTGAAATTTTATTTTTACATCACTGTTATAATATCGTTTTTATATCACATTTATTACAAAATTACGATAATAGTTTGTTCTAACAAAATATAGTTATCTTTTTATCGTTAAAAATATAAACACGCAATAAAATAATATCTTTTAATAATATCGACAGTAAGAGAAAAAAAAAAAAAACATAAATAAAATGCGACATAAAATACGTACAAATGCGATGTTTCAGGACCGACTTTACTTCGTGATGGAGTATGTGAACGGCGGTGATCTCATGTTCCAAATCCAGCAGTGCGGCAAGTTCAAGGAGCCCGTCGCAGTGTAAGTGGTCGTTTCGTCTGCCGTGCCGTCTCTCTAATTAATTACAAAGTGATATAAATATACATTTTGCAACTAAATAACCTCCGCGTGCTTCTACAGTATTTTAATTATGAATTATTACCTAGGGTTTCCTCTCATTCTCTATAACATAAATTAAACCGAAAATTTCATCACAAACACTGATTTAGAAAGAAAAAAAAATACATACTTAATATAACTTTATATAAACATATGTCGTTAAAGTTATCCTGTAATTTTCTATATAAATATTCAAGTTGTAAATATAAAGGTTGTTACTGTTACAGATTCTACTCCGCTGAAATCGCGATCGGCTTGTTCTACCTGCACTCTCGTGGTATCGTGTACCGTGACTTGAAGCTGGATAACGTGCTGCTGGATCAGGACGGTCATATCAAGATAGCTGATTTCGGTATGTGCAAAGAGGGAATTGCAGGAGACAAAACCACCAAGACTTTCTGTGGTACACCTGATTATATTGCGCCAGAGGTAAGCTATCAAAAACGACATCATATAAATTGGCAAAATTTAATTATTATGCATTGACAAAAATATTATATAAATTGGAACCTTTAATATTAAAAATTTATTTGTTTTGCGCAGATTATTTTGTACCAGCCATACGGCAAGAGTGTGGACTGGTGGGCTTATGGCGTTCTTCTGTACGAAATGCTGGTTGGACAGCCACCATTTGATGGTGAAGATGAAGAGGAGTTGTTTGCTGCCATCACCGACCACAATGTATCGTACCCCAAGTCCCTCAGTAAGGAGGCCAAGGAGTTGTGCAAGGGTGTAAGTGTCAAACCTATCCCGTATTATCATCATTGTTTGTTTTTAAACTATACACACATTAATTTTGTAAAATAATAATATTTATTTTAATGGTATTTTATTTTGTGATGCTTTGTTTCAGTTCTTAACAAAGAATCCCATCAAACGTCTTGGATGTAGCTCTTCTGGTGAGGAAGATGTACGAGGCCATGCTTTCTTCCGACGCATTGACTGGGACAAGATCGAAAACCGTGAGGTGCAACCTCCATTCAAGCCTAAGATTGTAAGTCATGTGTTTAATTTTATTGGAAAGCACTGGCTAATTATCATTGTGTTTGTGTTCCAGAAACATCGTAAGGACGTAAGCAACTTTGACAAGCAGTTTACTTCGGAGAAGACAGATCTAACTCCCACAGATAAGCTCTTTATGATGAACCTCGATCAAACTGAGTTCATGGGATTCTCCTTCCTCAATCCAGAGTTTGTGCAGCACGTCTAATCTGTGGGTCACAGTTTACCCTCCACATTATAATCTCAATCCCCATCTACCTGAGGTGCCGATACCTACCTCCAACTTTGTGGTCTAATTCTAACATTACCAAATTCTATCCTATGGTGCCGAAATCCTTCCTTCTCCTAGCTAGAATAACCAACAACTCAAAATAAAAGAAAACTGATATAGATTTTTCTAATTCCTATCCTTTGGTGCCATTTTTTTTTTTTTTTTTTTTAATTAATTGACATTAAAAAAAATCAATAATCCTCCCTAAAAATCCCCATAAGCAAAACAAGATAATAAAATATTATTTATTTATTATGGTGAGCTGTCTCTCTCTATATATATATAATTAAAATAATAAGTAAGAGTTTTTTTTTTCTTTTACTATAATAATGTTATGTTGTGCTAAATCATATTGTATTTTAATGCACGCTAAAAAAATAATTATTTAATGTAGCTCAAATATGTATCTCTTTAATTTTTCCATGACTTGAAATGAATGTCACTCCTCTCCATATCTTTGTGGTTGCTCACTGTAATTTTTGTTTTTTTGTTCTTATTTTTGTGAGAGGATGCCAAGAACTTCATCATTGTGGCTGTGAAATTGCTTGATTAATTTCACATCACCCGTCACTGTCAGTATTATACCACCATATGTACGGTTTTGTTTTGTTTTTATTATTATTATTTTTTTTTTTCTTAAATGTTTATAAAGTGACACCAATGATATTGGCCTATACATTTTGAGCACGCGACAGCAATAACCTTTTTCTTGTGTAAATTATTATTATAATTAAATACCATCACAATAATAATATTGAAAAAAAGAAATCAATACTGTAATAATAAAATCTCTTAACATTTATCTTTTTATGTGCACTGATATAAGTGTTTTTTAAGATAATGTTTAAATAATATTTATGGATCAGCATCGTAATGCTCTTTAACTGCCACTATTATTCTTCAACTTTTTTTTTTTTTTTTAATTATGTTTTTATAATGAATTTTATACCATATTGTGAAATGTTACTGGGAGACATTATAGCAGAAAAACCCATCAATAACATATTATTCTCTAATAGGATAATACAATAAGAATTCTTGACCTTTTGTGTCTCTCAGTATGTAGTTTAAAAGTTTGAATTCCAATAAAATGTTTTTAGTGTTATAATAAAATATCATTAAAACCTCATGTTAACTGAGCTTAAAATAACCCCAAAATATATGATATATATATATTTAAAAGAAACAAAAAGAGAACAAAATGAAAAGCTGGAATTCTGTCATTGCAATAAATAAATGTAAATACTTAATGTTTTACTCTGTTTTTATTAATGTTTAAAAAGAATATTAAATGAGAGCTGCTGTTATGAGTAGCAAAATACTTTAAAATTTAAAATTGTTGTGACCAATCAATTCACTAAATTTATATTTAAAAAAAAAATGCATTAAAAAATTAATTTTTTTTGTGTGTGTGTGAATTGAAAGAACTCTTTAAAAAAAACTGCAGTGATTTTTCAAAGATAACAAAAAAAAAAAAAAAAAAAAATGTTCCGATGTCTTTCAACCGTCTACCTTGCCTAGCTAACTTCCTACAAATTATAATTCTCATATCTGGCTGTGCGTGACATAGCAGGTTGGGGCAGTGAATGTGTTAACTATACGCATTAACTCATGATGTTATAAGGTACTTGAATGAAATATTCCCTAAATTATATATTCAATTTGCTTGTTTGTTTACGAAAATATGGCGAACACGTACTTTTTGTAGAGCACTTTTGCACTAAAATATTGATCAATGTTTCCAATGGAAAAAGAGCTTTTTTTATTGAGCAAGACATAAAAATACTATTATTATTATTTGCATGGTTTAATAAAATTATATAATCAAATAGTTATAGAATAAAAATAATAAAGCTGGATTAAAAAAAAAAAAGAAAAAAGAAAGAAAGATAAATGAGAAACAAACAAGCTTTTGAAGTAAAAATATATCAAAGAAAATGGAACATTTTATTCAAGCACCTTAATATATTTTGCTGTGGCTGAAATGCCAGGTAAAAAAAAAATGTACAAAGATACATAAAGCAAGGAGTGCAATTTAAGTTCTTGCCAAGTTATGAACTGGCCAAGACTTTATTTTCTTTGAATGTATTGCTTTCAAATCTGTCTTTAAAAACTTGAAATCTACGTGTAAAATTGCTTCGTATTTTTCAACTAATATTAAAAAAAGGAAAAAAATAATAATAAAATAAATAAAAAAAGAAAAGAAAGAAAAAAAATCCCAAAAAATTCCCAGATGTAAAAAATATAAATAAATTAATAATATTGTAGCCGAAAAAAATAGATAATAATAATTTTAGTTTCTCGACATAATCGTGTAAATAATAACACTCTATTTGAGAATACTCTGAACTAATAAAATAATTATCATCTTCGAATGGCCTAACTGTTGTATACTTCAACATTATAAATATTTCAGTATATTGTATTGTTTTTATAGTGTATCTTTTTATCTTTTCATTTTACGCATTTAATTTTAAAAGTTTTTAAAACTTGTCATTCTTGATATATATATATATATTTATTTATTTTCTCCCGCGGAGAAGATCATATTGCTTCATGTTTTTTTCTAAGAAAATATTGTCTTCCCAACTTTATTCTTATTTTATGTTTCCCAACTGTCTTCCCTAGCAGATTTTTCTCTCCTTTTTACTTCGTGCTAATTAAATATCGTTGTTATTAAAAAAAATTTAACTTCTGCTAGTCTATCTCTTTATACAAATATTAAAAAAAATACGTTGTTATAGTCGTCGTTCGTTCTTATTATATATATATATATTACAAAATAATAATAATAATATTAAAATATTACTATGCTGTTCTTTCTATACATTCCATTTTTTGATTGTAAAAATATTATATAATTATTAATTAATTGGTATTGTGTGACCTTCCGTTAAACATCAATAATTATTGATGATTAGATTAATTAACCCCTTGTAATTAAAAAAACAAACATATATTAATAGTAGTATTATTACCATCATGGGAGGATTTTACTTAAGAAAAAAAATCAATCGATAGTTTGGTAATCACGTAGAGGCAAAATTATAATAACAACAATATTTAAAAATTGCCCTACGTGAAGGAGATCTAAATACAAACTGTGCAATACTATAATTATAATATTATATCTTTTTCCCTAATAAAGTTATAGATATTTTATAAAAATATATAAATTCAGCTTTATTTTTATTACTATCCTCTGTCCTTATCATCTCTTTAAAAAAAATATCCATTTTGGATTGAAATATATTTTGTCTTTTAATTTTAGGAGACTTGTCTTTTAAATTTATATGTAAATGAAGTCTATAGTAAAGAATCAAACATCATTTTAAATTTTAATCTATTGAAGGTTGGACTGAAACAAATTGGAAATGCTTTATTGAAAAAAATATTTTAATTTTATAAATTGCCAGGTGTGCAATAATATGACATTTTTACAGTAGAACAGTAGAATTGATTAAATTTAAAACATACAAAAAAAATTGAGAAATTTGAAATTATCTATTATTGTTTCCTCATATTTTTTGCAGTTTAAAGAAATGAAGATGATATTGATGATGAGTTAATAAAGTACTCTGATGAGATTGCTTGTGTTAGTGCGCACGTTTTGCACGTCGGTACTCAGGATTGTTCCACGGCTGTACGGTACCTCGGCCGAATACCACAAAGATCGTATTTCCTACGATGAAGAATCCAGCGGCGATTAAAAACACTATACGCCACTGCGCAGCGTTGTCCTGGAAATTGATTAACTGATAAATATCAACGCTATTCCATGCAGTGGAAAATATAAAATCTTACGTTTTCAACTACAATGAATCCAGCAACAAGAGGACCTAAAATACTCATGACATTTGCTGTGCAGTTGGTAATGGCCATCATTGTTCCAGCAAAGTTAGGAGATAAATCAATGTGATTCACCTGCAATCATTACACATAATAAATGCAATGTTTATAAAATTAATTTTTCTACGGCTCAACCTAAATGATACCGACCTGATAACCAATCATAGTTCCAGCATTTATACCAACAGCAACTGTGAGAATGGTAACAGCTGCTGTTTCATTGGTTCCTGCATATCCAAGTACCACTAGTGCTATTGCAGAACCATAGTGACCTGAAAGTATAATATTAAAACTTCAAAGTTATATAGAATTTTGAAAATATTAATATTTTTGGAAAAGAAAAGAAAATATTGCAGTTTTAATTTATTGACCTATCCACTTACCAATACTATTGCCCACCTTACGCGACGTAGCGACGGTCCATGAGCCACGTTTTAACATCCAATCTCCAGCCCAGCTGAACACAAGACCTGCACCCCACATAGTGAGATAGGGCAGTGAGGAGAGAAGTCCATTCTAGTTGAAAATACAAGCATGTTGTTATTGAATCACTTATTAAATATAACAAAATCGATCAAAGATCTCAAAGCTTACCTTGGCCAGATCAAAGTTAAGTACACCGTTCATGTAGGAGGGGATGATGGTGAGTAAAGTCCAGAATCCCCATGCCTGAGCGCAGTGGACAATAGTCAACGCAATCATAGGCGGTGCAGTCAAGATACTGACCCATGGAATTGAGAGGGGCTGTGGCAACAACAGCATTATATTATAATATTATACTATTAATATTTGTGTACGATTGGATTAATATTTATCTCGGAGGTTCTTAACTTTTTTTTTTTTTTTTTTTTTTTTTTTGCTTTTTATCAGGAGGAAATTACAAACCGAATTCGCTTGCTTTTCGCTTGCTTTGTTGCCAGGAGCGAGAGGTACCTGAGCGTTGTCTCGCTGTACACTTCCGTCCGCCATGTTGATACTGGTCTCGATGTACCTGATCTCTTGAGCTGAGGCGAAGCGGCTCTGTGAGGGTGAGTCTGCCGCGAGGAGGAACCACACAACAATGGACACCGCGCCCAGACCGCCGCTCACGTAAAACACGAGCGGCCAGCCCACCTCGGTGGATGACAGCAGTCCTGCGCCGGACAATGCGACCACAGTGCCGAACAAGTGACCTGGAAAACCATCAATGTTGTTATAATGAAATTTTGTATTTTTATTACAATTAAAAATAATGAAATTGAAAATACAGTTCACTGTTTTGTATATACATTATTTGATAAAAACCGTATAATTTCATATTACAGTAATTCTCCTTTTTTTTTTTTTTTTTTTTACCTGAGTACGTGTAGACAGCCATACGAGCACGCTCATCTGGAGGTGACCATCTCGCAAGTAGCGTATGACTTGATGACATCATTGCACCCTGCAGGAATAAAATAAAATATTAATAATAAATAGGGTGACCTTGCTTTTAGATTTTGTGACTTTAAGAGACCTGCGCAAGACCAAGGATGGCTCTGGATGCACACGCATACTGCCAGCCGAGCGCTGCTGCTGGGACGAAGAGGAAGGTGGCTGCTGTGCAGATTACCATGGTACCGAGGAACATGATGCGAGGACCATAGCGTTGCACGAGGTAGCTGGCGGGGATTTGAGTTACGATGTAACCCCAGAAAAACGAACTAAGTATCGTTCCGCGAGTTGTAGCATCCCAGTCGTATTGCTGTGAAGTAAATAAACTATACATTAATATGATAACGAAAGAAAAAATGCTTGTATACTCGTGAGTATAGTGAGAATTACACTATAATAATTTATTGTTAGAATAATTTTTGCACAAGTAAGTTATTATTATAATGGATTCATTGCATTTTTTTTTTTTTTTTTTTTTTTTTTACTTATTGTATTTGTTTTGAACACAGCAATTTTCGCCTTTAAGTTCTTATATAACTAATAAGAGATGGAACATTTGCCAACAGCGTACCGGTCCTTCCTTAGCAGTTTCATTGCGAGAGTCAGGGTCCAGAGAGATAGCGACGATTGCAACAGACAAATTGACCCGCATGATGAAGCACACGGCGTTCACCACGAAAGCGGCGAATACCACAAGATACCTCGCCTGTATCCACGTTCCTCCTGTTAAGCAACGGCATTTAAGTATTTCAATTTTGATAAAAGAAACTATTAGGAAAAATCAGTTTAACATTTTATAATGTGTAATTTTACATTGCATGTTTATAATTAAATTTAACAAAAACTAAGAAATAATTATTTAAATTCTATGCTGTTTATCTTTTGTATTTCACTGTTAATTTTTTTTTAAATATATAAGAACACTATTCATTTAGAGTTAACATAGTTATCGAAAATTATAGGCAAAAGAGCTTGTTCTGTAAAGTAAAGTGAATCTCATTTACAGTGATTGGTTGACCAACAAAATAAGACACATTCATTGGTTGATCTTGTTTTTTGAGCCAATAAAAGTGAGTCGCATGTTTCGTATAGAACTTTTTTTTGTAAGATTCTTTCTTTTTTATCAAGTTCAAAGTTCTAAAAGAAGAACTAACAATGATCGAACATATGTATAAACGTAGTAAACAGGTAACGACGTCATATACAGCTGTTTATAACAAAGGAACATTTTCGAAGCTGGCTCAATATTTGGTGTAGTTTATAGAACGAGCTAAGGTGCAGTCAAGTCTGCAAGATCTATCACTGAACCATAAAATAGATTTCATGAAAAAAAAAGTGTTTTTAAACAAAAAATATATATTTTATCAATAGATTTCATGAAAAAAAAAGTGTTTTAAAAAAATTTTTAAAAATATTTCATCAAATATTCAAAGTGTCAAATGATTATCACTTTGTATATCACTGTAAGTATTGAAGGTCAGTTCCTATAGTTTAATGTTCATTGCTTATCACAGAAATAAAGATCTCAGATTTCATAGGCTTTCCCCGCAATCAGTGCCCAGGATCTCTGTTTGATATGTGAATGTCAGTGTAAATCAAAGTGAGAGAATGTGTTTAGCATGTAACATTATATAATATAATATAATATAAATAATCTCACTTCGTAACATTGATAAGCAAAAAACCTTATTATTTAGTAATCTTGAATTATATGAGTAAAATTGAATTTAGGCGGACGACTGAGAAATTATTTAATTAGGGTTATTCTACTTGGAGAGCAAATAAATTGGACGCAATGACTTCATGAAATATATAAAATACAATGAAATATTTCATAGTAAAGGCTAAATAAATGAAAGTATTTTGTTCGATGATTTTCTCTAATATTATAACTTTAAATCTCTTATATTTTTGAAATAATTTTTAAAAATTATTTTCTTTGCGAATTCTAACAGTTTTCAGTCTATATTTATTTGATTAATGCACTATGAATTCTTCACATTACCTTTACAATATATATCTGTAAACTTTGTACAAACACTGTACACTGTATTTGCTGTACTATTATATGTATGTACTGCACTTGTTCTACTCTGTAAAAGACATGAAATATAATAAAATCTTTGATCTTAATTTATTATAGTTATTTTGCACTATTGCCTAATTGTACCTACATTGTACTATTCTAATATAAAGTATTTCAATGCATTTCTTAATGAAATATCTTTATGTGAATGCATTATGTTTCCATTTTTGTTAAAATTGACAATTAGAATAAATTTTATAGCATCACAGTATCGGTACAAATATTATATCATGATGCAATGTTATCTTTCTCAATTATTATATTTCCTAATAAATTCCTAAGAATTTTATAATCATTGTATTTATGAACAAAATAAACTATTTCAATGTCTTATTTTTACATGATTATGAACGAAAGTGAACAAAGTATCAACTTACAATCTTTTTTTTTTTTTATTATTATTCAAGCGCTAATATAAATATGCTAAATAATTTTCATTTTTTATTGAAATTGAATTATTTTATCATAGCAAGATTGGTAATTTGTATATAATAATATTTAGTTTCATTTATTTTGCATCCAAAAACAGACAAATTTCAAACAAGTTTTGAATTTGCATTGTGCATGTATCATAATGTTGTAAATATTTAAAATAAATATATAAATATAAATAATTGTATACATAAATAATAATTGTTTTATAAATAATTTAAATATCAGATGAAAACTTCCAAGATTATTATTTTCCTAAGAACATTAATTAAAATATATAGAACAAAGCCTTGGCCGAAGCCAGGCCAAGACTCTCTTGTGTGCGCCGTGTACCGCACGACACGCAC
The DNA here is from genome assembly GCA_949318235.1 of Ecdyonurus torrentis. NCBI lineage: Eukaryota > Metazoa > Arthropoda > Insecta > Ephemeroptera > Heptageniidae > Ecdyonurus > Ecdyonurus torrentis. The sequence goes on along the minus strand of OX439128.1, from coordinate 18,446,528 downwards.
TCCTGAATAATGCATCGTATGCACTTCTACATAATTTAAAAACATAAGCATATATTTAATATGGTATTTATCGAGGGTTGTCACATTACCATCATCCGAGTCACTGCTGGTGTCATCTTGCTCTTCTTTGGGATCCTCCCCTCGTTCCATCACCTGGGTGCTAGCCATCCTGTCGAGTTACCACCAACCAAGTGAGCACCACCACACAATGCTCCTAGTATTATCAAATTGTGATAGCTCTATATTTGTAATAAGATCACAATTGTTTCGCGCACTCACATGAACAATGCGCGTGATTCTCAAGGTTCTTATATTTTATGTAACATTATAACGTATCACGTATATAAAATTTGGTGCTGATAAAAATTATTATTACTATATTAATATATTTATCATCAATCAGTGATTTAGGTTCATGTGCACTAATACGCAACAAAGTAGAATCTTTATTGCCTACTTATACTGTACACGGTACATGATAGACAGGTATAGTTTTGACATATACCCAGCGTAAAACACTACAATATAATACTATTATCCATGTGAATTACTTGTATATAGCAATAAGCTATAGCGATAAAAAAGGGGGATTATTATGGTAAAGTTATTATTACTTACAATCACTTTGATTGTCGTAGAAAGCAATGTGGACTTTGTCTAGTTCTTGACAATGGACATGTATACAATTTATATCTATGTCGACATGTCTGTTCATTCTCTCCACTCTCTCTCTCTCTCTCTCTCTCTCTCTCTCTCTCTCTCTCTCTCTCTCTCTCTCTCTTACTCACTCAGTATTATTGATAATAAATAACTTGTAATTTATATTTTATTTATAATAAAGTGATAATAAACCAAATTAATTAAAAAAAATGATACAAACTATAATTACTATTTATATAAAATGAATTATGTACACCATAAATTATGGATGCACGTGAAAAATATTTTAATTGTTCTTTATAAATAATTAAACGTTCATTTTAAATGCTCAGAATTTTTATAGCATTTTACAGTATTTGAAATTTATAAATATGTTGAGTTATAAAAAAAATATATATATAAATTATATATTATGACGAGCTTTTTTATCGTTTCAGGTAGTGCATAATTGCTGTAGTGTTATATTGACTTAAACTTGGTTCTCCTCTTATGTAACCCTTATATTGGTCTTGGTGTCTGAAGGTAGTCAAATATTTAGCAAGCGATTTACTTATCACGGGAACAAAATTAATTTATTGTAGGTGCAAGTCTTCCAGACTTTAGAAATAAGGATTTTATTGTCATGAATATAATAAAAGATAATATGAAAATATGTACGTAAATTTACAATGAGAACCTTCACTTACAGTGGGTACGTGTTAATTTGATCATTTCTCTCTCTCTCTCTCTCTCTCTCTCTCTCTCTCTCTCTCTCTCTCTCTCTTCTCTCTCTCTCTCTGAAGGTTTGATATTAATAATGAACAACTGGCTTTTTTTAAATAAATATTTACTTAAAAAATATATTAATTTTTTATGCAGCATGAAATACATGTATGGGTTAATTACATTTTAGATTCTATGTAAATATAATTATGTAATATCAATGACTTATAAACATGGCGGTAAGAATGGCGCTTTATTATTGTAAAAAAAAATGTGCCTTCTCCTATGGGTAAATTTAATTTAGTATAATTTGCTTTGTTTGGTAGTGAATTATGAGAAAAGGTATTAGCGATGCCTATTTTACGAGATTTAAGACTTTTCCTTCTTGGGCTCAACATCATTCCATGGTTGAACCTCACCAGCACCAAAAATGACAAATATACTATTTCCAAGTGCAAAAATCACAGCGGCAACGAGGAATACGAATCGCCATTGAGTAGCATCCTCCTATAAAAGGTAACGTATAAAATCAGATTCTAATTAATACACAAAATATTTAAGAATGAGAGGTTATCTTAAAGTTAAAAATATGCTAAAAATATGTTGACAGTGAATATGAAAGTATAAAGAAGCTTTTTTATGTTATCATTTCTTTATATAATAAACTAATTTATTTAATTTACCTCTAACAAAATCTAACAAACCTACACACCAAAGTATCGAACAGTATAATACTTACGTTGTCTTGAACAACTGCGGCACAGAAGAGTGAAGCCACGGTGCCCATCACATTTGCTATGCAGTGAGTAACAGCAATTAGAGGACCCGCAAAATTAGGTGCTAGATCAATATGATTCACCTGAAGGTTAGATAATATATTATAAGTTAACACAGATTTTCAAGTGATTAGAATATCAAATAATAGTCACTATTTCTACCTGAAAACCAACAAGTATTCCTGCATTGAGCGCTACTGCAATGGTAAGAAGTACTATGGCTACTAGTTGGCTTGATCCCCAATAGGCGAGAACCACCAGAAGTGCACCGGAACCCCAATGACCTAAACATTAAAAAAAAAAAAAAATCTTATGACCAGAGTCTTCTACTTGATAAACAAATAATTTATTATGGATATTATATACTTTCGACTCACCAATACTATTTGCAACTTTGCGTGCAGTGACAACACTCCATACTCCGTTCAGTAACATGACATCTGATACCCAGCTGAACACAATTCCAGTTCCCCACATAGCAAGATATGGTAGAGAAGACAATGCTCCATTCTGAACATAAAATTGAAAGTTAAAAGTGACCTGAGCTGATTTCATAGTGTGTTCTTACCTGAGCCAGGTCTAGCTTGTGTATACCGCGCATGTAGGAGGGAATCTCATTGATCAAAGTCCAGAAACCCCAAGCCTGTGCGCTGTGAGTCACCACGAGGGCAAGCACAGGTGGGGATGTCAACATGGCTCGCCAGGGGACACCATAAATCTTTAATAATATTTGGTTTTCAATTTGTGGTCATACATCATTAATATTTAGCATTAATTTATTTTCTAGAACAGAGTGAGCATAAACTTTGTCCATGTACATAATACATATGTGTTTATAGAGGATAAACATAAATAATACATAATTGCGCATATTGACCTGATTGTCGTTATGTTCTCCATTGAGATTGCTCTCGATATAACGTCGCTCTTGCGGCGAGGCGAGTGGATGCTGTGCTGGAGAGTCTGCAGCGAGGCTAAGCCAGAGCCCTGCGCAGAACAAACCAAGCACGCTGCTTGTGTAGAACACGAGTGGCCAGCCAGAGTGAGATGTGGCCAGCACACCCGACACTGAAAAAGCAACCACTGCACCGAACAACTCCCCTGTCAAGCAGTCAAATTATTAGTTGACGTTTTACGTAACTTAAAGTTGTCGTGAAAATAAGTATTTTTGCTAAAGTCATTTTATTATTATGGTATTTTTACCTGAATAAATGTATACAGCCATGCGAGCTCTCTCAAATGTTGGTGCCCACCTCGCAAGCACAGTGTGGCATGCTGGCATTACAGCACCCTAAAATTGAACAAGTGGCGGCAGGAGGTCTCCGTAAATGATTTGCAATTATAATTAATGTTTCAATCGCTACAATCTTATATTTAACCTTCCTTTTTTTAAATTATTATACTTCACATACTTCACTAATTGTATAACATAATAAGTATTCTAGCATTTACATATTAGGGGAAAAATATTTAAGTGCATAATATACTATACATAAACAGTGAAAACTTCCACAAAATGAAATAAAAAATTGGAAACCACTGTTTCTGATTTATAAGAACTTTAATTATAGTTTGCTTGTTTTTGTTATCTATTTCGTATAAGATGAGATTTTATTCACACGCTGTCAGAGAGATATAATTTATAGTTTATTCACTGAACAATAATATCATTAAAAGTCTATTTGCTGAATTCATTTAGCCCCTAGAATTTAGTTGTGTATGCAGCATGTGCAACATAGAGGACACAAAATTTGCCTAATCTACAGGATGAAAAAATTAAATCCAGAGATATTTTTTTATAGTGCAGCTTAGAATGTTGTATGTTTAGTTTATATTGATGCATACCGTACTGTATATACGGGAAAAAAATTACATTGAATATTTAATATTGGGGAGAAAATATTACGAGATTGAATATTACATTTTTCAATTAAAATAATTTTAATTTTCTTTTTACAAGTTTATTTTGATATGTCTGAGTAATTCTTAATTGTTTTACTTTTGTACTCACAACTGTATAACATTATGAATACCTGTGCAAGACCAAGGACGACTCTGGATGCGCACGCATACTCCCAGCCTAGCGCTGCTGCTGGGACGAAGAGGAAGGTAGCCGCCGTACACACTAGCATACTGAGAAACAAAGTAATCCTGGGTCCACATCTCTGAACCACGTAGCTGGCGGGGATCTGGCTTACGAAGGAGCCCCAGAAATACGCACTCAACACCGTACCTCGTGTTGCAGCATCCCAGTCGTATCTCTGGCAAACCAGTAAAGGCCGACGCAGCCGTCAGTCGGTCTTTTTGCGACAAGGACCGTTAGAGTGCGCTAGAGTTAGGATTGGTCTAACTTTTTGCGCAAAGCCAATCGGGAGCCAGCGATAGTTGTCGCACGGTTATCGCTCAGGCAGCGATTGACGGCTGCTTCGGCCTTAAATAATATAACTCTTACAATATTTGTGAAGTAAAATTTATACGATACTCCTATTATAAATTATGAATTGATGCACCAAGCTCAAGCATTGATCTAGAGTTAGCAATATCAACAAAACTATAATAGCATCATGTACTTTGTAATATTGAGTAAAATGTATAATACAGAATGTACTAAAGAAATGTGGACGACAAAAAAAAAAGAAATAATAATAAATAGGGTTAATTGTTTTGCATATTCTAAAAGAGGGCATTGTCCTGAATCGATGGATATGCGAATTTGTACTTTTTTAGTTCATTAAATATTTTAATTTAATTTTTGAAAGTCACGAAATGACGTTACGGGCGTCCATTTTTTTCCTTGTCCACTTGCATAGGTGACGTCGTTTTCAATTTTCAAAATCCATTAAAAACACTTGATAAATTCAAAAATTAGAAATTTGCATATTAGAATATTATTCAATTAATTGAAATAAAATTACCCCCTAAAAGTTTGTTTTGTCTTCCTCATTAAGATAATTTAATTTAGATAAAATTAATTACAAATTATATAAATATGTATTCAATTCACATACCGGCCCGTGCCTGTGCGCCTTACTCTCGTTTCCAGACAGTGAGATAGCAACGATGGCTACAGAAAGGTTGACTCTCATCACAAAGCTCACAGCGTTCACCAGAAACCCTGCGAGTACCACCAAATAGCGGGCTTGAACCCAGGACCCGCATAATGTCGTTGCTACACCAAACAGAATAGTTTGTTGAAGGGGAGTTTTAATTTTAAGCATTAGGTGTACGAATATGCATAATATATATATATATATATATATATATATATATATGTTTGAAAATTTGAATATCAAGCGAGGTGACATGATGATAAAAATTCATTGTAGTCTTACCTTCTATAAGACCCTGGGCTTTCACTCGCTGCTTGTTTTGACGATAAAAAATAACACACAACACCATAAAAAATTGTCACTTATATATAAGTTAATAAAAAGACTCAATTCACAGTTTTTTAAAAATTATATATACATAGCTATGTTATATTTACACCAAATTGTAACGTTTTCGAGTGCGTATGTAGAAACATACAGTGTCTGCACTCTTCTTCAGCTTACTGACTCTTGCTCACGAGGCGCGCCGACCTCCGCAACGGGGGGAGTGGCTCGTCCTCGTCAGGTGTTATTTTATTGTTTATATTTTCACCTGTACGATCACGTGGTACGTGTAATGGATAATCATTTTCTTTTAAAATGTGTTCTATTTTACTAATTTCTTCATTTATTAATTTTTTATCATTACAGTGTGTTCTTGCCCTATGTAATAACGTAGCTGCTATACCTGTTTTTGTAGAGTGTGGATGATTTGAATTGAAATTTAGATATCTCCCACTGTCTGTTTCTTTTCGATATACTGAAGTCGTAATTTTGTTTTCTATAGATCTTTTTACCCTTACATCTAAGAAGGGCAGTTCACCCTCTTTCTCATATTCAATTGTGAATTTAATAGTTGCTGCCTGATTATTCATATGATCTAAGAATGATTCAACTGGTACCTCATTTTGTGGCCAAACAATGAACGTATCATCCACGTATCTTTTATATATCACTGGCTTTGGTGTGTAAGTTATCACCAGCACTCAGTGATATATATCTTGAAAAACTGGAAAATAAGGCGATAACAACTTACACACCAAAGCCAGTGATATATAAAAGATACGTGGATGATACGTTCATTGTTTGGCCACAAAATGAGGTACCAGTTGAATCATTCTTAGATCATATGAATAATCAGGCAGCAACTATTAAATTCACAATTGAATATGAGAAAGAGGGTGAACTGCCCTTCTTAGATGTAAGGGTAAAAAGATCTATAGAAAACAAAATTACGACTTCAGTATATCGAAAAGAAACAGACAGTGGGAGATATCTAAATTTCAATTCAAATCATCCACACTCTACAAAAACAGGTATAGCAGCTACGTTATTACATAGGGCAAGAACACACTGTAATGATAAAAAATTAATAAATGAAGAAATTAGTAAAATAGAACACATTTTAAAAGAAAATGATTATCCATTACACGTTATTCATAAAATAAAAAATAAAAACAGCAAAGAAAGAAACAATACTGAAGAAAAGAAACCAGACGCAACCATTTGCATCCCCTATATGCAAGGGTTGAGTGAAAAAATACAACGTATTGGTAAGGGAGTCAATCTTCGTATTGTTTGTTCTTCCAGAGACACATTAAAATCAAGTTTAGCACGTACAAAACCAGACATGAAGAAAAATATGAATAAAGATGTAGTATATTCTATACCCTGTGTATGTGAGAAAGAATACATCGGAGAAACGGGTCGTCCATTGGACATCAGGGTGAATGAACACAGGCAAAAAATAGAAAAAAGAGATACAGGATATTCAAAACTTGTAGATCATGCACTGGAGAACAGCCATCAAATTCAATGGGAGAAAACAAAGGTGATAGGAAGAGAAAGTCATTATAAAAAAAGAAAAATATTAGAAGCAATAGAAATGTCAAGAAGAAATAATGAAACAATCAGTCAACCTAGTTTTGATTTGCCGCCTATTTGGATTCCACTTATAGATTCATGTAAAAAGACTGTACCACGTGATCGTACAGGTGAAAATATAAACAATAAAATAACACCTGACGAGGACGAGCCACTCCCCCCGTTGCGGAGGTCGGCGCGCCTCGTGAGCAAGAGTCAGTAAGCTGAAGAAGAGTGCAGACACTGTATGTTTCTACATACGCACTCGAAAACGTTACAATTTGGTGTAAATATAACATAGCTATGTATATATAATTTTTAAAAAACTGTGAATTGAGTCTTTTTATTAACTTATATATAAGTGACAATTTTTTATGGTGTTGTGTGTTATTTTTATCGTCAAAACAAGCAGCGAGTGAAAGCCCAGGGTCTTATAGAAGGTAAGACTACAATGGATTTTTTATCATATATATATATATATATATATATATATATATATATATATATATATAGTGATTTCCAAGAAAAGGAAATTGGTCAACTTATCGCTTATCAGTGTCTTCGGGTAAAAAAAGTAATAATGCAAGAAAAAAATGAAAGCCTCTGATTTTTTTGTAACTATGAAGTCATACATTGGAATATTTCACTAGTTTACTAATCAGTACTGCATGAAGAAAACTACACCAAAATGTATATTATTAATGACCAAAAATGAAGCAAATTACAGTAAAATATTTTAATAACTTGTCAAAATAATGTAGGAAAAAAATTACATTTGTAAAAAGTTTAAACAGTATGGAGAGTTTTTTTATTGTTAAGAAAATAGCACAAATTTGTACTTAAAAAAAAAAAAAAAAAAAAACTTTAAGTGTCAGAATTTTTTTATATATCCTCCATTTTTATATATATTTCAAATAATAACAATTCTGGAGGATAGGATAATCGAGATATCGGTGGGCATGCTACTGAAATAGTTTCAAAAATATAAAAGCAAAGCTTCAATTAAAATTAATATCTTGCATTCTTAAACATTTAATTCAATTGATATGATATGAATCTTCTTTTTCATACTAAATTAATCTGTTCCACATAAAAAAAAAACTCTAAACGTTATTTAGAAATTAAAATGACTTTTATTGAAATTAATATTATTTTAGTTACATACTTATATATGATAGATACCAAATCATAAAATATAACAAAATTGAAAAATGGTTCTTTGTGATTAAAATGATATCAAAATATTATGCAATTAAAATAATTATCCATTACTTACTATCGGGGTCCACATGTCGAGTATCTTTAGAAGTAAATAAATTTAGAAACATTTCGTAAATCACCGTGGCATTTGCATATCGAGTCTTTTGTAGCGGTCACCACAATGAATGACTTAATATCAACACAAAGTAGGTGCCCACTCCACTCCCACCCTATACAGTGCGATATACCTCGCTATCTGCACGCAATATCCTGGCATGCAGCAATACACGACAGTAATATACAAGCGTTATTGTATCTATCAGTATGCTCATGACATATAAACCTTGTTGTCAGCTAATATCTCGGATTATTAGTTGTTGTTTTTTTTATTGAAAACAATATTTGAAATTTACGTTTAATAATAAAATTATATTACAATTTATCTAATCGTACTAATCGTTCCAATACTTTCATTATTTCTATTTCTTTCTTCTGTTAAAGAGACACTATAGGCACTATATACACTATTAAAATAACAAATAAAATGGAAATTTCCTATTCTATAATACTTTTTTTTATATATATGATGTTTTTTCTTGTATGTTTTCTTTTTTGCTTATCTATGTCATTTCCTTCCATATATGCGGAGAAAAAATAAAAGCTTAATGAATTTCCTCTCCAGCGTCTAGCGTCAGTTTTTTATTATTATTATTATTTTTTCCCAATGTTAAGCAAATTTGTTTTGCTAAAAATAATAATATAATAAAAAAAAAAGGTGTGCTAAGTTTTTATAGAATAGAAACATATACCAATTCTATAATATAGAATAGAAACTAAAAACATACAAAAGTCACAAAACGTAAAATTTTGATAAAATAGCCGTGACACGCTTAAAATTGATAACATTTACTCATGACATTTATAATTACTATATACATCATTTCAAACATAAAATATAAAAAAAAGTTACTTGTCTCCGAAATAATAATAATAAAATATAACACATGCAGGTACAATTTAATTTACATGTTTTTTTTTTTTTTTTTTTTTTTTTTTTTTTTTTTTTTTAAGTTTTAAAAATAGATTTTGATGAAATATGTATAATATGATGGAAGAAAACAGATAATCCAAATTGTGAATATGATATTTGAAGTCATTTTTCTCCAAAATCTTTCTATTATGTTTGCCATTTTATTTGAACTTTATTTTGAAGTATATATAATACAAAAACACATAATAACAAAAAATAAATAAAAATTTGTATATTAGTAAATATCATTATTTTTCATTAAAATTATTAGCAAATTTAACAAACGAAACATTATTCACGAAAAGTCCTTAATCTACACACATACACATATTCAGGTAAACAAAATTGAAAAAATAAAGGATATCACATTGACAGGAAACTTTACATAATTAGAGTCCAAAATTTACATGCATAATCATTGTACATACTCACTCTTAATTTTTTACCTTTTTTTTTTGTTGTTTTTTTGAAGTTTATTATTATTATTATTTAACATTTTGTATAAATACTAAAAATAAAAAAAATAGTAGTGTAATAGCAATAAATATAATGCTTTGTTCATAAACAATTACAAACAATTTTCAAGTAAATTATGTTGAATCGGGAATGGAATATATGATGGTCATTGTCGATCGAGTACCGTGAACTTGAGAGGGTCAATGGGAGCATGCAGAAGGGTGGATCGATATCGCATCTTGCCATGATGAAACTCCCATTGATATCTTCGCACGAGCTGAAAAACAAAATTAAATATTATATTATCACATTGAGAACTGTTGCTATAAAATTTGTGTTTTATTTATTATTCTAAATCTATCTTAGCCACCACATGGATGAGTGGGGCCAGCTTTTTTCCAACACTGTGGACTCTCCCTGTGGACTTTTCAGTCACTCTACTTTTGCACGTTATTCTCAAGGTATGACAACACTTTATACATACAGTGCATCGCGCGATACCTTGTAATCGGGCAGACATAGTCAGATCAACAAGCCAAGCAATATCAGGCTGAAGTCTCGTCTCTAATTAATTTGTTAGTTGGCACGTCAGCATTTTGACTCGGAACAATTAATGCTATGTGCTTTACAGCATTGTCATTATAATTATTTTATTTTTATTTTTTGCTTTCAATAAATTTGAATATTACCTTTGCAAGAAGAGTCTCTAACTCCAGACTTGCGAAGCGCATACCCACGCACTTTCTGGCACCGTGGCCGAATGGTAACGATACATAAGGGTTAGTTTTGACTCCAGGATAAGGACACTCGTTTGTGCTGCCTTCTCGAGAACGCAACCACCTTTCAGGTACAAACTTCTCAGCATCAGGGAAATGTTCTTCCATTCGTGACATACTGCCGTTTGCCATAATTATATCAACCTATAATTACAATTGAGAGAATAAAATTATTGTAAATGTGTTGTTAATAATTTTTAATCTTTCTTACCCCTTTTGGAATACGGTAACCGGACAAGACAGTTTCATTTCTTGTTGTTCTAATGTTTCCGGTTGCTATAGGAGTTAACCTAAAATTTCAAAAACTCTCTCAATTACAATTAACAAGTATCGTTATGTCTGTTGAAGTGACAAAAATTGTGGTTCATTTTCTATTTATGATTAGTAATTACTTCGTTCACTCGGTTTGTGCACTATGTTATTGTGAAGATTTTAATTGATATTGCGTGCAATCAAATTTATTGCACATTAAAAATGAAGCTTCATGTGAACATGACTTAAGAAGTTCTAATCTCTACAGTATTTTAATTTTTTTCCTAAATTAATCATATTATTATTTGCAAGGATAAACGCCTTGTGTACTCTGCATATTAATAATCTGCATGTCTGCATGCATTTGTTATTTTATTTTGATTAATAAGCAAGAAAGAAAATAGCATTTTAAGTATGGGTAATTGAATTTGATAAGTTGTAATTAGTTCTCTTTGATGTAAGTGCATGAATGTCTGTAATTTGAAATTTATAAAATGATCGATTAAATACTTTCGTATTGTGTGTTCCACCAATAAACATCGGGCGTAAATTTATATAATAAACACACCTCGTGGTCTCTCTAATGCAAGCACGTAGGAAGGTTAGTTTCTCAAGTAGTTCAGGGGTCATAGTGGTGTTCGGGTCTGGCATGAAGGTGCACAGTTCCTTGTAAAGCTTCTGTTGTTTGTCCTGATTGGCTGAGAGATTCAGCAGATTGTTTGCCAGGCTGTACGATGTCTGAATAAAATTGGAATGAGTTTTGAATGAAGTATAACTATTTTAAAAGACAAGAACATATAAAATCAAACTTACGGTGTCGACTCCTGCCAACAGCATGTCGAGAGCCATAATGACGGCACCTGTTGGGTTAGGGTCACGTGCAAGGAAGCGCTCTAGTACGCTGGCATACATACTGACGGTACCACCTTTCTCAATTTTTGTCATTGCTTGATTTATATATTTCATGCTCACACTAACAAAAAAGTAAGAATATAAGATACGAGCATTTCGTTTGAATAAATTTATAATCCAAAAATATTAGTAAATTTTTAAATTCAAAATGAAATAAAAATTATTGCTTTGAAGGTATAAATCATTTATTAATATCTTTTGGTATAAAATTCAAGTATCATGCATGAAAGTGAAACTAAAAATTAATCTGATTTACTTGAGAAAAATCTTACTCGACAAAGAAGTCCATGGTGTTGATAAATTTGCGAAGGGTTGGTGTGGTGACGACAGTCCACAATCCGGTGCCGATCTCGAGCGTGTGCATGCATTTGAATAACGTCTGCACTGCGTCAATCATGAGCTGCGGCTCCGAGTTAGAGGGTAAGTTGGGCTGCAGGCAGCCAAGTCTAGTGTCCAGGGCGATCACAGCAATGGCTAAAATATTAACAAAACTTAAAAATAATGGCATTTGAAATAAGATAGCACTGAAATAATAATTTATATTAAATATAAGTTATAAAAAAGCAACTTGCATTCCAAGGCCCACTTGTGGAGTTCGTTTGTAAAGTTTTCAGGCATTTCATTGTTTTTATCTCGCCACGCAGGAATTCTGTAGGAATATAATTTTTATTTGCATATACAAAAAGTAAGAAAAAAGTTTACAAATTTATCAATAAAAGTTGTTATTAAATATTAAGGATACGATTTATCAACGAGAAAAGTATAATGATAAGAAAATGTACCTCTTTACGAAATCCTCTGCAACTTGATCAATCCTTGCGGTGTACAGTTGTACTGTACGCGGCTGCATGAGCACCGGGTTGACCAGCGAGCGAGCCTCTTGCCATTGTTGGCCCTGGCTGAAAGAATATGCTCACGTTAGGATTTTATTACCAAATCGATTACAATTAGTGTGAAAACGATTGTGTGTATGTATTGTATTGATTTGTGTTCCTGTTTTATAAATTTATTTGATTGATGGTGTACAGAATATATAGTTCTATAATATGCTTTCTTATGGAAAAATGAAGCAGCTATGAGTCAAATCAGAATTTTCAGAATTTACTGTAGGGTATTGAGACTCAAAGCTATAGCATAGCCAATTGGATGAAACAATAATTCATAACCAAACTGATTGAAATTCAGGGGGGGGGGGGGGGGGAAGCGTTAATGCTCAGTAAGCTACAATAAATTAACTTCCGTATCAAGAAAAAAATATTAATAGTTATAGTTACTTTGTTTGCCCATAAGAAAGCATGTTAAATCAAGACAGGAACACTAAGTCGTCTGCTAATTTCGATGAGTTTTTTTTTTTTTATTATTATAACTAAACATACTTTTTGAAAGCATAATGTTATTAATTCTATAAATAGATTTGTATTTAAACCTATAATCAATAGTAAATGCAATAGTTTTTCAGTTACTTCATTCCTAATTTGTCAACAGTACTACAATTAAATGTCAACTTACTCGTTGAGTACTCCACTTTGCCCTTTAAAGAAATCTTTCCTGACAACCTTGCGATAATATTGCAGACTTTGGAGAGAGGGTCTTTCTGGCCATTGACCCTCATGTCGGTAAATTTTGGCGATATCCTCAGGGTCAAACACGAACAAGAGATCATTACGTTTTAGCAGTCCAGAAAAGCGTGCAATTTTCCCATAAGTATTGTGGAATGTTTTCTGGAGTTCAATAAGGTTCGAGAAATCGAATGTACCTACAAATTAAATTAATTATTAAATTATTTTTCAACCTATATATTCTAGTGGAAAAAACTAATTAATAGTGTATAAAGAATGCAAAAAAAGAAAAAAAAAAGTATCAAAAAGTATTGCAAAACTATGTTGTTGAAACATTATGAGTTTATGGAGAACTATAGCAATAAAATTCTTATCAATAAGATAAGCAGTACTACATACTCACAGAGATAACTGCTAATTCGAATGTTATGGTTACGAATATAAATGTTTGAAGTAAGTGTAAAAAATATTCGTGTCTTTTATTATTATAATTTTTAAAATAATAGCCTACCTTACCTACCTACCATAATATTATGTACTGTTACGTATAAAAATTAAAAAAAAAAAAACAAAAAAAAAACAGATAGTACTTAAATAATTTTTTGAAAAGACTATATAAGATTCTACTAGAAGCTTAAGCTAAATATAATGTCTAAAATGTGACAACGTCAATGTAAAAACAACCATCCTTTTTGCTCGCTAATTCCGCAAACATGATGTAGCAAAATTGCTGCTAACAAATATTGTAAACACTAAAAAAATTCTTCCAAATTCAGTGGAAATCAATGTTATTATATCAATTAAAGGTAATTATTAGTTAAGCAATGTACTTGTATACTTGAGTGCGTAATTTTTTATTTCAGAAATAGAAGTGAAATAATAAAATGAGCCACCTTCTTTTGAGATTCACTTCAACGTGACAGTCCAGTTTTGGTGCTTACCAATGACAGGCATAAACCTCCAGACGTTTCCCACTAAGGGCAATGCCCTAGGTCCAGGGATGTCATTGTAGGGTTTTGCAGAGGCCCACTCTGCAGCTTGCTCGGGGGACTCAAAAGTCGTACTTGACCTCGTGTTGATAGTGGTAAATCTTAGCGCCGCATGAGAACTTCTTCTCCACACAGCCATTTCAATATAACTGAAGATTTAATACTTTATAGATCAAGTTAGTTGCAGATATTGTAACTGACAACCAACGCCATCTGCGCCGTCGAAATTTGTGAATCTCTTGTATAAGTATAACCATATAATAAAGAAAATAGTATAACTGTAGTTTCCTTTAATGATATAATAATAAGCAAAAAATGAATCTCAATTCAGTATACGTATGATATTTAAAGTCAACACATATAAGATTTAATTATTTTATTCAACTATATGTATGTGTTGAGATTTATTATTTTAATTAAGTTCTATATATAAGTAACTTTAATTACATATATACTTTATATTCAATATAATATAAATTATTCTTTTCTTGCATTTATTTAATAACTTTCACATATTTAAAAATATTACTGTTACTTAACAATATTTAGATTGTGTATTGCTATTCCATTGTTAATTTTTCTACGCTTTTTATTTACACCAACTTCTTTTTAGTAGGCCAGAGCTGATGGAAGAGAGAGAGCGAGAGAGAGAGAGAGGAAAACAATCAGTTAAATTTGTCACATTATAAAGTTTTTAATGTTCGTTTTTCAATACAAAAGTAACAAAACGATTTCCCAAAATAATATTTATTTTAATCTTTTATACAAAGAGAGCATAAAATGAATCAGAGGTTTGTACAAAATATATAATGCATACATACACACAGGCAAACAGACACACATACACACACAAATATAATATAATGATCATGTAATGCAAGATTATAATTGCAATAACCTTGGTACTATGAATATTTGCACTTCATGACTTTACAAAATGTTCATAAATTTAAGTATATTTTTTATACAAAAAAATAATAATAATAATAAAAAGGAGCAATCGTTTCATGTTTTATCAAGTCTATCAAATTTGTTAACTTTACATTGACATTTTCTATTTAATTTCTGAGATGTACAGCAAATCTCAAGGGATCGACTGGAGTGTGTACAATTGTTGTTGTGTAATTCATTTCTCCATGGTGGAACTCCCATCGAAACCGCCTCACCATCTACAATAAAAAAAAAGTTTTATAAATTTAAACTAAATAATTATTAGGTAAATATTGCTCAAGGGCGTCTCTCTCTCTCTCTCTCTCTCTCTCTGAAGTACTTCACGGTAAATGCCGGGTTACACGTGAACAGCCCACGTGTTCAATTTCCAATATAATAGAGCAAGCCTTGACAAAATTATGTTAAAATTGAACTATGAAATGAAACTAATTAAATAAATTTTATTATTTTGTTAACCTTTGCGGCCACCATTTCTAATTCCAGATTGGCAAAGCGCAAGCCGACGCACTTCCTAGCTCCGTGTCCAAATGGTAATGAGACGAAAGGATTTGGTTTGACTCCAGGGTAAGGTAAATCAACTGTAGCGTCATCTCGTTGTCGTAACCAACGTTCAGGTACAAATTTCTCAGCGTCAGGAAAATGTTCTTCGAGTCTTGATATTACCGCATTACCCATAATAATATCTACCTATAAATAGATAATCATATTAATTAGATATTTAAATCCTAATTAGTATTTTTATTATTATTTACACGTTTCTTATTTAGAATTATCAATATCATGTAATTTTCAGTGTGATTTCATGGCTGAAAATTGTTACTTACATTTTTAGGAATCTTATAGTTTGATAATACGATCTCAGAAGTAGTTGTTCTTGCATTGCCTGTTATTATTGGCTGCAACCTGTAAGAATACATAATACAGTTATTATTTATGATAATATAGCACATGCAGCACCCAATTTTTTTAACTAAAAAAAAAAAAAAAAAAAAAAAAAAAAAAAAACTATGATTCAAAAATTAAGGAAAAAATTCTTATTAGTGACATTTGAAAGAAACAAACACGCATTTTGATATTAGATTTTTAATAATCTAACTTTTCTCGATTTGAACAATCAAAACTCTTGTATTATAATAATAATTTTTTTTTAATTTGTATAAAAAGACGATTTAAAATACAGCAAAAAAAAAAATAATAATAAGGATAATTGGGAGTTTGAGAGTGATCCATTAGGTTGGTTAATAATTCCTGCGCTTTTTCATAAATACAATTACATAATGTTATATTTATATTGAAATGGTTTTTTTATTATTGGTGGAAAACTCTCATGTCTAAGACAGTCAAAAAAATATATAAAAGTTACAAAATTTTGGTATATCCTTTGATTATTTCATTAAACTTATTTCAAATTTTGCGTACAACTTTGAACTAACCTCATACTTTCTCTGATGCAGGCTCTCAAGTAAGATAGTTGATTAAGCATTTCTGTGGTGAGTGGAACCTCGGGGTAAGGCATGATTTTCTTGAGCTCGGCAAAAAGCTTTTCCTGTTTCTCGGGGTTTGCTGAGAGTAGAAGTAGTAAGTTGGTAAGACTATAAGATGTCTGCAAATAAATGTAGGATTGCAGGTCAGTTCGGTCATATGAAAATCTATACAATTAAATATTAAATATTGTCCATAGGTGTTTCTCTCTCTCTCTCTTTCTTTCTCTTTCTCTCGCAGACGTTACTTTTTGAATCTATATACTCAAAAAGTTTCTAAATTTGAAATGAATCTTATCTACTGTATACTCAAAAAGTTTCTAAAATTTAAATGAATCTTATCATTAATCCCTTTCAATTAATAGATGTATTTAAACATAATAATAATTTAAACTTTATTTTATTTTAAGTTGTTAAAAGTGCCTCACTGTATCAACTCCAGCCATGAGCATATCTATGGCCATGATGACTGCACGTTTCGGGTTAGGATCACGTGCTAACATTCGCTCGAGTACTCCAGCATCTTCTCTTAAAGTGTCTCCTTTCTTCATTTTTCTCATGGCTTGATCAATATATTTTGTGCTTACACTGCAAAATACAAATAACTTTATACTTCAAATTTCAACAATGCATGTTATTTAATAAATTGATGTATAATTACTCGATGAAGAAATCAAGTGTTTCTACGAATTTGTTCCACGTTGGCGTGGGGAATAATTTCCAGATAAAGCTGCGAAGCTCTAGTGTGTGGAGGCACCTGAACATAGTATGTGCCGCATCAATCATCTGTTGGGGTTCGGAGTCAGCAGGCAAGTTTGGCTCCAGGCACCCAAGTCGAGTGTCCAGGGAGATTAGTGCAATAGCTGTAACAAAAGCAGCATAGTAACCAAGTAAAAGTTTCATAGTAACCTAGTAGAAGTAAAATAGGAAACTCTATAAAACTATGAAATTTCGACATATATGCTTGATAAATAATTATATACGTATCAAAAAAAAAATTTAATGCTTAAAAATAATTTTGGAAATATTTTTATTACCATTAATAAAAATGATAAGTATGCAATAATAACAGAAACAACAACTTACATTCTAATGCCCATTTATGTATCTCGTTGATAAAAGTTTCTGGCATTTCATTTTTCTCATCTCGCCACTCTGGGATTCTAAGAATGAAAAAAATTATTCACGGAAGATTTTTTTACTATTCCTTAGCCGAATTATATCCTCACCGTTTGACAAAATCCTCCGCGACGTTGTTGATTCTCCCAGCGTATAACTGCGCGACACGAGTCTGCATGAGCACCGGATTTACGTGGGTGCGACCGTTGTGCCACGCCTCCCCCTGGCTGCAAAAATATTATTATGTCTTTTAATTTCACATTTTTTTTTTTAATTCATGGTTATGAAGGGTGATTATTCTCTAGAATTATATTAATCTTCTTGTTAGATTTTAGGCGTAATACTGATAAGTCTTTCAATTAGTTATTATCTTATTAACTCCACATTCCGATCATGGATAAATTAAAGACTTATAAATATACGTAATGGACCACTTGCAATAAAATGTTTTTAATTGTTGCAGCAAGTAAGTGAAAACGATTTTTACATAAGAAATGCATTAAGAATTATTCAAATTATTTTAAAAAGTTCGTTCATTGCAAGTGGTCAATTATAACAAAGATTTGCGTCTTAAGAACAGATAAATGATATGAGAAGTACTAGAAAATAATACCAAGAATTTTTGATATATTTAGATTTGAACGAATATATAAATTATGATAATAATAAAAATTTGTGGTTCAGAAAGTCAAAATTTGTAATCTTACATTATCATTTGATATATACGCTATATATATAGTTAGTGTATTAGCTGTACTATTATAGATACAGCTTGTTCTTTTAACTTTTGACTCCCATCATTCATATAGCGTTAATATAAACTAGAAAGTTTCAAAAAAGCAGGAAGATGTAAATGCTTTCTTACTCATTGAGGACACCTGCTACTCCTTGAAAAAAATCCTTCCTGGTTTTAGTGCGGTAATGAAGCAGGCTGTCGAACGAAGGTCTCATGGGCCAAACTCCTTCGTTGCGATACACATTGGCGATATCTTCGGGACGGTAGATGAAGAGAATATCACGCCGAGGTTGCAGCGAAGATATCTTTAAAATGTTACCAAACTCTCCTCGCAATTGCGTGTGCAATGTTATAAGATTTGAAAAATCGTATTTACCTGTTGAAATTAAAATACAATGTTAGCATATTATAATAACTGATAACTGTTGAAACTGAAAAATATTAATATTTTGATCATATAAATAAATGAGTAAATAAATCATCACTCTATATTTTTATAACATATAAAAAAAGAAGAAAAAACATCCTATTTATGCATTATTTATGTGTATAGCTAAAAAGTTTGTTCTTTATCAAATTATGTACTGTATAATATAGAGAGATTAAATGCAATTAAAAAAACTTGTTATCTCGCATTTATATTAATCTGCAAATACTCCAACACTCCTACTAAATCAATTAAAAATTAGATTAAAATATATATTTCAGCATAATATTGTTTCATTACAATTTAATAATATTACACTTACTAATTAATAATATAAAGCATATAATATTTATCTTAAAACAAAGTGCTCAATGATCATATAAATTTAGGCGCAACTATAATATATGACATCACCGCTCTATGCAAAGTTTACAGTAACTTACCAAGCTTCGGGATAAACAAATGGTAATTTCCAATTATTGGCAATGGTTTGGGCCCAGGTATATCTTCATACGGTCTTACATGGGCTAGATCTTCAGCTTGCGCAGATACGACGGTGCTCAAAGATGCTCGGACATTACAAGCTGGTCTATCTTGAAGCAGCAAACCTCTGCACGAGCGAAATACAACGAACGTCCTCATCTTTTGACATTTAATTTTTGACTGTGAGAATGAATTGTATAAAGATTACCTTGAATAGCGGTTTCTATTTTGTAGTGACGTAACATATTATGATATAGCTAAGATATTATACAATCCACTTCTGTAACTGCAGAGTTTAGCAATCTGCCCACCATGTGGCGTTTTAACAAAATAAATAAATAAGCCAGCTTTAAATCTCAGGAAAAACTGACTCAAGCAAGACCGTCTTTTTAACTTACATATAAATTTAGTTATATTATGTTAGATTTGATATAGCGTTATATTACCGTTAATTAGCATTAGCGTATCCCAAATTTCTATTACATATCATATAACTAATAACTATTGATAATTGATGATATGATATGCAAAATGAAGTATAATATAAAATACAATATTCCTCATGAAAGAATAAACTATTATAAATCTCCATTTAACATTATATTAATATAGTTCAATAAAGCTTAAATATTATAAAAATACATGCACTTGCAGTAAAAAAAACGTTTAAAAAAACAGCAAGCAAATACATGTTTAATTTGTAGAAATCAAATCGACCTTCGCAGCAAAGTCAAGGTTAGCGGATACGTAAAATTAGTTGAAGGAAATCTTTGCTGTACAGTGTAGTTGCACAAAATGTAGTTGTTTAGTATGTGCATGCAAACTTTATTTAAACAAATCACATTTACTTCAGTATAATTATTGTAAATATTATCATTATCATGATACTTATACAATATAAGTTCAAAGCATGTACAATTCTCCCGAATAAATATAACCGGTTGCGTTAAAGTTTCCCTATATATTTAACATTTGGAGACATAAACGCTGCGGTCAGATTTATTCGGGAAAAGTGTACAGTACTTAAAATTTAATTCACTATAAAATACATTATATTATATAACGTATAACAGTTTTTTAATAATTTATACAACCTGAAATTAGAATCATCATCAATTTTATTGTTTTAAATTTTGATTATTTTTACAATTATTTTAACTGTGTGATAGAGTTATGTTATAAACTAATTCATTATATATTAAATTTTATAATTTATCTAATAATATATATTTATCACATTTTGTCATTGATACATTTTCATTAAATTAAAAAAAAAATATTTATATATAATAAAACTACTACATATATTTTTGACC
This sequence comes from Ecdyonurus torrentis, assembly GCA_949318235.1. Taxonomy (NCBI): domain Eukaryota; kingdom Metazoa; phylum Arthropoda; class Insecta; order Ephemeroptera; family Heptageniidae; genus Ecdyonurus; species Ecdyonurus torrentis. The sequence goes on along the minus strand of OX439128.1, from coordinate 18,425,751 downwards.
CTAGAGGGAATCCATGACAGTTTTTATTATTAGTCCTATTTTGTGGTATAAAATGGAAATTCAAATTTATAGTACCTTCTCTCTCTCTCTCTCTCTCTCTCTCTCTTGAATCTAAAAATTTTGAATTTTTTATTTTCTAAATTATCCTTTATCCTTTATTCATTCAGAAAAATCAAAGAAATAAAGAATTTTGAACTTTTGGAGAAATTAGAGCTTAGAATTGGAACTTTTTAGTTTTAAGGAAATTATATATTATATATAAAAAAAAAAAAAAGCAATGCCACCAGATTAATTTAAGAAATAGCAATTATACTTTCTTTTTATTACGTTATTCTCAATTTTAATTTTACAACAACTATTTTTAAGTCTGAAGTTTCTTTATTAATTACAATATTTTCTTTCGTTGTTTTCTCATTTATGCTCTGAGATGTACAGTAAATCTAAGAGGATCAACAGGAGTATGCAATATTGATGTTTTGTAATTCATCTCTCCATGGTAATACTCCCATCGAAACCGTCTCACCATCTAAAGATTACAATAAAAATTAACAATCATTGGTTAAAATTAAAAAAAAAAAAATCATACCTTTGCAGCCACCATTTCTAGTTCCATATTGGCAAAGCGCATGCCGACGCACTTCCTAGCTCCGTGTCCAAATGGTAATGAGACGAAAGGATTTGGTTTGACTCCAGGGTAAGGTAAATCAACTGTAGCGTCATCTCGTTGTCGTAACCAACGTTCAGGTACAAATTTCTCAGCGTCAGGAAAATGTTCTTCCAGTCTTGACATTACCGCATTACCCATTATAATATCAACCTAAAAATAAAAAAAATATAAAATAAAAAAATAAGTCTTCAGAAATTGACCGAGAAATCTCACAACTTACATCTTTAGGAATCTTGTAGTTTGATAAGACGATCTCACTTCTCGTAGTTCTTGCATTGCCTGTTGCTATTGGCTGCAATCTGTCCATAAGAAATGTAATAACTTTTTTTAATGTCAAGTTCAATTGTAATTTTTTTTACTTTTCTATATGTACAGTAATTTCTATTACTTCTATACGCACAATAATTGATAACATATTATTCTATGTGATGTTACAACCTTATGAACTAACCTCATACTTTCCCTGATGCAGGCTCGCAAGTAAGGTAATTGATTAAGCATTTCTGTAGTGAGTGGGACCTCGGGGTTAGCCATGATTTTTTTCAGTTCAACGTAAAGTTTCTCTTGTTTTTCAGGAAATGCTGACAGGTGGAGAAGTAAGTTAGCAAGACTATGGGATGTCTGCAACCCAAACAAATAAAAAATATTAATAATTATTAAAATGTTTAAATGAGGTTAAAAATTATAATATTATTTTATATTACCAAATTGTACATAATACAAAGAAGGTATTGTGAATATACCCAAAAATACCAAAATGAATGAATGAATTACCAAAAGTAGAGCTCAAAATTTAATCACCAATTCATTTATAATTTTTTATAATTTTAACAAGAAATATTGGATGTTGTCGGCGTTACGTTGCAGAGAAGAGGTATACTTGCCCTCTAATTTCCTATCTCTTAACATTGCAAAACTCACTTCTTACTAGTTTTTTGAAAGTGTAACAAGTTCAGGAAACTATTATTAAATATACAGATTGAATTTTCTAAACCAATATCAATACATTTTAAAATTTTATTAATACGCATTTTAAACAATTGCCTTACGGTGTCAACTCCAGCCATGAGCATGTCGAGGGCCATGATGACTGCACGAGTCGGGTTTGGATCACGTGCTAATATTCGCTCAAGTACTCCAGCGTCTTCTCTTAAAGTGTCATTTTCCTTAATTTTCTCCATGGCTTGATTAATATATTTCATGCTGACACTGAAAACACCAAATTACTACTGATTAACACTAAATTACTACCTTTGATGTTTAGAAATTATACACATTAAACTCATTAATGTATACTGACTCAATGAAGAAATCCAGGGTGGCAACGAATTTCTTCCACGTGGGCGTGGGGTAGAGTCTCCAAGCAAAGGTAGTGATTTCCAATATATGGAGGCACTTAAACATCGTGTGTACCGCGTCAATCATCTGCTGAGGTTCAGAGTTAGCAGGCAAGTTTGGCTCCAGACACCCGAGTCGAGTGTCCAGGGCGATAAGTGCAATAGCTGTAAGAGCACGTAAAATTAGAACAATAAGTTTGTTAATACACAGGAACTTATTATGTGATGTTGCCCATATATATATATATATATATGATTTTAATTTGTTCTTCTTATGAATTTATATTTACACTTACCGCATTGTTACTTTTTAAAGAAATTTTTAGTAAATACAAATATTATTATAAAATATAAGAGTAGGGTAACTTACATTCTAATGCCCATTTATGTATCTCGTTCCCAAAAGTTGCTGGCATTTCGTTTTTCTCATCTCGCCACGCTGCAATCCTAAAACCAAAAATAATTAAGATCAAATAGGAAATTTTCACTTTTTTTTTCTTTTTTATATATATAAATATAATATTGAATTCTCACCGATTGACAAAATCCTCCGCGACGTTGTTAATTCTCGCGGTGTACAACTGCGCTACACGAGTTTGCATGAGCACTGGATTTACATGGGTACGACCGCTGTGCCACGCCTCCCCCTGACTGCAAATTTATTTTTAAATCTGTACATTTTTTGACAATTCAAATTAAATTGATAGCATTTGCTTTCCATCAATCGCAACGTTAATACAAGCGCTCAGCTGTAAGGACAACACAGAGATAAAAGTTTTGCTTACTCATTGAGAACGCCTCCCAATCCTTTGAAAAAATCTTTCCTAGTTTTAGTGCGGTAATACAGCAAACTCTGGAGAGAAGGTCTAATGGGCCAAACTCCCTCGTTGCGGTATACATTGGCGATATCTTCAGGACGGTAGATGAGCACCATGTCATTTTTAGGGGATAACCCAGAAATCTTGACAATGTCACCAAACTCTCCGCGGAATTGCTTGTGCATAGTTATCAAGTTTGTTAAGTCGTATTTACCTGTTTAAATTTTCAATTAATAATTTGAGTTAATAAAGAGAATATATTAAAGTTGTTCATACTTTTTGCATATATTATTTTATACCTACTGAAGTCTACATATATAAAAAATTATGACAAGTCAATATAATGAGCAATATTTATATATATAATAAATAATCAAGTAATGTAGTAAAAGAAATTCTATTAAAACAACCGCGTCATTCAATGCATAAATAAAAATTTCATTTTTCAGTACATCATAATCTTAAACTAAGAATGAAAATTTAAAGTATAATATGAAGTAATAAAAAAATCTTTCAATCCTATTAGTAAAGATAAACTTGCCGAGTTTCGGAATAAACAACTTGTAATTTCCAATTATTGGCCATGGCTTGGGCCCAGGTACTTCTTCATACGGTCTTGCATGGGCTAGATCTTCTGCTTGCGCAGATGCGACGGTGCTCAAAGATGCTCGGACATTACAAGCTGGTCTATCTTGGAGCAACAAACCTCTGCACGAGCGAAGCACAATACACGTCCTCATCTGTTGACTTATAATTTTTGACTGCGAGAATGAGTTGTGATAAATTATCGCAAGTTTAATAATGTTTCAGTGACGTAATATACTAATACGGCTGAGATATCAGCCCGACTCACCATACTGTAGCTGAGCTATTTAGCAACGCTTCCACCGTGTGGCGTTCTAACTAAATAAACACTTCCAGTGTAAATATCAGGAAACTGCCGCTCAAGCAAGGCTAACTTAATGTTTTGCTGTTAAATTTAGATTACAAAAACTAATATCGATTTATATCATTGTAAAAATAGGTCAATACAATATAAACCGTAAATTAAAGATAGAAACTTAAAACTTGTATAGATATACTTTATTATAATATAATCTTGACACTCTTGATGTAAAATTGTAAGGAGTTGGAAGAAGAAGAATCAATAAGACTAAATTTTTATTAAAACAATATATTTTATTATTAAAAGCATTTTGTTTTAATAACATGAAAAATAACAACAAACGTGAATAATATGTCACGTATAAATTGACCTTCAAAGCAAAGTCAAGGTTAGCGGATACTTAATAATAATAATATTTGTAAAAAATTATTGCGTTATCCATATATAGATAGTAGATAGTATATTATACTATACATGTCGTTGCACAAAATATAGTTAACTTTATTATTTACACTTATTAGCATTTATTTATATTCTTATTTTATCAAATTAATACATTATAAATACTTAAACATTCACTGTCGTTAATCCACCTTATTTAGTTTTTAATTCAAGGCTTTATTTACATTTTTAGTCCAGGCTTCCCTTTTAATTACAGATTAAATGTGGAGCCTGGAAGACTTTTAAATCGAGATATTTACTTTTACTTTGTTATGGAATGAATGAAGCATTAATGCATCTTTTTTTCTGTTCAAAGCAAAATAAAAAAATAATAATAATATAAGCAAATAAAAGTATAATAATAAAAAGCAGTATGAATTTCATTGTAAAGCATTTCAAAAATATTTATTCGAGTGCTATAATTTCTAATTTCATAAAGAATATTTCTGAATAGAATTACAATTGTCCAGCTCATTGTGTCAAAAAAAATAATAATAAATAAAAAAAAATCTGGTTGTGATCAACACCTTGGGATGACTGTGAACTTGAGTGGGTCAACAGGGGTCTGGATGAGAGTACTTCGGTACGTCATCTCGCCGTACTTGTACTGCCATTGGAATTTGCGAATCAACTGTTGGAACAAAAAGTGTGTTGCTTATTTTTTTTTGTTTTTCAATGTATACATACAGAATATAATTTCTATGCATTGTTTCATAAACTGTCTAGTGATTTCATAATAATAATATAATAATAATAATGGAGTACATTTTTGAATTTCATTAGTTATTCTTAATTATATTTGGAGAAATATAACTCAATACCGTAAAATCACTAAAATCAAAATAATTTAGAACGTTTAAAAATTTGTTTAGAAATTTTTATGCCGTATAAAATTTGATATTTATGGAAAATATAAATTAATAATGAATTAATAAAAATAAAAACACAACAAGAATAATTTTTTGTAATTTCACTAACAACAAATAAAATATAATTTTTATTAATTTACAATAAATATAAATCAATAATAGTAATAATACTTAGAAATATTATAAGTAAATATTTTAATTGTTCTAAAAAGCTTAAAAATTCATGACTTACAAAGATTTAAAATTAAGCTCAAAACGAGAGTTTAAAAATTGAAAGTAACTTACTTTAGCAAGAAGTACTTCCATCTCTAGTGAAGCAAACCTCATGCCAACACATTTCCTAGCACCGTAACCAAAGGGTAGATACGTGAAAGGATTGGTTTTCACTCCTGAAAGTTCAGGACAACCTTTAGTCGCTTCTTGATCCCGTAGCCAGCGTTCAGGTATAAACTTCAAAGGCTCAGGAAAGTGACGTTCCATGCGACACATCATAGAGTTTGCCACGATCACGTCCACCTATATAAAACATTTTTAAATTTTGATTTGTCGTTTTGAAATAAATGTTTAACAATTATGCATAATAAATTAAAATGATTGCTTGCTCACCCCAGGAGGTACTCTATAGTTTCCTAACACAACTTCTTTGGTAGTTTTCCTAGCATTTGCTGAGGCTATGGGTTGCAGTCTGGTACAGAGAGAAAAGGCAGTGTACATGATATAATAATAGGATTTGCTTTATATATACAGTATAATAGTATATATATCCTACCTCATACTTTCTTTGATCACAGCTTTGAGGTACTTCATTTCATTCAAAAGATCCATGTTGAGTGTGACGTCAGGGTCAGGCATCAAACGTTGCAGTTCCTCCAGCAGTTTCTGCTGCTTGTCCTGGTTAGCGGAGAGGAAGAGGAGCGTGTTGGCTACCGTGTACGAAGTCTGCAAACGTAATTAACATAATCAACATTTAATTACCAGATTATTACTATACATAAACTGTATAGACAGTTTATACAGTTTTTGAAATTAACTGAGTCTTAGAATTATATTTATTGTTAACAATTTTGAGCTTAATTTTTTATTAATTTAGGATTATTTCAATTTTTTTAAATAATATTTCATTTATGTCTTGCACATTTTAAAAGAAGAATTTTTCGCGCATTCTATTGTGACTTTTCAAATAAGTATGCCTCGATATTAACATTGTCTGATGATAATTATTATCATCTGCGATACGTACTAATAAAAAAATAAAAAACTTCCAGCAGTGTATAAATATCGATGCTACAAGGAAGAACGAATAATTCAGCCAATGAAAACTAGCAATAAGACGCTTTTATTACTTTAATTTCCCAAGATTAAAGCTTACAGTGTCTACTCCTGCGAAAAGCATGTCGAGGGCCATGATGACAGCACGTTTGGGGTTGGGGTCACGAGCAAGGAAGCGCTCTAGCACACTCGCCTCGTCGCTCAGCTCGCTACCCCGATTGCGAGTCTGCTCAATACACCGCGTGATGTACTTCATGGACACTCTGTTCACATTACATCAATAAAGAATCAATATCAGTGACCTAGTGCAGTTTGCTCGATATAGAAGAAAATTTATAATGCATAGGAAAGATATTTGAAATGCAGTTATGAAATGTATTTTAGCAATTTAAGTTATTGCAATTTTATACTATATGTATTCAATAATCATTATTATAGCATAAGTATTAATTTGTGTCTTGTTTTTCTCCAGATAAAAGCTATTTGTATTTTTATTTATTTATTTACAACAAAAAACCTCTTTTACTTGCAAAACACAAATATTTGAGTGTAAAAGTTTTTACTTACTCGACGAAGTAGTCTAGAGTTTTGACAAAATTGCGCCAAGTTTTGGTTGAGATCAGTTTCCAAATGTGAGTTCTGGTTTCCAGGATATGCAGACTTTGGAACATACTGTGCACGGAGTTGATCATTTTCTGCGGCTCCGAGTCAGGTGCCAGCTTAGGGTTCAGGCAACCCAGCCGTGTGTCCAGCGCAATCACAGCGATTGCTGAACAAAACCTAGTGTTATAATAAAAATGCTCACATTTGTTATAATTATTGCAATATACTTACATTCTAATGCCCACTTATGAAGCTCATTTAAAAATGATTCCGGCATTTCATTCGTTTCTGATTGCCAATCTGGAAATCTATAGAAATACATTAGTATTATTTTACCTTCTACTGATATGTACATATGGAAATAATTAACACACCTCTTGATGAAATCGTCAGCGACATTATTGATTCTTGAGGCATAGAGCTGTACTGTTTTGGTCTGCATGAGTACTGGGTTGACCTGCGTGCGAATATCCTGCCATTGCTGACCTTGACTGAAAGGGGTCAGATATTGTTAGTTTAGCTCTCTGATCATATTATACAGATACAAAACTGGAGAATTAAGACTAATTAATATTTGATTTATTACTTTAGACAATTAAGTCATAAATGGAAAAAATATATTGTGAAATATTGTTGATGAAAAATTATACAAAAAAAAAGTACAACATTTGTGCCATTTTATTTATCTCGCATGACTATAATTATAGGGTAAAACTTACTCGGTAAGGAGTCCTCCCATCCCCTCGAAGAATTCCTTGCGAGTGACTTTGCGATAGTAACCAAAACTGTCAAGACCCGGTCTCTCTGGCCAAATGGTCTCACTACGGAGCATCTTAGCCGCGTCCTCGGGGTCAAAAATGAACAGCAGGTCACGTCTGCCCACCAAATTTCCAACCCGCACCACGTTGCCATACTGAGTATTTAGTTTTCTGTGCGTTTCTAAAAAGTTAGCCTCGTACAAGTCACCTGTCAATCAACAAACATGTTATTTAGTTGTTTGGGATAATGATTCTAATTTTGTTTTTATGTCTTCCTCGCAAAAAGATTGTTAAATTTCCGAATATTTTTAATTCTTCCGTATAGTAGAACTTAGATAATCTTCATTATTTTTTAATTTTCTGTAGAGAATATATGAGTTTAAATTACATCTAAATCTTCATGCTATTGCATGCTGTACATTAAAATCAAAACTTTATCATGTTTGTGATTCGTGTTTGGATTTTGCAAGGCATTTACAAAACAATTAAAATCATGATATTTAGAGAATAATGATATAGTGAGGAATATACATGTCTCCGCAGAAATATTTTCCTTATTGTTAGTGGTATCATGCAAACCAAATATAAAGATATGTATAAAAATAACTATTTCACTTTTTAGTTTTAATTAATTTATTAATATTAAAAAAAATTGTCCCATGATATAAAAAAATTAGTAGCTGAATTACTCCGTAAGTGGTGTTATTTCAGTGAGAGCCTAACTTTGGCGTATAGCCAGCAACATAGAATTCTGTATCTTACACTTTTTCTACGTAAGTCTAGAAGACAATTTTTTTGCGGGTTTTTATTTTAATTTATAAAAATAAAATAAAATAAAATACAGTTTAATTCCGCAGTGACTATACAATTTCTTTCTATTTACTTGAACATATCGTAAATATTGAAACAATATGAGATTAAAATGATACCATGTGATATAGTTTTTTATATTTTACTTTCAAGGGAGATAATTATTGATTATTGCTACTTCCTGAGCTGCCTGAGTTAATAAAATTATATGTAGCGTATGATTTCTAAAGATAATTACGTAACGACATTTAAAAAAAAATTAATAAAAAACTTAATTAAATAATAATAATTATGAAAAAATGAAAGTTATTGTTTGTAAGAAAATTAAAGCTGAAAAAAAGTATAAGTAATAAGTTATTAATTAAAATGTTAGTGTAATTACCAATTTTCGGCAAAAATCTCCAAATATTGCCGACCAAGGGGTAAGGTTTTGGTCCAGGAATTTGCTCGTAAGGTTTCGCCGCTAACCACTCGTCACTGCTGATGACAGCTTCAGCAGGGGCTGCCACAGTTTGCACCCTGCGCACCCCACATTTCCCTAGGGTCAATAACCCTCGAGTCAACATTATCATCGCCACCCAACAACTGCGAGAGTTCGCAAATATCGCGGCTCTCAAGCCTACAGCATCATTACGTCACATTTCAAGGTTGTATTTTGGTTACCCAATTCTCTGTTTATTATTTTTTTTTTCGGTCGATGGTAAAGAGTTGATAGTTTGAAGTTGTGTTCGTAGATAGCGTAACCGTGCAGTCTGTGCTTTTAATCTTATCCGACTTGCCTTAAATTAAAATTATTTAAAATAAAAACTATAATAATATAAATAATATAATGGTTTGTTTGCATGAGATTAGAAATGATAACTTAAAATTATTCTGTAAATCCAAAATTTATTTTATGGACAATTAAAACTTTATAATTTCGTTCACATACGTTCTATAGTTCTCAAATTTCATTACACGTAACAAAATTAAATTTCAATAAACTTTAATAGTTAAATATTAAATATACATCCCGCGCACTAAAATGTTGAAGGGTGAACAATAGAAAAGCTATATTTTCTTATAAAAATCTTCAATGTCTTTAAAATAAGAAAGGGATCATAAATAAATAATTCAATAAATAAAAAAAATCATTTCTTATACTAATACATTGTTTTGATGTAATAAAAATGCATATTAATAAGGAATATGTTGTTGTATATAATAATTATAGTGTTAAAATATGCTAAAAATATATGTATAATATAGGTACTTTCAAATATTCAAGATAACATTAAAATTACAACGAGAAAAATAAATTTTAAATAAATTTTATTAATATTTTTCCATACAACGATATTTTCTTTTAACATAAAAGTTGTGTTGTGCAGTATGATTAGATAAATTTATATAGCACCAATATTAACAACGTACATGATGCATGATTGCATGATGCATTGTAGTGAGATTGTATGCATCTTATATTTTCAGTTTGAGAAATAAAATCAGTATTTGTAAAAATAAACAAAAATTAAAATAAACAAAAAAAAACTTTTAAAATTTTTTAATATTATTATTATTATTTATATATATTTATAAATATGTTGTTGTTTTCTTTCATGTTGTATATCCTTAAAATGTTACCTCGTACCTGCTAAATAAAATTTTACTATGAAATAAAATATCTAATTATTGATTACCTTTTATTGAGTTCTCAAAAGAAAAGTTTATTCACCTCTTGGTATAACGAGCTGTCAAAACCTTTTAATCTTTTTTTATTGTTTGAAATTTAGGTTATTATTAGAAGATAGGATGGTATCCATAGAAATTCATGGTTTTTCTAATAGCTGCATTTTAAGATTAATTTATACTTTTTTTTAAGGATGCTGTGGGATAGTTTAAGTCTTATCTCGATCTTCTGTTACTCTCACATGCATGGCTTCATTTATCTTCAAATAATATAATGAAAGGTAGGTCAACTCAATTAGCAGGAACAAAGCCATTATTAGAGTGTTACTTTAAAAAAATCAATCACTGGTACATTTTGTATAATTGTTTTAAAATTAAAATAAGGTAGTACAGTTTCTCCTTAACAGAGTAATTGGTAAAAATTAAATTCATTGAATTTTTGGATTGATTTGTTTGGCTATAAGGAAGTATATTTTTACTATTAATTATAATGAATACACGCTTAAAATTAAGTAGGGATTTAAAAAAAAAACTCAATTAAATTTGAAGGAACAACAAAAACTTATCTTGTTAGATCTAAAAACCACATGAAAAAAAAAGTACTTATAAATAATTATATTTTTATATTGCAACTTCCTGCGTCTTTAAAATGGAATTATTTGAACATTTGTTTACATTAGTAAATCAGCAATTCATTAATTAAGGTACTCAAGGTAAATTGTTTCTACTCATGATATAATAGACTGTTTACATAGCTCGTATTATAGAAATTGCGTAAATTTAATGAACACATACAACATATTAAACCAGTTCAATGTATAATTTTCTAAATAAGTAAAAATCCCGTTTAAGCTTTAAAAAAAATGTACCACATTTATGATCAATTATATATATATATTTATATATATATATATATATATATATATATATATATATATATATATATATATATATATATATATATATATATATATATGTATATATATACAGTATATATAAATATTACGAAATTTAGATTGTTTTTTTAAAGTCGAGATTCCATATTACTTTAAAAACTGAAATTTATACTGTAGTGTATACTAAATTTTTTTATGACTATGAAGAATAAAAAATATGTATAGATATATTCTTTGTCGTCGGTCAGTCCATTTTTTCAAATGGTGCTTCTGTAATATATAACCGGAACGCACTTGCGTTTTTTTTTTTTTTTTTTTTTTTTCCCCTTGCTTTTCACTTTTTTATATAATTAATAGTCTTTAACTTTATGCTTAGTAACTTAAATGTAGATTTTTTTTAAGTAATTTATTTTCAATATTTGATCCCTACCAATAATAATATTATTAAATATATATGAAAATGTTAAAATTTACGTATGAGTTACAGCGGTCATTTAAAATACATTTACATAAGCAACATAATACAAGTATACTTCAATAATATACATTAAATAAAAAAAATTGTACAGTAAGTGAAAATGAGGAGTGCCTGTAATTAATATTATCCCTCTTTAAACCTAATCATTCTTTTCTTTTTTCTTGGTTAGGTCTGTTTGCAAAGGTTTGTTCAATATATTTCAAAGAAATAAAAATAAATAATTTCTATAAAAAAAAAAAGCAAAGTAAAGTAAAGTAATTAAGGAAGGATAAAAATGACTTAAAATTGAAAATAGTTTATTTTTATAAAAATGTGGTATACAGTACGCTCATACGGTTTGTACAATATTTTTATTATATTTTAATATTTTAATAAAGGCATGATATTTTCTCATAATCAAATTTATTACAAATTAGTGTAAACAAGCCACGAGGCCTCTATTCGTATCATCATGAAGTAATAGTCTATTGTGTGTTAATGTTAAAAATATTAAACATTTAAATAAATAAAGGGAGGAAGTAAGGATGAAATATATGAAGAACAAAAAGAAGCTCATTTATGTCGATAGAGTTTTTTTTTTTTTTTTTTTTTTAAATTTAGCTTCTTCTAACTAGGATTTAAAAAAATGATGAATAAATGAATGAATGAATGAATGAATGAATGAATGAATGAATGAATGAATGAATGAATGAATGAATGAATGAATGAATGAATGAATGAATGAATGAATGAATGAATGAATGAATGAATGAATGAATGAATGAATGAATGAATGAATGAATGAATGAATGAATGAATGAATGAATGAATGAATGAATGAATGAATGAATGAATGAATGAATGAATGAATGAATGAATGAATGAATGAATGAATGAATGAATGAATGAATGAATGAATGAATGAATGAATGAATGAATGAATGAATGAATGAATGAATGAATGAATGAATGAATGAATGAATGAATGAATGAATGAATGAATGAATGAATGAATGAATGAATGAATGAATGAATGAATGAATGAATGAATGAATGAATGAATGAATGAATGAGGTTATAATGGAATAAAAATAAAAAAGGCTAATTGACAATCCACATTATTAAATAATCAGAGGTGACTTAAGAAAAATGCAATTTCACTTGCAAAATCAATGAGGTGAATGTTTTTTTTATTACACATACATGATGATTGCGATTATACGTAACTTGTATTGTACGAGTAGTAAGCTTGTAAGAAATAAGATTGTTTCTCAAGGCGGCAAAAATTGTTATTATTTTTATTTATTCGCACATACTCTTAGTAACCTTAATTACACTAAGAAATTATGTGGCTAAGTTAGTGTTCAAATGCAAGTTATGTAATGAAAGAGAACGTAAGATTATTTTGTAATCAAAGCTGTTATGCAGCAAAAATTTATATGTTATTTAATATTTTTGTATTTTTTATCCTAATTTATATGAATAATAATATTAAAAAGTCATGCTGCAAATGATCCGAGTCATATAAATTTCGATTAAATAACTATATAGAAAAGAGGTCTTGATTAAAGAGGAAGCAGGGGTGGGGGAAGGACTCGCGGGCAATGCGAGAACACCAGGCTCGCGATCTTCTCAGTCTTCGTCTTTCTGCGTTCTGTGCTGTGACTGAAGTGAACAAAAGGAATTTATTTTCTCTTACACGCAAATTCAGTGGTAAGTACACCAAATTTCTATTTTTACTCTAAAAAATTTACTATAATAGGCAATTACAAAATATTTGTAAATTAGAAATGTGTCAAATTTTCATAGTTCGTGTCTTCGCATATTTAGAACCACATTTTTATTTATATCATTTTTTTTAAAAATATAATTAATGTTTAAATTTTATGTTCTAATGATTAAGTAATAGTTTAGCTAAAGTAATTAAGACATTAATGAAGAATTTATATAACTATAAATATTACTAAAATATATTTATATTTTTGAAACCAATAATTAGCAGAATGTATGAGCATAAATCATTCAATTTATGGTGTATCAAAATTTAAATAATACTGATGTTGAATTGAAATCATTTAAATATACTTTTCTGTTTACTTAGTGACAAAATAAAATTTCTGTATAAAAAAAATAATAATAATAAATAGAGGATTCTATGCTATAAAATGTAAACTTTAAAAGTAAAACCCTTATTTTATTATTATTTTTTTTTTTAAGTTTGCCAACAAATTTTTCTGATTGGATATTATTTTATTTCTATGAAGTGGTTTTGAAGTATATTTTATCCACAAAACAAAACAACTATTTCTTTTTTCCCAGATTTTATTTGTAATTACGTGGTTCCTTATAGTTGCGGTATAATTATTAATCATACGTAAGCCCCAATATTTATATAGCGATAGAAATTGCTTTCGTTTTATTATCGAAAACTCTGATGAGAGCATACTGTGGTAAAAATTAATTTTTGCAAACAATAAAATGAAGATTATTAATTTTATAAACGATTGTTCAATTTGAGATGAATAGCTTTTTATTAAATATAAAGATGACGATACAATGTGTTTTATAGAGCATGGATTACTTTAATTAATTTATAATGTAAAAAAGTGCCGCATCATTGACAACAAATACAATGTACTGTACTTATAGAAGAAAATTAATGAAAATTATTTTATTTATTACAATGGAATATACTTCATATATGAAATACACACATTATACTATGTGCTTGTTTTTTATACCCTTTTAGATCAAAAATATCATATTGCTCAAAGAAATCTGTATTAAAAAATTGCACTCTTAGTAATTGAATTTTTAAAACTATATAATTATTCTGTGATCATGTTGATTAAATGTTTACTTTAGCATGAAATAGTTGTTATAAAAAAATAATAATCTGAAAGCTATTTACGGATATATGTGGAATTTTAGCACGTATCGAGATATAGCGTGCTGCGGTTACACCAATTTTTTTTTTTTTTTTTTTTTTTTTTTTTTTTTTTTTTACGTAGGTTCCTAATTTTCTTTGTTATATAGATCACAGATCATATGGAAAAAAAATTGATGTGAAATTTATGCACGTCATTTAGTATAACAGTAAATTGACCAAAATTGCTTTCTTTTTACGCAAAAACAAAACAAAACGTTTTATGATAAAATGGCAAATATTTGAAGTTTACTCGACGCATATTATTATACTTTGAGTTGCGTGTTGATTTTCAATAACAAAGGAAATCCATATTGTGTTCTCAGAGAGGTGGCAATGTTGCCCACCCGATGTGGCCTTACTAGCGGCCTACCCGGTCTGCTCACCGGGTGCAAATACCCCGCACCACGAGGTCGGAGGTCACGCTCTCATGTAAGTGTGGTACATGAGGAACTGGAGAGTATGTCGGAGGCAAGACCTTACTCTGAAATACCAGGCCCTAAGCCCATTCCTCTTCTGGGGAACACGTGGAGACTTCTACCTGTCATTGGTAAGTTCAAATTTATACTTTTTAATTTGTCATAATTTTTAATAAAGCAAATTATACCTTAGTCCAATAATAAAATATCAAATAGTCAAAATGTCCTTGATTGTCATACCCTAGGAGCATTGTACATAATTTATTATTTAAAAAAATATATATAAAAAATAGGAGCTAGGGGCAAATTTTCGTAACAATATTTATATAATCACAGATGGTAAAAAAATAATAATAATTTTTTTATTGAAATTATTTTTAAAAGTATGTTAACATTTTTTTATGAATATAAGCGTAAAAAGCAATTGTAGGACAATTTTAAATTTAGTTAAAAAAAATACAAGTAAAAGTCAATTAGTTCAAAATAAGATTTAATAGTTTAATATTTAATTTCATGGTAACTTAATTATATTAATAAGCAAAAGTAACTTTAATTTTGCATTTAACAGATCATAAGATACTATATTCAAAAAGAGGAAGTACAATTTTTCGTAATAACTTTAGCCTCCTTATAAAAATTACATTTATTTCATGAATAGCGTTTTATTATTATTATTATTTTTTTATTACTGTGAGTACTAAACTCTCTTAACAAGAATAAAATTTACACGGCACAAATATAAAACAGAGCATCCTTGTAGCAAAAGAAGAAAAAAAACTTCAAAGAAAAAAACTGTACGATATCAAAATAACTGTATTGTTAAAACGCGACAAATTAGAAACTTTTTTTTCTTATGAATGAACTTTTAATTAATATAACAAAAGAATTCACTAAAAAACTTTTAACATATTTTGTATTTTTTACTAGTATTATTATTATTTATTTTTTTATTTTTTGCATAGTTTTCATGGTTGAGATACGGTTGTTGACAGCTTGGAGCAAAGAGCGTGCAATGTGCATTTAATTGTTTATAATAGTATAATGTAATTGCAGAAGTGCAACTTGTTGTGGTGCACAATCAAGTAACGGCGATCTGTTAGAAAGTAGGTCGTCTCACGACTTATTTCCTGACGGACACTTACTATGCATGCACGGAGAAGTATACACATACATTTTCTTCTATTTCTTTAAATTTTTATAATACTGAATTAAAAAAAAAAAAAAATCAAAGATATTTACGATATAATCAACTTTCTATATATTGAAACAAACCTGTTGTTTTACTTAAAATGCATCTCATTTATATGTTGTGATGAAGTAAAAGTAATAATTTACTGCACGACTGTATAAACTGCAGTAAATATAGTTATTAATTGTTACTACATTTGGAAAACTGTACGATTTGAATTGTTATATTTATAGTGCATTAAAAAATCACGATTATTACAAAATAGCTCAAAATCATGCAATGCACGTCTCATTACCACCTGGGTAAAAAAAAAAAGCCCTCGGTTGAATTGAAAGTAGTAAATATTGAAAATTTTCACCTGAAATATTTTATGAAATATTGTTATCTGATTAGAACCGATTTGGTTTGGCCTTAATGGGTGAATGATTCAGACAGCTAACTCGCAACTATATGTGCTTTTCAGTGAATGTAGGTTCAAACCATTACTGAGTATATTATAATAAAGTATAAGAGCACAGCACATGTTGCACGATGCGTGTTTCCACTCATTCCATATGACGACACACTGTATTCGGAAGTCACATTATTGATATGATTGCACCGACCACCGGTGTTTCCAAGGTTTCTTTAAGCTGTCATGACAAATACCGGGCTATGTATTTGACTTAGACCAAGGCTTACCCGTGTGTGTGATCCCAATGCACCTGTCCATAAGAGTACGTCTTGATGCGATTATGTTAATAATGTAGAAAAATAACATAATAATATGCTAAAAAGATTACAATAATTTCATATTACGTGAGTTTGATTGATTTTTACAAATAATGGTCTGGAATTAAATGTTTTATTATCATACCTTGATTTTTAGACTGCTCTAACGTCACAATAGTACCAGGTTCTAATACTAGTGATACTCTATTTAAGTGACCACAAAGTTATTATGTTATTATGTTGACAGGCAGAAAATAGCTGACCTTGGTATAAAAAATAAAAACTCGATACTAAAATAAATTGAAAATTAATAATTATGTGTTGCGTTTGTCTTGATCATCCCATATTTCATCATATATAGTTATTGTTGTTTACTACCAATGTTATATAGGTAAATTAAAAATATCAACAACTCTAAAATCACATAATTTATTACAACGGATGATGATATTGATATTTCTAACAAATTTCATGGTGTACAATATATTATTTTTCACGAAAGAAACGCCCCTTATAGAATTAGAAATAAAATGACCAAGGCTAAATAATTGACGTTTGATATAATATACAGGGTTGCTTATACCATAAAAATTACAAAAGAAAAAATATTCTTACTTTTATTCTTAAAATTTTTTACATCATACATAATTTAAAAAATAAAATTTTATTGTTGTAATTTACATTTATTTCTAAATTAAAGAAAACACATTTTTGTTCATGGGTTTGATTTTAAAATTACTAACACGATAATTGAGAAAATTACCTTTTCGACCTTCACTTGTATTGCGTATAGATTATTTAAAGTATCGTGTATAGTGTAAATTTTTAATTATATTCCCTCTGAAAGTTTTTGAACTAAATAAAGTTATTTAATTATGCACTATTAGGTCAGTATCAAGTATCAGACTTCGCCAAACTATCACAGTCACTCTATGATAGTTATGGGAAAATCGTTAAGATGAGTGGACTGGTGGGGAGACCGGATCTTCTCTTCGTTTTTGATGCAGATGAGACAGAGAGGGTTTACCGACAAGAGGGACCCACACCTTTCAGACCCTCCATGCCTTGCCTCGTACATTACAAAAGTGTAGTAAGAAAGGATTTCTTTGGTCGGTTACCAGGAGTCGTCGGAGTGTGAGTAAATACGATAAATTAAATAAAATTTAAACAAAAAAGTAATTAAATAATTTTAATATTGTATTCATACTTCATACTATACTAATAATGCTTAACAATTTGTTTTCAGGCACGGTGAACCATGGAGAGAATTCAGAACAAAGGTTCAAAAACCAATTTTACAGCCACAGACTGTTAAAATGTATATAAAACCTATTGAGCAAGTGACAAGTGACTTTATAGATAGGTAAGCTCTAAAAAAGTTACGCTTACATGCTTCAAGATATCGCATCTTAGTTCAGTACTAATTAAGTAGCATTGAAAGTCATATTTTCTTATATAATTAAATTGTTTTGTTTTTCATATAACTTTTATTTTCTATTTTTCTTTTCAAGGTTTATTATTACTTCTATAATAATAATAAACTTTATTTAAGATAATTTTTTTTTATTATTTGCCATATTAGATAAACCTTGGTCATAATTCATAATAGTGCTTAATTTCCGCTTAATTTCCATATTATAGATAAACCATGGTCATAATTCATAATAGCGCTTAATTTTGCAATAATTTTACTTCTGGATTTTTAACAAAAGAAACTGTTTTGTTTTATTTTTAGGATGTTGACGTTGCTAGACAAAAACCAAGAGCTACCAAATGACTTCGACAATGAAATTCACAAGTGGTCCCTTGAATGTAAGTATAGCATGTAACTTTTACTACAATGTAGTTACAACAATATGAAAATTAGAAAATCTGCATAAAGTTTCCTCCAAGCGTGCAATAAAAAATTATAACGTTCATACTTTTCTTTCTTAGAATTAAAATTTATATACATTTTTTTTTATAATGATACCTCACTTATTTTTTAAAAAATAAATTAAATTATTTCATAACCTTTTATATAACATTTGTAGTTTATTTCATCATATAACCTAAAAAGTTTTTTTTTTTTTTTTTTTTTTTTTTTTCAATTTCAGGTATAGGACGAGTCGCTTTAGATGTAAGATTGGGTTGCCTACATCCAAGTATTGATAAAAACTCGGAACCACAAAAAATTATCGATGCTGCTAAATTTGCATTACGTAATGTAGCAATTTTAGAATTAAAAATGCCATTTTGGAGATATATTCCAACACCACTTTGGACACGATATGTAAAGAACATGGACTTCTTTATTGAGTAAGTATAATATATAATTATAATTATGTATCGTAAAAATACAAGAATATAAAACAATAATAAAAACAAAACAGTAGCTTCCATGCCAAAACTTCATGCTGACATTTGCTGATTCATGGAATTACTTCCTGGCAATAAAGTAAAAATTATATTTTGACAGACAGATTTATTCACTTCAAGTATTTTGTAATGTCACGATCTATTGTTTATTTTATTTATTTATTATAATATATTTATATTTTTTATAACAACAATAAAAGAAGAAATAAAAATCAAGTTCATTGCTTTGAAATTGAACTGCATCATCACGGAAATTAAGTGAGAAAACTATACCATTATTTTCTACATACTGTAGACAGTTTTTATTCACTTCTTTTATTGACATTACGCATTTCACACAAGATGTTAAATAATATTTCTGTTTGCACAGAGACGTTCTCTTTCCATTCAAATATATTAAATTATTTTTATGTTAGTTTTCCATACTCACGGTCCCGTAATGATGACGTTGCTTTCAGACGTATAAAATTCTTGGAATATAAAAATTCATGTGAAAATCATAAAAAAAAGTTGATACTTTAATACGTACGTAATACTTTGACGTATGTAATCTAAGGTGTTAATGTAGCAAATAAGAAAAAAATTATTACTTCATATGGTTATACATTATAGTTTTTATTGTATATAGTTTTTGTACCTTTCACTTAAAATGGTATAACACAAATAAAATTAACATTATTACGTTACATGGTAAAATATTTTCCTGGTTAAATTTAAAAAAAAAATTTATTTGATGTATAGGATAGGGCTAATAAGGAATTGTTAAATTGAGCCCTCTAAAACTTATGATTTCAGGGTATGTATGAAATACATCGACGCAGCAATGGCACGACTGAAGACTAAAGACCTCTCGGACCCTGCGAGTGAATTGTCCCTGGTGGAGCGAATCTTAGCAAATGAACCAGACCCCAAGACCGCATATATTCTTGCTTTAGACCTCATCCTGGTGGGCATCGACACGGTAAGTGCAACGTTAATTAACGTGCCAGCGTCATAGCATTTAGTATTACAAGTTCTATATATTTTTAATATGACTGGCATTGAATTGTCTTGTTTCTAATAGTTTACATATAAATTTTAATTGCAAAATGCTATCTTACAAAACAATATAATTAAGGCGTAATTAAGAACAAAATTCAAAGAAATATAAAAGGTTGAATTCTAAATTCTAAAGATAAATCAAAAATGTACAAATATTTAACTTTTTCTTTCTGTGGTTTTAGAAACAATTGTTTACAACTTTCCTCATGAATTCTGGAATCCAAGAAACTCGACAGTAACCTTTTTTTTAAATAATAATAATAATAAATACTTTCAATTCATTTTTTGGTATTTAAAATTATGTATATTTTATTTTATACAAATCGATAATAAATACTTTAAAAATATAATTCTAAGAAAACTACCTTTAATTTTCCGACAGGAAAAAAAAATATAGAACATAAAAATGTATGAACATAAAATAGCACACAATAAAATAATTACCGATGCTTTCTCTAAAATTTGATACATTTACAGTTATAAAAATATATAACTTTTGGTATAAATATATATTAAATATTTAATAAAATATATATTTTTTAAAAAAAGTCAAAAACATATCATTTTCTATAATTATCTTTAAAAGGTTCATACCATATATTATGTTTCATTTTTGTTCTAGCTGTCTTTTATTTCACGTTTGTGCATGTTAATTTAATTCAAAAAAGTTAACCTTGTATTTCTAATAATTTCTGCATTAATTTTAAAATATTACCTGAAATAAAAATCCTGCGTTATCATTCTGTTAATGTGTAAAAAATTATCAACCAAGAAAAATACCTTCAAAATTTATAATTATGTTTCATGATACGTGGATACAAATGATAAATTATGTATTTTTAATTTTAGTAATAGAAATTAATGATGAAATAATGCGTGACGCATGTGAACTATCTTCTTTATAAATAAAATTTTATTTGGTAATGAAGTAGAACCTTTAAAAAAACAAAACAATTTTTTGCGTCTATGTATTTTAAAGATATTTTATTTTTAGAAAAACATTTATACATTATTAACTTTGAAATTTTTACAATCTAACGACCTATTTTACAATTCTTCAATGATTGACTGACATACATTGGAATTGACCTTCATCAATGCACACACGTGATAAAACGAAGATCACGATCACGTGACGTAAGATTTTTGCATCTTTTTCATATAATCAAAATCATTTAAAATATAATCAAAATTGTAATTTTTATTACTTTTGAGTTTTTACAAAGATACCAATTGCAAGCACATAAATACAAAACTGAGCTTCATTAAAAATTCAAATTTCTTGTCTCTCTTATGAAGTATTACGATATCATATACCAACCATCACAGTAATAATATGTGTTTGATTATGAAAGTATTGGTAACTACTGAAAATTAATCTTAAATGTTTTTACAAACGATTTTGCAAAAAAAAAAAAAAAAAAAAAAAAAAAATTTTAATGACATTCGCATGTTGACCTGTCTAGGTACACTCCTATTAAATTTCTATTTTATTTATCTCTATAGCAAAACTATAGAAGTGAAATTTGACATTGGTGTTTGTTAATAGTTATTATAGGAACAAATACATAATTTGTATATTATGCATGGTGAAATAATGATCTTCGAGATAATTGGGTAAACATTGTAAAGAGGTGTGGATCACTGATAGTTCACTGGACCTTGGCATACAAGTTGTAAGTCCACACCACACACGCATGTGAACTTTTGATCATATATAGCCAAATCGTGTCTTTTAATAAATTTTTTAATTAATAAAACCTTGCAGTCTATATAGATTTTAACTTCAGGCTATTTAAACATAAATTATACGTATATACGTACTGCACATATTACATGATATAAAGAAAATGTATATATATATTTATTTTGATTCAACATATTATGTATGCAAAAGTTGTTTTTAATTTGAAATATGCCGTTATTTTGTGTTTAATGTCTTTAGATTTAATAATTATGTACGAAAAATAACCTCTATTTGGTATCACAAATTAAATGATTAATTATTTAGTTTAAAATTGAGGTTTTTAAAATTTAAAATACAATCATTGAAATTAACATTTTATTTTCTTCTGTATTAATTGGAAATTTAAAAATATTTCTGATTCTGCCTGAAAATTTCTATTCTAAGAATCTTTTAGATTTGTTAGCACACCAAACTTGGAGAAAATTGTATCATTAATTTTGTCCGTGATGTAAATGTTTCAGATTTCGATGGCGGTTTGCTCGGTGCTCTACCAATTAGCTACTCGTCCTGAGGAGCAACAGAAATTATACGAGGAGGCAAGAAAAGTCCTTCCTTCTCCTGACACTCCTCTCTCGTCAGCAACCCTGGAGGAAATGCCTTACCAGAGGGCTTTTGTCAAGGAGGTCTTCAGGTAGTGACGTCATATTGGCCCATCCCTAAAGTTTCTTTTATTACATATCATCGGAATTTTATTTATTTTAATTTATTCAGTTTACGTAAACGTATAATATGTTTCTTTATACTGCTTGATTCTTATTTAAGACGATTTTCGGAATATTTGAAATAGTAATTGACAATATTCAAAGTTGTTGCAATAATAATCAGAATGAACTTTAAAAAGCATTTAAAATAAACGTACAAGTTCTTTTTAAGAGACAATTGCACTTTTTTCCCCACAAAATGTCATTTTTTGTTATATAAAATGAAAATAGTTCCAGCTAAATCGTTAGCTTAAATAAAATAATAATGCACTGTATTTTGTGCATTTTTACAGAAAATATTCTACAGTGATTGGTAATGGAAGAACGCTAATGAACGACATGGTGCTAGGAGGTTACCACGTTCCAAAAGGCGTAAGTTAATCATGGAAATTTTTATTTTATTTACTAGAAATCGATTTTGTTGATTTCTTTCAGAGATTCAGTACAAAAACTATATGAAACAAAAGTTAACATTTCAGAAATTAGCACACTATTTTACAACTTTGCTAAAATATTTTTTATTTGCCTCATTTTTACTTCCGATATACTTTCTATATCATATAAACTAATTATTAATTATTTTATGATGTGACTCGAGATCTAACATGCAACTTAGCCGCGAGCAAGAAGATGTAATTTCTATGAAATGAGGTTGATTTGTTTTGGTGCACATAAAGATATCCTGCTAATTGGGTAAAGTAAAATAAGAAGTGGAATAATGTTTGTAGTTTACTGCAAAACGTGTTTATAAATATGTTTCTTGGTGTTCATAGATATATTTTAGTTAACGACTCAATTTCTTCTATAATAATATAAATTTAAATCACGTTTGAAATAAAATATAATAGATAGAGATAATATAATAGAGTCACTAATTCAACAATAATTACCTCTAGTTTAATTCATCAATGTCAACTTTTTATATTAAGATTAATTTGCGTTTCTTTTCTGTGTGCAAATTTATATTTCATTAAAAGACTACCTTTTATAAATAACAAAACTAACTGAAAATACCTCTTGACAATAAAAAAGTTCTAAAATATCAAGTTTTTTTTAATGTTGTATAATTTGCTCTTGCTCAAGCTCAACATTTTTTGCTGTAAAAAAAATCTGGCTCTGTCTACTCTAAACAAGAATCTCTTGAGTGACCACTTTTTTACTTTTTTTTTTATATATATATATATATTTTTTATAAAGATGGCAATCCCATAAACCGCATATTTAAAGATTCACTGACTTTTGACCTGCAGGTTCAGTTGGTATTCCCAACCATCGTGACAGGTAACATGGAGGAGTATGTGAGCGATGCTGCGAGTTTTCGGCCCTCGAGGTGGCTAAAACAATCTGCGAGTGCGTGTCCAGCCTCCGCCTCCTCCTCCTCCTCTGCCCACTCGCATCTCCACCCCTTCGCCTCACTACCTTATGGACATGGAGCACGGATGTGCTTGGGAAGACGCTTTGCTGACCTTGAAATTCAAGTTTTACTAGCCAAGGTGCCTCAGTTATTTTAACTCTTGATACACCACACTAGTCTTCGGATCTATTGCTGATAGTTTTATGTTAATATGATATAAAAAAAGAATAATAATGACATAAATGATCTTATAAAAAAAAAAAAAATGAAAGTTCTATTTATGAATTGGTAAAGTTCACATAAATAGAGCTAAATAAATAATTATTAAAATATAATTTCGTTAACCTTTATAAATTAATGATTTACGATGCGCTTTACTAATATGCATAATGTTTTATTCCAGCTGATTCGCTCATACAAACTGGAATACCATCATGAACCCTTGGACTACAAGGTTACCTTCATGTTTGCTCCTGAGGGCCCACTACGCTTTAAGATGACCAAGCGGCCGGAATGATATCTGACTTGATATAGAGTTCAAGGTTATTCTACTCTGAGAGTTCAACGCATTTTATTTTCTACGGCCAAATTTTAAAATCTTAATAAATATTGCGTTTACTGTTTAGATCACTCAAGTTATATTAAATATTACAGTTAAATTTTGTAAATACATATTTAATTACTGTATGAATGTTTCCAGTTTATGTTATGTGGTTTTTAATTGTAAATAAAAATATTTAAGCTTCATTTACAGAAGTATAGAAACAATCAGGATTTACTAACCCTGAGAAACAATACATTTTGTTGTTACATAAAATTTGAGTGATTATATAGAGCTCTGTTAAGTATATTAATATTGAAATTTTATTCAGTTTATACATTGTACATACTCAAGCTATAGCTATTATCACTATTATAAAGAATTAATTTAATAAATAAAAATAACCTTAATAATATATTTTGTGCTGTTTAATTTCCATATCATCATTTCAGGTACCTGAATTACATTTATAGAATTAAAATATTATTGCAGCTCAGATTTTTCTAGCTGTAAACAATCATACTAATTTAATTAAGGGTTTAAGGTATAGAAGTCACATATATCTCTTTACTTTGCAAACTCACTTGCATTTTTTTTATGTCACTTGTTGAATCATAAAAATTTCAGGATCCATGACCATCTGATAAGTGAGAAAAATATTGAAATCATGTATGGGGCTGTATAGGAGTAAAATTTATAAATTCGTAATTCAAAATCTTTCATTGTGATCTACAATTTTATAAAGCGTGTTATTAAGATGACTTATCATTTAGTATCACTGTGCCAAAAAACAATCAATTATAATGTAATGAAAGCTGACGTTTTAGTAGTAGATGTGATGTACTACGTTTTTCAGCCTTAATTGTGAAACAAATTTACAAGTTTATTTAGCTGGATAGAAATACTATTATGCAGCAAAAACTATTTCTGCACCAGGATTTTTTTTTCATTATCTACTAACCATATACTCATTTATTTAATATTTTGTCATTGAAAATAATTTGATTTATTTTAATAGTTGTAAGAATTATTATTTTCTTTTATTCTAGAAACTGGATTTAAAAGTTAATATAAAAACAATAGTCAAAAATGTATAATATCATTTTTATTAAAGTAAATAATATAATTCTATAATTATGGCAAATAATTAAGCATATACTGAAAGTTAATCACAACACTTGCATTTGCTTAACTATAAGTCTATATAAACATCGAAATTTATAAATAAACATGGCATAAATTTTCATCAAGGAAAAATAAGTTTATAATCAAATAAGCTTAACAAAAATAACAAAATATAAATATTATTTTTATACATTCTAAATATTTTATATCTGTATATAGATATTAGAATACTGCATTCTTCATTAGAATATAATCAATTAGAAAAGCGTGATGTATAAACCTTGATTTTAAATACAAAAAAAAAACTGGCAAGAGAAAAGTAAATGATGAAGAAAACCTTTGTTGTAATCTGGTAAGGCGTGGAAACCTACACTCCTCGTATCTTTTATTTATAACTTTAGTTTTATTGCAAGATTATGAAAATAGCACAAAAATTTCTCTTCAAAAATATATGAGACAGAGAGAGAGAAAGAGAGAGAGAGGAGAGAGAGAGAGAGAGAGAGAGAGAGAGAGAGAGAGAGAGAGAGAGAGAGAGAGAGAGAGAGAGAGAGAGAGAGAGAGAGAGAGAGAGAGAGAGAGAGAGAGAGAGAGAGAGAGAGAGAGAGAGAGAGAGAGAGAGAGAGAGAGAATATTCTTCAGCCTAGATTTTTGCATTTCAAACAAAACACTAAATTTATGATAGACAAGTTAATGATAGTTATTTTACTAACATAAAATGTCATGTCTTGCAGTCCATAAACTAACATAAATCATTTTGAATTTTTGTTTTCTTTAGTATTTTTGTAGGTATATTTTGTCACTTTAGTTCTTCATTCTTAAAAAATATAATAAAAAAAGAGGTAATATTCTAATAAACAAAAAATACAGTTAACTTAATTATAAAATACATCTCTCTCTCTCTCTCTCTCTCTCTCTCTCTCTCTCTCTCTCTCTCTCTCTCTCTCTCTCTCTCTCTCTCTCTCTCTCTCTCTCTCTCTCTCTCTCTCTCTCTCTCTCTCTCTCTCTCTCTTCAATTTATTCTTGAATTATTGTCCAGCTTACTTTACGGTTTTCCCCTTTCATTTTAATGATAGTTTTTAGTAAAATTACTCACTTGTTAACTTCTCTAATTCTATTTGCACTAATACACTGCATAAATTGTTTTAAGTTCACAAGTTCACCAAGGTTTATAACCTTTCACAACCCAAACAGTACAATATTTAATCAGTCCCTCTCGATGAACCGCAACTGCAGAGGTCCTTGAGGCATGTACATCGGAGTGATACGATATTCCAAGGGTGCGTGGTGATACTCCACGCGGTACCGCTGAATTATCTGCAATTCAATATAGGGAATTATTATTATTATTTATCTTCAGGTGGAAAAATTAGTTCAAATAATTTGGTCAATACAATGATTCAATATGTGGAATTTAAACCTCTTTTGTTTACTTATTAACATCATTGTTAAATGAAGTATTAAGTTATTTACCTTCTTAATTATAACAAAAAAATAGAGCTAAAAAAAGAGAGAAATATATAGCTCTATAAACTTTCTATATAGTGAGCACCAATAATTGACAAGCTTTTTAATTCAACTTTTTTTTTTTTTAATTATTTATTGCTGTGTAATTGCAATGTAAAACAACTATTACATTATTTTCTACACTGAATTATAGCCTTAGAGAATTCACTGGGAGTTAATAAACCAGCAATGAAGAGAATTCAACGCTTGGTAAAACCCAGTTTAAAATAAAATAATAAATAATATATAGCTTGGTAGAAAATTACTACTTTTAATTTGTTTTCAATAATATTAATTATTCTCATACTTTGATAATTTTATGTACAGTTTATACAATTTTACTACTAAATGTGAAATCATCATTAAATTAAAAATTAGTTTTAATTTTGTTGACGCTGACCTAAACACCTTTCTCAATTTGCTCACATACCTTGGTGATGAGGGTTTGAATCTCAAGGTCTGCGAAGCGGCGACCCAGGCACATGCGACGACCGTAACCGAAAGGAAGAGACACAAAGGGGTGAATGTTGGAGGCAGGCTTCTTGACAGGACACCCAGCTACTGAATTGCAGCTTCGTGAAGGTTTAAGCCAACGCTCAGGCAAGAAACGAGAAGGTTCAGGGAAGTATCGAGCTTGATTACTAATCACCAGGTGTTGGAATACCACCTGTACCTATATAAAGCAATTTTTTTACGTTAGTTCAATATCTTTTAATTTCATTGCATTCTATATACTTACTCCCTGAGGTATTTGGTAGCCAGAAATCACAGTATCTTTTGTCATACATCTGCCATTGCCAATCACAACTGGATACATTCTGCAACACGAGTAAGCAAACCAATTAAAAATAAGTAAAATAATAATAATAATACGCTATTTGCATGGAACATCAAAAGCCTTTTAATTTTTTTATTTCATTCTCATATATCTGCCGTTTTATAATAAAGTGTTAACATGTATGTTGTTTTCTAAAGTGTCACCTGAGAGTTTCCTTGACGCACGCCTTGAGGTAACTCAGACTATCCAGTGTGTCAGCAGAAAGTGAAGAATGAGACTCAGGCAAAGCGGACAAGATCTCCGCGTGAAGTGTCTCTTGTTTCTCCGGGTTCAGAGCCAACTGGTACAGTATTGATGCGATTGCGGCAGAAGTCTAAAACATATGAAGAGAGATTTACAAATAATATGCTATGTAATAAATGTGAATAATTTTATTACGTATATATGTTATACGCAATTAAAAAAATTAATATTAATAATCAATGCAATTAATTAATTATTATCCAATATATCAAGTTAGAGTCATGATTCAAGTCAAGTGATTTCAAATTTTAATTTCTTTCTTTGTACTTATAGTTCTCATAGCAACACTAACTTCTTTTTTTTTTTCTTTTTTTTTTTTTTACGTATAATTTATATTATACTTTTAATAATTTTTATAAAGCATAGGAATCTTAATTTGATTAGCTCCAAATTTTCTAGATTACACCAATACTTTAACATGTACATTCCTCCATGTTGATTTTTGTGTGTATGTTTATAATGCATACAAATTTCAATCAAACCATATTAAAGTTTAACTAAGTAACTTTCTCAGTACATTAACAAATATTTAAAACTTTTACAATAACATTATTTACAAAATAATAATAATAATAAATAAATAAGGATATTGATAATAATAATAATAATGAAGTTGATTGACATTCGCATGAACTTCAAAAATTCAAAGTGGCGAGTAGTTGTCTTAAGATTTAATTTACGATTATGTCATCCTATATATATGATGCTAAAATATTTGCATGACTGAGAAGGACTTGTACGATATTTTTCTTTTCTTTTATGTTTAAATTAAATTTTTAAGTATGGCAAAGTTGAAGTAAACACTTATAAGTTTATAATATAAAATAAATTTTCATAAATTATTTAAAAAGTAGCTATTTCATAATTCTGTTAATAACGATATTTTCAAGTGGCATTTTTTTTAATATACTTGTATTCATTATAAGCCAAAATGAAAGTAAAACATTTAAGTGGGTTGCCTACGTGACTAAATCAGAGGCGAGATTAAACTTGCTAGATGTCAAACTGACGGGAGGCATGTGTACACGCACAAGACAAACGCGTATAAGACTTGTTGGAGTGGACCACGACCAAGTCCACGTGTACTATAATATATATATATATATATATATATATATATACACATACATACACAAGCAAGCAGGTCAACTAGAGACCTAGGTGTAACTAGAGACAGCAAAGTTTGAATGTAAGGTATGACATGATCATTTTAAATTTATGATTTTGATCAATATTGTATCTTTCGCCGACAACAACAAAATTGGATCGCCATTTCATATTTATATAAAAAATGCTTTTTTTTTTATTGAAGGTTGTGACGAATTACAGAAATAGTTCAGTTTACGCTCAAATGAGAAATGCGAACAACTTTTATCGTTTGTCACGCGTAGAAGGAATTTGCTTTTTCTTTTCTTTTTTTATTCTTACCGTGTCAATGCCGACGAGGAACATGTCAAGCGCAAGATTGTGCGCTGTCTTGTGTCCGGTGTCCAGGGCTAGCACTCGCTGCAGTAGGGATGACGAATGGTCCAGGGGTCTGGGATGACGTTGTAACTCAGCCAGGGAGGCATCGATGTATTTTGTTGCAACACTGCAACAAAATTTAATATAAAAATACGATCTTTACAATTATTCTTTAAAAAAAAAATTGACAAAATTGTTTACAATAATTTTATTTGAAAATTTTCTTATAGCCATATAGAAAAATTAATAACTTATTTATGAAGCTCTCAATTTTTAAAGGTAATAAAAGGCAATTTTATTTATATTTATAGTAAAAATATTGTAGCATAATAAACTTCTAAATACAATCATGATTTCATCTTTTGCATGACTCTCAATTATATAGTTAATTTTAACATCCTTGTCTCATACATTCAACTTTATAAAGTTTCCTATGACAATAAAGTTCTTACATAAGATAACTTACACCACAAACAAAGCCATCATTGTTGAGTTGCAAGATATTCATTATGGATAAATTATATAATTTGAGTGTCGTAATTTGATCGTTTTTTGTCTGTGGGTGGTGAGGTAAATAAAATTTCAATTTCAAGGTCTCGGCTTAATGTAAGCATTACGATTGTATTATATAAAAACCTGTTTTGTTTTTTAGAATCAGTGAGGAAGTTAAATTGGAGTCAAATTTCAGATCTTGACCTATATCGTAATTATCATATTGAGGAGAAAAAGAAAGCGAAAGTTTCTAAAACTAGCTCCAGATAAAATTAAATATTTTCGTTACCTTCTGATTGTATCCAATGCTGAGATATATTTACGCCAAGTTGGGGTTGGAAAAACTTTCCAGAAGGGGATTTTTAGCTCGAGTACTCCGACGTTTTTAAAGAAGGTGCTTACTGCGTCAATCATGCGTTGAGCATCTGAGTCTGGAGATAAATTTGGTTCCAAACATCCTAGTCTTTGGTCCAGTGCAACGCGAGCAATCGCTGAAACATTGTTACAGTTCATGTTAAAAAAAAAATCAAATAGTAACTGTATTTTTATATCTATGTATATTTAGTTTAGTTGGTTCGTTTTTTGTTTGGTGACTTTCTACATTTTTTTTTTTAACTTTTATTTAGGATTCTCATTTTGTATATCAAAACTAATGTTTTCTGAAAAAAGAAAAACTGAAATAAATTCAAGCGTTGTATTACTAATACACTTATTATATTAACATTATAACTATATTACATAAATATATTACTTTAACCTCAATTATCACAAACATTATTATTTTTTATATTAATTTCAAAACTCATTACTTTTGAACTAATACCAAAGCAATAAAAAATTACTTTAAAAAACCTTTCATTTTCTACTGTATATAATGAAGGTTAAGACATTAAATAACATTTGATTTTTATACAAATTTAAAAACATGTGCAAAAATAATGATAATAACAACAAGGTCGCAATTACTATTGCGTGTTTTAGCGTGCATGTTTACGTGAGAAAAAAAAATGTTCATGTTGATGTATTGTCATATATATATATATATATATATATATATATATATATATATATATATATATATATATATATATATATATATATATATATATATATATAATATATATATATATTTATTATTATTATTTTTTTATAAATTTCATTATTCTCAAATGTTCTACTTACATTCTAGAGACCACTTGTGAATATCGTTCATAAAGTCAGGTGGTACGTCATTATTCTCATCTCTAATAGCGGCGATGCTACAGTAAAGGAAGAAGAAGAAATTAACAAGATTATTGGTGTCAGCAGGTCACGCAGCACTACAATCCACTGACAATTATTAACATGTCAATGAAGATTTCTAAATAAGTCTTTGTTATTTTGCATAGAAAATAATATATGCTACATTTTTTTTTTATCATAAAATTAAATTAATTCTATATAACGCATAAAAAATCACGCACCATAAAAAAGAAGCGCAGAATACATTATATTTAAATGTTATTTTTTCATTCTTGAAATGTAAAACTAAACAGATTACACTATAATAATATATGTTGTGAAAATAATAATGATGGTCTATCTTAAGAATTTTAATTTAGATAATATGTAATTTATGATGCTTTAAGTATTATTATTTAAATCACTAATTAAATATTTCAGAAAAATATATTACAATACTGTCTATTATTATTACATTTTAACATTGTATGTTAATGAATATCCTTACTTTTTAACTAATTTTTTTTACAGTATTTATACAATATATATATATATATATATATATATTGCTGTTTTAAAATTCTCTTTGATTGAAAAGAAAGTAATATTTACAATAAATATGAAAAAATCAACTTCTTAATTTATAAAAATAATATTTCTATAATTAATTTTAAAATAAAAAAATTCTCATTACAATACACATTTCTTCAATTAAGAATAAGTATTATACCTAATTACTTGTAATTATAAATATGATACTTATAGTAAAAATTTGTATACTTATTAGAATATTAATGATATCGCCATTGAGAAATAGATTAACGGTTTCTATTGACTCTTGTATTAGTTTGTTCTGCTCTGTTTGACGTTCTATATTTTTGTGCATCACTGACTCGCACTGACTTGACTAAAACTTCGGAAAATATTTACTCAGAAATTGAATTATAGCTCAATAATATCTAATAATAATTTAGGTCATAATAATATTGAAGAAAAAAAAATTGACAAGTCACAGTAATTCAAATATATATTAAAAAATCAGCGAATAAAAATTTCCTTGTAGATCATTTCACTAACAAAAAATGGTTGTAGCAAATATTTGCTCAATAAATTTGTTTAAATATATTTATTATACTAGTCATCATTATGTAGTTTAATTAAATATGTAAAGTCATTACACAAATGTAAATATTTTACTTTGCAAATACTAAAACAATGTATAATTTTGTTAATAATTAAATTCTTATTATTATATAACATATTATTGTTGTACTAATTGTTATAGTAAATACTTACCGATCTACAAATGCTTGTGCAGTTTCTTCAATAGGTTTTACGTATAATCTTGCAGTTCTGGGTTGTAGCATAGGTTGCTGTACTTTACTACGAAAATTGTACCAGTCTTTTCCATGTCTATAAATTAAATAACATAATTAACTTATAGTACATTTATAAATATTTCAACACTTAAAATCATGTAGCGCGAATGTAATAATAAGTGTTAACGTAATATTCACTAATTAATCGGTTATCTCATCCTTAGTCAGTTAATAATCAACATGAAACTTTATTCTAAATTCAGTGAAACATTTTTTGTCATATCATTTGACGCTTTAATTGCAGAAGAAAACTTTTTGTAGTTACAAAATAATTGATCGAAAGTTGTTTACTCGATTTTTTTTTCATGTGAAACTAATTTGATTACTGAATTTACAACAATGAAAAATTTATAATGCAAGTCATCACTGAAGTAATTTTATGTTGAAAAATCACGCTGATAATAATTAATTTATTAGTTATTTGTTACTTGTACTTTTGAAAGTTATTATCATGCCATCATTTGTAAATCATATAGTAATTTGTTAGCTTCTGTACGTATCAAATCAAATCAAACCAAATCAAATCAAATCTACGTACGCTTCTTTACAATTGAAATGGTGAAAAAGATAATATAACATACACAAAAATTACATTTTTTATAATCATGTACCAATATAAAATAATTTACCACAGCAAACTTCTTACTACAACCTCTTGACCTTCTCACATAATAATAATAATGCAGCGTATGAATGAATAATTTTAAATTCAGCGATTTTTCAAAGTTAAATTTAAATGTTATGTAGTAAAAAAGGCCTTGGAAATGAATGAATATCAACAAACCGCACAATAAAGTATCAAATTAATAGTGTTGTTCGTAAATCCTGTTCTCTTCCACCAAAAAATGCACATTCCATTTAAATAACTAACGTTGATCGTCATTTTAGGAGTGGAGAACAGGGTTTATGAAAAGCATTATTATTACATGATGTACAGTTTGAGTAAAAAATCGTAATTTTAAATCAGTTGTTTTTGCAAATTAAATGGAAAATATTTGCGGAAATTTATTAATAATAATGTATACGTTACTTTTAACCTTCTCTTAGTAATTTGAGTTTAATCTATGATCTACTATATGGCATAACACATGAGCTTGCGCAACAATCGCGAGGAATCAGATCACGCTCCAGTATGATGTAAATAATACGATAGTGTGGTTCTCACGGAAGGAAAAAAAACAACAATAAGGATGAAACCTTTTATACGCTAATTTTTATAACAATGTATTTGAAAGTGAGAAATTCTATACTGCAACTATTTCTATTATCTAAGTGTAGTATATCCTATTATTTAGAACTATTTATATTATATATAAAAAAAGAATAAACAAGATATTTAGCACGTCATCTAAAATGTATTAAAAAAAAAACTGTTTGCATAGTTATAGAAAATTCAAATAACTTTAAGTGCTATTTTATTTTTTTAAATTAATGGATATCGATTTTTTTTTATTCTTATATTATATAAGTGTTCAAATTTTTAAAGCTTTAACAAAAAACAAAAAATGTTTATTAGAGATTTAAGGTTGCGTCGTAACCTGCTTTCACTGATAAATTTTTAAATAAAATGTTTGCTAACATTTTGAACCTGGCCTCGAAATGAACCATGGTTTTTAATTTTAAACCACATATGCTCAAAAGAGTTAAAAAAAAAAAAAAAAAAAAAAAAAAAAAACTAAACTAAAAAGTAAATATATTTTTTATCTAATGTCTATTTCACACAACGAAACAAAACTATTTTGACGCAAAAATTTATAATAACAAAAATATTTCACTGCATGCAAAAATGATCAAATATTTAAATATAATTCAGGCAAAGGTATTCATTTTATTTTTCTATGCAACTTTTTTAGTTGTATAGTTTTATTTCATAGTGTGAACTGCTCACTTAACGTATGATTACAAGAAGTTAATTATTTCTTAATTTTAATTAAAGTTTTAAGACTCACACTGCAATTACGCCACCAGTGTCACCGAATACATCAGCTCTCAGTACATGTTTATAGTAATTGAGAGAAGGCATCGACGGTCGCATGGGCATCAATTCTTCACTGCGAAACACGCGCTCGATTTCGTCTGCATCAAATAAGAAGACCATGTCTGGTCGACCCAGCAGCCCGGAGAGACGCACCACTGGACCATACTCGTTGTAGAGTCGAGCAGATACTTTATCTACTTCTTCGATACGATAGTCACCTGAAGTATTTAACATACAGAATAATTAATGACAAAATATTGTGGTTATCCATTGTAATTATTTTAGTATTTAAATTTTATAGAAGTAGAAATACATTCGATTGTATAGTATATTTTTATCATTCAAATTCAGTGCATTTCTTATATAAACAACATTAGGTGCTTATGTAAAAACGTCAAAAGAATGGAAAAAGGAAGTATCGGAAACGGAAATCATATGCCGGTAAAAGTGGGAAAAAACTTCATGCAAGCAGCAAGCTAGTCCTGAGCCACCTCCTAGTTTTAAAATCCTGCGGATTCCTTTTTCGACACTCTAGCTTTTTTACCTTTACATAAGATTCCATTGTAAATTTAGCTCAAGATTTTGAATGGTAAAATATATTATCACCAACGTTTATACTGTACTACATATCTTTTGTTAGTAAATTGTTAAATGCTACTAACGTCATCATTATAATTAATAATAATTATTCAATATTTAGCAATATTTAGCAATAAAAATAGTTAATACTTATTGAATACTTTTTATTCAATCTACAATTATGGATTGCATGTTTTCTTTCTCACGATTCATTCATCTTAAATATCAAGTACTTTATTATTTTTTTATTGCAAAGCTTTCATTCATTTCAAATCCTTATTACAATTTTAATTCATTATAGTCAATAGATAACTTGACCTATAATAGAGATTTTATACGTGTGTTGCTGCAATATAAAACATCAATAATATTAACTAATAGCGTGGTTTACGCTTTACTGAATATTCAAAATGTTGAAGTTTCAAGGTTTTAAAAGATGCCGCAACATTATAAGAGGTGTGTCTACATTATTTTTTATATATATATATAACTAGAAAGTAAATTTCTTTCAAAAACCACTTCAAAACAAAACAAAACAAAAAGTGTAATTATTTTGAGAAAGTAAATTAAACTCGCACTGGAGGACATTATACGGCGAGTATATCCTATATAAATCTCATTAAACAGCTGAAATGAAATGTCCGGTATTTTTAATGACATTATGATTTACTTATAGTCAGTGAAAGCCTTCAGTGTAACGTAATATTGCAACAAACTTAAATTTGCAGTTTCATGTTGGTACTTCCATGCACAAAGCTCCAAAGTATAAATATACAAGGTTATTTTCTTTTTATAATATAACTTTCAATTATTTATAAAATTACATGACATTAGTTATGCATTGTAATTTAATATCAGATACAAAACTAAAGTTATGTAAGTTTTTTTTTTATAAAACATGATGGATAACTATACAATATAACAATTTTCAAGTTTGTTTTTTTATATTATAAAAGAAAATTTTATTATTTTCTTTGGTTAAAAATATATATTAAGTGTTTTAAATGACATTATAGATTTAAAACAAGCCATTTATAAAAGAAAATTATATAATATCAATAGAAACAGGGTTGTTAATTTGTAATTAGTTATATACACTTTAAAAATATAATTACTTATTCGCACACGCTATAGAATTGAAGAGCAAGCAATGTGTTATGTACTCTGTGATTCATTACACTACCAGTGACACACTTTAGAACAAACATCCTTTGTTTTATTTTTTATTATTTTTTTGACATGTTTCATTCATGAAAACACCAAGACTCATGGCATGCAGATCATGTTTGCAGAATTTCGCACGCTATATTTATTTTAGAGAAATAGCGAGAGAGAGAGAGAGAGAGAGAGAGAGAGAGAGAGAGAGAGAGAGAGAGAGAGAGAGAGAGAGAGAGAGAGAGAGAGAGAGAGAGAGAGAGAGAGAGGAAAGCGCTCAAAGGTGTGTGTTCTGTAGCATTCGAAGTTTTCGATGCAGCCAATGATGCAGAGTAGAAAGTTTTTTTTTTTTTTTTCTTAAACTTGTAGAGAGATCAGTTTGTTGCGGTAAAATTAGATTATATAGCCATTCCTGTGCTTTTATATCATTCCTTGAAGGCATTTACTTTAATTTTTATGAGCTTGAATTTAAGAAAACTTGTAATACTTATATTATACGATCTTCTTTAATGTTTTCACTGTATTTTGACGTCACAGCAGTCATGTACCAAAAAAATATATTTGTGATTTAGAAACAAAATGCAATTTTTATTTTTTGCACATATTTTAAATGTTCATTCTATCATGATAAAGCAGGATTTTTTTCTTCAACGTATCAATACTATTGCAAGTTATTAAAACTTAACAAATTAAATAGATTTATTAATATATCACTAAAAATGTATTTTAAAAAACTTCACGTGTCCTTAAAATTTGATGTTTGATTTTTTGTTGTAACAACAATATTAAAAGCTGAGACAGGTATTATTACGCAAGGCCACATTTGTCTTTAAATTAATGACTATCACGCCTCCCTTTGTTTTGTTCTGACAATGGCGATGAAGCTTAAAGAATGATGAAGATTATAACCCAGAATCAGGTAACAAACAGGTTGCATAGATGATTGAGTTTTATAAAATTTTATCAGTCAACTAACAACTAACTGCTAAGTGCTAACAAGTAAGTGCTAATCAACAATCAAATCAAGTGAGAAGAGTTTCCAAATTGTTACAAAACGTTTTCAAAACTCTCTCTCTCTCTCTCTCTCTCTCTCTCTCTCTGCTCTCGCTCTTTTAATAACAATTTCCAAATACTGACTCCATAAATTCTGCTTATAGTAAAAACTAGTTGAGATGCAAATGTCTTTATAGATCATTATACCTTTGAGCACGAGTTAAACTACAGTGCTTTCTGTAAAGTCAATATTTTTGATCATATAATGATAAGTACCAATTAAAATTGATCAACTGAAAAAAAATTAGCCGTTCAAGCCCTCTGTAATTATTATGGTCACCAAATGATTGAGAACAAATTGCGTGTACTATATAGAACTCAATTTTATGTATTCGTTTCTATTCATATGTATTTCATGTACTATATTATGACGAAACGTAACATTATAAAATATCTCAGCATAAACATGTTAATTATTTAAATTTCAAATATTGTCAGTAAAAAAAGCTACACTTTAAGCTTTTAATTAGAATAAAATAAATTAATAATAAAACAAATATAATAAATTGTCCTAATGCACTGTCATGATTTTAGTTTATTTTTATGCAGTTTTTAGTGTTTCTTTAAATAATTACAAATAATCCTCCTTTAAACATAATCACGTGTACTTACCAATTATAGGCAGAAACCTCCACGTATTACCAAGAAGAGGAAAAGGTTTAGGTCCTGGAACACTTGTATAAGGTTTTGCTCTGCTCCATTCATTATCAATCACTGATTGTGGGGTTAATGTTGTCTCTTCATCACTTTCCTCGAGTTGTGTGGAAATTTCAGGCACGATGGCCAGTCTACTGTTGTGTCTGGAGATAATTTGCACCAAGGCAGCAGGTCTTGCGAGCACGCGCCTCATCGTCTCTCACATTACCAATTAAACACAAACTGAACCTAGCTCAACAAACAACCCGCGAGTACCTGCGAGCTTATAGTCGTACTACCTGAGACTAAGCTTGCCGAGTGAGCAAGGTGTGCTCTCTAGCTAACCGCATCTCACAGAAATTTGTGTCAACCAATCAGAGAGCTATATTGTGATCACGTGGCGTCACCACTTTCACCTTCCTCGCATTTCTCTACATCTTTCAAGATCTATTAAACTGCATCTAAGAATGCACTCTACAACAATATGAGGGGAAGAAAAAAAAGAAGAGCAAGAAAAAAAAAAGAAAAAAAAAAGGAAAAAAAAAAAAGAAAGGAATACAGTACAATAAACGTTTTCTTCTCCTTCTCTTTGTGTAGCTGTTCCTGAAATAATTTAAATTTTTTTTTTACTTTTTTTTACTTCTGTATACATTTTGATTTATGAAAAAAGTTACCACTAGAAGAGGACTCTAGTAACTACTAATACTTTTGTTTTTCTTTCCATATTAAGGACGTACAATTCAAAATGAAAATTAAGCAACCTATTATTATTTCTCAATTTTTAAATTCAATTTGTATACAAGCCTAATATCCAAGTTGAGAAGGTTTTTCTTAGATTTTTTGTAACTTTTAACTTTTTAATAAAATATTATACTTTGAATTTAAAGTGTTGTAAAAAGCTATATAATATAATATGTTACTCACTTTCAAAAAGAAACTTAAAAATAAAGGAAAAATGCATAGCAATTAAAAGTTAAAGCAACAAATGCGAGATCATTATGAAAATATATTGAAAATAAAAAACGATTCAAGAGTAATCGAAATATAGGTGTGACTGTAAATAAAATTTCTTTACGTCTGCCTCACCCTTCTGTTCTTGAATAATTAAAAGGTTTAGTCAATATTAAAAAATAATATTGTGTTTGAGTTTGTTTTGCTTTTAAGTCAGCTTAAAAACAGCGGACAAATTATTATTGCAAGGTCATGGTGAGAACCATTTCGTATATGCCATAAAGAGTAGTAATTTTTATTTATAACAAAATTATTATAAATAAAAAAATGATTAATTTATTATAATATGTAATATGATTTAAATAAAAAAACAATACATAATATTTACAATAAAAACTTATGTTTCGGTTTTGTACGGTATACGAGTAGTATAGCTTTTTTGTATGTGCCGCTTTGTATAATAGGATATCTTGATGATTATTCTTTTTGTACATTATGTACTTTGTATTTCATTTACATTGAGTTATTGTTGCTTGCTCAATAGTGCCAGTGTGTGCAGGTGTCATTCACGCGTGGGGTGGTAATATAATGTCGCGTGCTTGTAAAGTGTAAAGTAATAAGTAATACAACAAAGAGAGCGAGCGACTCAACAATATACCATATTATTCTTCGTCTGTCTCGTCTTATTTTTATATTATAATAAATAACACAGCCGTATTATAATAGCAAACAATAATGATCGTTAATGATGAAAATTTTAATTTTAGTATATAGTGAATTCAACTTTTTCATCGGAAAAGGAAAACAGCAGTCTCAGAAATTAACTGAGTTTTAGGACATTATTATACCGTCAATATGAAATGATTTATTAATTATATTGATTATCTATAAAAATGACTAATCGTAAACATTTTTGAAGAAATTTACAGGTGCTTTTATGTTATCTATTTTTGAAACAATCTTAAATATTTTAATATTTTTTATATTATAGGCACTTTACATTGTTTTAATTGAAGCTCTGGCGAGTATAATTATGGAAGGAATAAAATGACCCTGACAATGTTTAATGATAAAGCAATGATTCTGTATATTGTCGGTTCTTCTACTTCTTCGCTTGCGTGGTTCCGGAAGGAGGGAGGTTGCTTGGGGGACAAGCACCTCTTTCCGGCGGAGTGTCCAACGTGACACAATTATTATGCAAGCAACCAGAAAAAAAATCGTTAGGAAAAAATCTCAAAAAATTGAATTTTTCTAATTTCTACTCCCTTATACCTTTCCAGTCTTGGGTTCGATACCCAAAATTTCTATAACGATAACGATACTATATTTTAGCCTCACACTATAACTATAACGATATCGATACTTTTTATTTTTTGAAAACTATAACGATACTATAACTATAACGATAATTTCACGATAACGATACTATATATTCCAAATTTTTAATAACATCATTTTTTTTATAGAATTTTTTATAGAATAGTAATAAAATGATAAAATTGCACTGATAAGTTGTACTGTACGTTTTAGATTTTATATCACATATGAATAACTTTGCAACTTTATAATAGATAAATACAAAATCGGTGTGGAGAGACAATATGTTATGATTTAAAAATTACTTCTAATACGAAACTCAAAATTTTAATAATGTGAGATCGTGAAAAATTTTATAGAAGAGGGAGAAAAGTTGCCCCGTACTCTGCCCAGTATTTCCCCTAATTTTCAAGAATTTTACTTTATAATGTTTTTAGGAAATATTTTATTGTACAATAATTACAAATAAATCTAATAGCAAATCCAGTTAGAAATCAGCACTTATACTATATACAATAGTGTATTCAAAAAATTTACTTTAAACTCAGACAATATAACAAAAATACTTTGGACATTGTAGCTTGTAGCTGAATGTCAATCAACTTGGCGCCGCGGCAAATTTCATTGATTTGAACAATGTAGTTCTCATTATTGAAAAAAAAAGGGGGGGGGGGGGAGAAATACTATAAAAGCAATTGAAAAATGAAAAAAAAAAATCTTCTTCTTTTTTTTTCTTTTTTTTAAATATACATTTCGGCATAGATTATAAAAATGTAACTGTATTTGTTTTATATTTTATATAAAGTGATTCCTAGAAAATCTATTTTTAGTACTTTCCAAACAATATGTTTATGAAAGACAGTTTTGTGCGTTTTGTCTACTGACTGTCTGTGAGCAGGTGTGATATTGGTCTGTACCTGCTATTCATAATCATACTCTGTATCTGGTTTTTCTCTTTTTCTTGTTTTTTTTTTTTTTTTTTTTTAGCCTTTTTGCTTTTTTGAGTGAATAAATTTTTAAAAGTATCGTTATCGAATTGGACGATAATCGTAGAAATAAATGTTAATCTATAACTATAACGATAGTTTTTGCAAAAGTGTTAATCTATACTATATCTATAACGAACTATAGTTATAGTTATCTTATAGTTATCGTGTTTTCGATAATCGACCCCAAGACTGTACCTTTCTTTAATATACTGTATTTTGAGTTCGTTTTTATAATTATCATTGAGTTATAGGCATTTAATAATTTAATTTTCTATTAGGCAGCGGAGAGCAACCCCCCCCCCCCCTCCGGTTCTTATAGTGCAGCTTTAATATTATAGTTACGTACCCCCGAAAATAATTAAGCCGCCCTGCTCCTCTAGGCAGTTTTCATCGTACTTAAATTTTAAATAGCTTTCAGTAAACGTTTAATTACAGTAAGACGTTGAAGTTAAAAAGATGCATAGAAATAGAGACATAATTTTATCACTAACTCCAGTAATAAATAGAGAAAGAAACCAGCATAAAAATCAATTACTAATAATGTGCAATGGTGGTGTGTCGATTTGTCATAATATTATACTTTTTGTTAAAAATAAGACTAAAACTACACGCTACTAAGTTTGCGTCGCAGTATACAACACCTTTTTTAATAACTATGTATTTACAAATTTATTGTTAAATGTATTACATTGCACTTTTAGAATATTATAGTAACTCTACATAATTAAGTGTTTCTTTCACTCTGCCTCTCTTACAGTACTTGCACATTGAGAAAAGAGAAACGTAACACCGTCTGATAATTTTTATTAATAGAAAATATAACCATTATGTCTGTACATATAGGGCTGTAAGGCCCTCATAATGCCTTTTAATAAAATTATTATTATATATAATATACTTCAAAATTGTGTTGATATGTACGATTGATACATCGTAGTATAAAAATGAAAAATCTCAGAAAAAAATTACGAATCTCCAAATTTATTCTCCTAATAACATTAAGCTTATTTAATAAAATTTGTTTTCAAAAGCATTTTGCAAACAAATTTAGATTCCTAATTTTACTGTTGTACTGAACGCTAGAATTACAATATCTATCGTATTACCTTATGGAAATGGTACATCAATGTATTTCTATATTTATGGAGATTTTAACTGGTGCAAGTTTTCATAATTAGTGTATGCGCATTACGTCATATTTAATGCACTTAGACGCCATATTATAGTAATGAATAACACTGCTTATAAATAAATAACAGTTCATAGCATTTCCATGGCAATCAGGAATAAATATAAATATGCAAATAAATACAAAACAAAATATTTC
Organism: Ecdyonurus torrentis; assembly: GCA_949318235.1. Lineage (NCBI taxonomy): Eukaryota > Metazoa > Arthropoda > Insecta > Ephemeroptera > Heptageniidae > Ecdyonurus > Ecdyonurus torrentis. The sequence goes on along the minus strand of OX439128.1, from coordinate 18,383,035 downwards.
CAAGTCAAATTTGACAACATCAACTGTCATATTAATATGCCTGCAATTCTTACAATTGTATTACTTGACGAAGAACGTATTATTTAAACATGATATTTTAGCAAGCTATTTTATCAAATATATAAACATAATATCAATTTAAAAAGAAGAAAACAATATTTTATAATTAGTAGTTTATTTTTTTATTTAATTGTATATACATTTTAATATAAAGAAATTTATACTAGTTATTACAAGCGCTATTTACATTTTCTATTACAAACAAATATGAAGCAAATATAAATTATAAAACGTACACAAACTGATGGCAACTATACATTCAAAACTTTTTTCTTTTTTTTTTTATTGGTGACATTATGCTGTCTCTGTATAAAAGTTTTGGATACAGCAAAATGTATTTTTAGTCTTGAATTATACTATTAAATTACTCTACATAAGAATAAATTAAAACAAATTAACTTCAATTTCTTATAAAATCTTGTTTTTCAACATAATTCAATTATAAGAACTATTAATAGTATAATACACGTCTACATTTTTCTTTCTTTATATTCTTTTTAAAAATATACAATTCAAAAAAATGTGTATGTCCAGTCGGATGTAAATTATTTCTTGCATTTTTTTTCTTTTCAACAAATTTTTGTTAGTATAATATCAAAATAAAGTATAGAAATCTAGGTCTATACAGTACATACTTTTATAAATCTTGTACAAAAGTTTTTGCTTCATTCAAAACACAATTTCGATTCGTGTTTTTTACCACATTTTTGTGTAAATATAATAATAAAATTTTGATTTCAAAGTGTATTAAGATTTGAACTGGTTGCCTCTATTACGGCGTCCATGTATGTTCACAAATATAAACTTACAATTAAAATAGTTAGTCATATACTAAAAATATCATTACGTAAGAGGTATATAAAACTAACAATAAGTCAAAGACTACATACAATTAATGAGCAATGTTTATATATAATATAGAATACTGATGTCTATAAATTCTCCTTCACAATGACAACTAAAATTCTACCATCAATGGTTTTATTTAATTCCTACCAAGTAAGACATGAAACATTAAGAAAGCTTATTTATAATTAATTGTTAATCTCAAATATAAATGTATGAAATACATTTCTTTTAAATGTTGCATTCAATAATAACAAATAATAATTATTAAGTTTTTTTTTTTTTTTTTTTTTTTTTTTTTTTAGCCATATTAGAAAGTTAATTATTGGTGATAAAAATGTGTTATCATAATTTCAAATTTAGATATATTCATACTGAAGTCTGCTTCACACCTTGACATAAAATAATGCCAGCATACAAATATTTCAAAGCGTTATAACCACTCAAAAAAAAAAGGGGCGCATTAGTTACAAATCCTAACTTATTTGAGATATTTGAGTTATTATTATAGCAGCAAAAGTAATGCATTTTAGCAAATTATTAACAATAGCCAATTTATTATTATTATTATTATTTTAGATTTTTCAGTTTTTTTGGTCTATTTTAAATTAAAACAGCTATTTTTAATAATTTGCTAAAATGCATTATTGTAGCCGCTAATAATTACTCACAAGTATTTATCTCAAATAAGTTAGAATTTGTAACTTAAGTAATGCACCCTTTTTTTGAGTGACTGTGAACTACACTTTGTTAAGTTTGTACCACATTCAAATATTTTTTATAAATGTATCTGGATATGAACATTGGCACATTTTTTTTTCTTTAGCAAGTGACAAAAAATATTCTATAAATTACAGAAATACATTCTTCACAATGAAATGACATCATAGCAATATATGACGTGTGAAAGTCCATGATATTGTACTTTGTTTTGTTATATAATATATTTTATATGTATGTATATATAAGATACATTGTCTCTATAAGGAGCGAACATTTAGCACTATTTTTGAGCAAATGTTTTATGCTTACATTAATTTCAACACAAACTTAATGGTAACTTCTTTCAACGGTGAAGATACTCAAGTTCTATAATATATTTTGATAAACTTATAAAATAAGATTTTACATAAGGAATACTGTACAAACAAATAGTATGTTAAAGTATAAGAGTTCACTCTCTTTCCGTGAGTTTGAATTTGAGCGGCGAGTCAGGGATGTAAGTGGGGTGAATTGTATATGTGATGTCACCGTAGTGGTACTCGACGCGGTACTTGCGGAATATCTGAAACATCGTGAGAAATTATATATTATACGGCTAAATTAAATAAAAAGTATCATAAATAAGATTTAAAAGTTCTTATGAAATAACTTTGTTATTGAAGTTCCTACAAACATCTAAAATCTGCCAGGAAATAGATTAAGCAGTAACAATACGATTCAGGAAATATTCAATTCTTAGGAAAAAATTTGTGAGTTAAATTTTCCTAAACAGACATTTTTTAAGATTATTAAAAGAATTTTTATTTACAGAGCACAAAACCAATGCCTGCCAATGCTCTTAATAATATGAGAGATATAATATGTCAATAAGTCGTGCAAAATATCCACTTTCAATTTTGCTTTAAAAATACTAAAATTTATTAATGAATTCAATTCAAACTCTTTTAGACTATGCAATTAAAAATATTATGTAATACAAACTACTTATAGATTTGAACTTAATATTAAAATACCTTTGCAAGCATGATGTGTAACTCCAGATAAGCAAAGCGACGTCCTAGACACGTCCTGCGTCCGTAGCTGAAGGGTAGCGAAGCGAAGGGATGAATTTTGTGCTGCTCAGGACATCCACCCTCCTCGCTAGCACCTCCTCCCTTGAGCCAGCGCTCAGGCAAGAATTCCGAGGGTCGAGGGAAGTACTCAGCCAAGTTGCTCAGCACGTAGTGAGGGAAGATTACGTGGGTCTGAAAGGACAAGTCCAGGTAAAACCTAATTCCACCTTCCTTCATTGCTATGAAGTTATAATTAACTACAAATAAACTTTTGATAATCTATTTTCATAATTGAACTATTTTACTATTTATTGTACAGATACTGTGATATAAAATTGGACTCTATTGCTTTAGAGTACAAACATAATCTTGTTTTCTTTCAAATGCTTGCACGTGTTAACGAACGCTGTTATTGTTAGTAAGAAGAAAAAAATGCAAATATAACTTACTCCTTTAGGCACCTGATAGCCACCAATGATGGCATCTGAAGTTAAACTTCTGCCATTACCAATGATCACAGGGTACATTCTGCAAAACAACACATTATAAAATATTAAGAATAAATTTCAGTGTAAAAACTTGTATTTATCTACATATAATGTAAAATTATTATTGTTGTTAGCAAGATTTTTTTTTTTATGAAATTTTAATATATGTATATCCTTGACTTTTTTGAATTAGGATTTCACTACAATCATTTTGCAAACGTGGACAATTCATTTGACTTTTTTTTTTTTAATATTCATTACAAAAAAGTTGTAATAATGTATTGAATGATCATATTATACTGTCAACCTTAAAACATATAAATACATAAGGCAGGAAATCAGGTACTGCGGGATTTGACTAAAAAATTGTAAAGAAAGAAAAATATGAAATTTTGTACAGTGATACATTAGGATAAGGTATCTTCAGAAATGTAAAAATTTTGTAGGGTCACCATGCTAGATTTTAAATTGTGATCTTTTTGAAATTTTAGTCCCATAAGAACCCATGTTAATTTCAATAATTATTTTCTCTCTTATCTGATGGTCATGAGTTCTAAAATTTCTATCATAGGTAGCTGTTACTATTAACTTTTAAATGTCATCAAAAAGTTTAATTTTTTTTTTTTTTTTTTTTTTTTTAGATTTTGAGATGCATCCCATCTGAATACAACCCTTAAAGCTTGATTTTAGTTTACCGTAACGTTTCCTTGACGCAGGCACGTAGGAAGGGTACTTTGTTGAGAGTTTCCTCGGTAACAGGCTCATTTTGATCAGGAATTGCTTTTAGTAACTCCGTGTGAAGTTTTTCCTGCTTTTCTGGGTTGCGAGCAAGCATGTTGAGGGTTGAGGCAAGTGATACTGATGTCTGGAATATTGAATAATAAATTAAAACACGTTGACATACTAAGTAACCGAGAGAAATACGAAGAAGATATTTGTATTTCTAACGTTTACTGTAAAAATATGATAAGTAATAAATCTCCTTATTATATGACTATGAACTATGAACAATGGAATTAAAAAAAAATGCACGCGTGTCTTCTCAAAGTATTCATAATTTATTTGCAGTAAAAAATTTTCCATCGTTGTAATTTTAGTAAAAATAACTCTTAAACTAATGCTTTTCTTATCATTTAATTAATTAAATCACTACATTTGCAATCGTGAGAAAAATATTAATTGCAAGTCATTAATTATAAAATTTTCTCCAAAATATATAGTTATTTAGTCATATTCTTATTTATCGAATTTCTTAAAGGCATATAATATGACCAATAAATAGTTTAAAAATAAATACAAAATAACAAATAATTACATGATTGTCAGTCCAAAAGCAAATCTTCATTAATTGCTATAATAATATTCTAATTTGGTTTTTCATATTACTAACACTAATCTTTGCAGCCGATGAAGATGTTGCAATGTTGACAACTTTAAAACTTTCGTGACGTACGTTGTGTTTTAAGAAAAATATCTGACGTCACTTGCAAAAAAAAAAAAAAAAATTCTACTGATCTAGTTTATAATAATTAAATATTTTGCGACTTAACTTGAAAAGCCACAAACATTATATAATTATTGGTTACTCCTTTGGTATCGAATGACGTCACAAATATCCTAGAGTTACAAATATCAACACCTAAAATATGTGAATATGAACCTATAATTTCTTCATCATTACGTTATGCAATATTTTTTTAGCCCAAGGCGTGAGAATTATAAAGTATAGGCAACTTGTAGTATTGTAACGCATGAAAAGTTGCCGCTGTGTCAGGCGCTTCATTTGGATTATTGTCTATGTCTGACATCTTGTGTCAGTAACCAAAACTAACGAACAATTTATCTCAACTCGTCACGATAGCTAATATTTATTTTTTTCTTTGCTTTGTCAAGCCATTACGTACATTCTTTTTAATTGTCAGTTGTACGTTAATTTGTTTAAACACATAAAAATATTGCATACGAGAAGTGAGTCTTCTTAATAATACTTTGCTAATTGCGCAAAAAAAAAATTCTATAAGTCTATTTTACTACCAAATAAATATTTGCACATTACAGTTTATAAAATTTATAAATTTAATAAATGATTGGCAAAATAATAGAATAATAGAATATATATATATATATATATATATATATATATATATATATATATATATATATATATATATATTTATATATATATAGAGCAAGCTCATTAGATATATATTTATTGAGTAATTGAGTTGAGGTTAAAAATTATAAAAAACAAATCAGTTCTATACTGAAGTAGTATTGACCTAAAATTATACAAAACTTCCTGAAGCTCAGCAATATGAACCAGTTAAGTTTGGGCTTCCCTTATCGTCAGACTATTATACTCACAGTATCAATACCGACGAGCAAGAGGTCCAGTGCCATGATAGCTGCCACCTTGGGGTCACCAGTCTTAGAGAGCACACGTTCAAGTAGGGATGGTGCCTCGTTATCTTGAGGAGCTTCTCGTTGTTCTAGCCGAGACACCGCTACGTTAATCCTCTGCATACATAGCCTGTAATAAGCATCAAAATAATTAGTAAACAAAACCAATTTTTTAAAAACAATCAAAAAAAAAAAAAAAAAAAAAAATTAGCAATACAAAGTCTAAATACAGAAATCGACAAATGTATGCTAAATGTATTATAAAATCATGCAATTTAGTTCTATGTATAATTTTTATATTTAAATAAATTACCAATGATTCTAAAACTACTTTTTGCTCCGTTGTTTAAAAAAAAAACGTATATAATCATACTGAAATATTATTACACTTAAAAAAAAAAGAGACATGCAATTAATATGAGGTTCAATGACCATAAGTAAAAGTATTTTGATTTTTTTTAATGTACTGTACAGACAACGTTTAATAATTAGCTATTTCAAGTAGTACGTGATGAAATGAAAGGCTCTAGAACACTGTGGGGAGCGCAGAATTATTTCATTGATATTATCATTTCAATTTTGTTTTATTTGCTGTTGTTTTTTAAATATATAATGACATATGCCATACAGGTTATAAATGATGACAATAAAATTATTTTTAAATAGTTTTTCAAGACCTTAAGGTTTTATGTTTATGGTATATGATCAAAATAGTTATAATGCTTAAAAGAAAGCTGACTTATTATACAGTATCGTATAAGTATGCAAATTTTGAAATATTGTTTCGCATTAGGCTAAAATATTGTAATTGATATATTAGCATATAAGTGAACCAATAGTTTATGAATTTTTTTCATAACGTAGACATGTAATTAATAACCATAGCGTATAACTAATTTGTAGGCCAAAGTAGTAATAATAATAATAAAATTACACGATTTAAGACAAATAAATTTGAATTTTTTAGAAATAATAATGAAAAACCGTCAATAATGTTAATTTTTATCATGGTGGTATCACATCATAATAAGTTATTGATTTGATACTCAATACATTTAACTATAATTAAAATCTCTAATTTATTTGTATTTGTGTATTTAATTTTAAGAAAATATTCACTTTCAATTTACACCCAAGCACAATGAGGTTCAAATATATATATTTATAAAAAAGTATAATAATTATACTGATAAAGTTGCTCCTTTTAATAATTGAATTGAAATAACAGATTTTTAAAAAAACACTTTGATTAATTTTTTCTATGACATTTTGAAAAAATATGGTTTAAAGTATTGGTAGGTAATTTTTACCACCTTTTGTCTTAGCAAAGGGGAAAAAACTAACTCTTCTCATATTAAAATTTTTATCTTCCAACTTCATTAGATTAAACAAGAAAACAAAGTTGTATATTTTACGAGGGTTAGCGTGGTCAAGGATTTAAATAACCGGAGAAAAGTATAATGATTCAGAATGCAGTACTGACTCTCTGAAAGTGTCAAGGGCTGCAATGTAACGTCTCCATGCGGGCGTGCTCACGAGACGCCAGAAAGGACTTCGAAGTTCCACCACGGACACGTTCTCAAAGAACGTCTTCATTGCGTCAATAATACGATGTTGCTCGGAGTCGGGTCGAATATCAGCACCCAAGCAGCCCAGTCGAGTGTCCAGGGCAACACGACCGATTGCTGTGAACATCAAGTATTTTACTGTCCAACAAAATCAAAAGTTTGAGAGAGAGAGAGAGAGAGAGAGAGAGAGAAGAAAATGTCCGAAGAAGTAGACATTTTCTTACCTATTTTTCAAGATAAATAAACAAATAATGCGACACCTTTACCAGCATTTTCTCAATGCACTAAAATTGTGTACTTAAATGAATTAAATTCGTCTAATTTTCAAAACTCTCGCACAATAAATAATTGAAAAAATAATTAGTGAGGTAGAAATGTTAAAACAATAGTTTAAAAAAAAAAAAACTTTTCACATTGAAATAGAGCGTAAGAATGTTACATAAATATTATAATAATTCTAATTTCTAGTTAGTATTAATTTAATTTTAAATCTTATAATATTACATAAAGTTAGTAATTTTTTTTAAAGCTTGAGCGGCAGTAATGTTGCTTTATCATGTAAACAAACAAGTTCAGCAAAACAAAAACGTAAACAAACGTAATTGTATGACGTCACTCTACTTGTTATTCATTATCTCAGATCTATATCTAATATAATATTAAAAATTTAAAGATATTTAACTCATTAAGTTTTTTTATTATTTAAAATGATTAAAAAAAAGTGCGTGTGTGAAAGTCATAAAAGAAGCCTTAGAGTGCACTGATAAAAACACTTCGTAATTGGCTAAAAATAGCAAAATAAAATAAAACTATCAGATATTATCTTACATATCAAATTGATGCAATCGTAAAATAAACAAACTAAAATTTCAGCAATTTAATTGACATTTTTATTTCTTATTTACTTATTCTTTATTTACATTCTATATAGAATGTATAAATAAAAAGTTAAAACTCACGGAAGAAAAAAAAAAAAAAAAAAAAAAAGGGAAATTCACAAAATATTATAATGAACATCAAAAACATAATATTCTGACATTGCAGGATGTTTTAGCCTTACTTTATTGTTTAACAAAGCATCTTTTACATCGGAGCTTTACTATTTTAATATATTAAAACAACAACAGCATAGTTAAGTTAACATAGTTAATTTTTCACTTTCTTCCGTACATGATACATTATATTATATATCAATATTATTTGTTTATTTTTTTTTAATAACATTTAACTAAAACATTAATATTTTTTCCTAAAATGTACATAAAAAATTCATATTTTAAGATATTAGAATTGAAAATGAATTGCGAGATGCGTATTGTATATATTTTTTTTGTTCACTTTTGCTTTCTATACAGTTTAACTTCTGCTTGGTCATCATTACATAGGTTTAAATTAATTAATTATTTGCGAAACAGTGAAAGCATTTGATTTTTGAAGAATTGAAAAATAAAAAATTTATAGTCTATTGAGTCATACTGTTTTATTGTTTATAGTAAAAATAATTTTTAACAACATTTTTACCAAAAAAAAAAAACAAAAAAAAAGTTATACTTTATTGGCCAGTGAGAAAATCCATTATTTTTTTTTTTATGTAATGTAATTTTCCGCTTCAACGGATAATAGTTTTATGTAATGTTATAAAAATAATTTAGTTACACAATTAATTAAATACCAGAAGATAGATCATTTAAAAATATTAACTAATATCGTGAGAATTTATTATGTTGATTTTACTATAGTTTGAGTTATATCATGCAAAAACATCGCTTGACGGGAAAGTGCGTGAGATTTTAACGCCTTCAATAAAATTTATATTTTCATGTTAAATAATAGAAGTTTGAGTCTTATAGCAAAGTAAACAAAGCATAAAAAAAAAAAAAAAAAAAAAACGTGACGTAAGAAACGTGCAGAGAAAGCGAGTGCAGTCAATTAGCGGACTTGTATCTTCACATCTATACATATATGAGACAATGAGAAAAAAAAGAAAAAAAAAAAAAAAAAAAAAGATAAATACATAAGATCATATGTAAATATTTTTGTAGGAGACAGTTATTTTTACACAAATTTCTAGTGTTTTCTAGAGCATTATTGTGTTTATTTTGTTTTCATTTGGTGTGAACTATGTTCTTTGTATTTGTATATTATAAGTATAGTATAACCTTTAAAATCTTTAATCTTTATAATACATGATACAAATGCAGGCATTGTTTGACGCATATTGTGATAAATAATAATATTATAATATATATATATATATATATATATATATATAATAATAATATTATTATTATATATATTATTAAATATATTATATTTCTGGAGCCTAAATTTTTTTACAATCAAAGCAAACAGTAAAATAATAATAATAATAATATATTATATATATATATATATATATATATATATATATATATATATATATATATATATATATATATATATATATATATATAATTTCATTGAACAAACGAGTAAATAAACAAATAAATAAATAAAGAAACAAACAAACAAACAAATACGTAAATAAATACGAAAAAATTGCTTCGATATCCTAACGAAACCTTCAAACCACATCCACGATCACTTGCACGCAATAACCCGCAAGTCTTGCACATAAAATTAAACATATCAGTAAATCACTCGTATAATATTAGAAGTTTTAAGTCAAGACATTGTACAAACATGCAGTCAGTAACGTAATTAGATAACTTGAAAAGTTGTATGCGGGTCACTTGTTCGATGCTCACTTGAGCTACATATGACCTCAATAAGTCAATCAATGCATTAATATGTATAGTAATAGTTAGTATATGTACTTACATTCTAGCGCCCACTTGTAAAGCTCGCCCAAAAATTCAGCTGGCAGTTCCTGGTTGTCATCTCTCAAATCATCGATCCTGAAAATAGATTGCAATTAATTAACAAAATAAAAATAATATATTGCATCTATATAGTTATCCACACTTTATTATTATATCATATCTTTGTTCATCTTTCTACTTTCTCTCTCTACATATTCATCAAAATTAATTAAATAATATGAATAAGTTGGCCAAAAAAACAACGATAAAAAAAAAGGTAGGGCAAAAAGTTATAAACGAAAATGTGCGAAAATAGTTTAAAAGTTCTATTGTTCACAAGATTGGTGTAATTATCGTTTAATTTAATTATGATATGAAACTTAATGTTAAATAATAACATATTATAAAATAGTTACTACTATAATTATTATTTTATGAATCAGGTGAACAGGAAAAGCTAAACTGATTTTTTTTTTATTAAAAATATTAACTAATAATAATAATATACTATTATTATTTTTTTTGCATGCAAAAAAAAAAAAAAAAACTGCAATTACTTTAATTTTTAAAATAGAAAAGTGGTTTCTGAGTATAACAAAATGATGTTAAAAATCAGTAAGTACAAGTTAATTTAAAATTTTAAAAATTAATTTTACTGTCGTGTCAATATAATTGAGCAATTATGTAATTTTTAACATATTCATTTACTAGCTTTTTTTTTTGTCATTTAATTGTGGTATTTCTGTTACAAAATACATTTAATTTTTTAGGCAAAAGAGAGAGAGAGAGAGAATATCAGTTTTGTTTGTTTAGCGAAGCATTTAAAGGTTATTTGGTAGCACAGATTTTTACTAATCCAATTATAAAAATTTTACGGAAGTAATTTCAGTCCCAATAGAAAAGTCATATTATATCTAGGAGACTTCCAAAACATACTTAAAATGCAATCTCAATTATTATTATTATTATTTTTTGTTTCAACGTCAGAAAATGGCATTAGAAGAAACATTAAATGAAAGTTAACGCTTTGATTTGTGATCCTTAATTTTAAACTAATTTTGGCAATCGAAAAAAAAAAAAATTTCATAGCGTTAAAAAATAACTGCGTGTTAGTTGCCAAATACAAATAACTTTACTACTAAAGTAAAAAAATCAGATCAATAAAATTATTTAAAAAGCTGTAAGCCATAAAAACTTATACATAAAATAGTAATCATAAAATACAAATGAAGGTCATTTTAAAAATTTCTTCATATTATTATTATTAACACTATTAAAATTACAATTTACTATAATATGTTAATATTTTAGAATATTTATAGAGTAAGAGTAAAACTTATAACATATTATATATAAATATTATATAATATTAATTTCATAAATAGTTGGCCTAAATTGATACTTTACAGATATTATTAGTCTAAAAACAAAAATTTTTTTTTGGTTAATTGCTTTAGTAAGTGTTGAGCAAAAAAAAAATTTAATAATAATAATCATCATAAAAGTCTAATAGATAATATATGGTTCCGTGCTGTCAAAAGTCTGGTACAACCATGTGTAATTGAGTCTCGTTATTGTAATTGTACAGGAAGAAATTAACATTATATGCACTGACCTCATATATTTTTATTTTGTTTTGCATAATCATTGAACCTCCCAAAACCATATAAATTTTATAATGAAGAAAAAAAAATTCTGTCTGCTTTGTCATCAAAACATTAATTAATAGCTATTAAAATTTGCAATGTAACCTTTCTTTTGTTATAAAAATAATGTTTATTATATTGTTTGTAACAACTGTAAACTACGTAAGACTTAAAATATAAAAGTGCACCTATATATTGTTGTTTTGACGTCTCATTTAACGACCCCATTTTACTAAATTTTGTCTATCATGTTAGAATTATTTTATTTGAAATTTTAAAGTAAATTAGATTTTGGAACTATCCTTGAAATTTTTATACAAAATAACAAAATATTAAAATGTTATAAATTTTGCTAGAATTTTATATATAAATATAATTGCATTATTTAATATTCCATTAATTAAGACTTATATCTGGAAGATGAACTGACCGTGCTAAGAAGTCAGACGCGATGTTGTCTAGGGGTGCGATGTATTGTTTTGCCACGCTGGGCTGGAGAACAACCTGTTGGACTTGGGCTCGGAAGTCATGCCACCGCTGACCATGTCTGAAAATATAACAAAATTTATTATAAAATTGGAAGAATGGACGGAATGAAAAAACTTAGTCATGTTTGCTAAAGTTGTTAAAAATATTTGAATTACACTGACAAGGCTAACAGTCATTAGGTTTGTTAAGGGTTGTTTGTTTTTTCCTCTACAAGGGTGAATATTTAGGGGAAATATCCATAACCCTTAAAAACTTTACAGTAAAAAATAATGTAATAATAGAACGATATTTTTGGTGCAGCGTTTTTCCGACTAAATTTTGCTTTTTAATAAATAATATATATTATATTATATAACAGTATAATATTTAAAATCGAAATGCTTATAATTTAGTAGATTATTTTTGCTCACTTAAAATTTAATTTTCCCGGAATTTAACTTTATTACAGTTTTGCAAATGGCTTATATTTTTCGTATTGGTGCTGAGTTTTTATTTATAATTTACTACATTTTTAAAGTGTTATCATATGAAAAACAGCTTCAAATTGGCACGCCCTTTTCGACTATGATAATAATATTTAAAATTATCCTCATTTCCAAATTCAAATTTAAAAATAGAATAGAAAAGGGAAAAGAAAATAAATGGCAGTGATACTGTATATTTTTATCTCATAACTCAAAATTTAAATAAAGGGGAAAAAATACAAATTTCACCGATTATAACTGTCTAAATTTAAAATAAGGAATTTCAATATCTACCCACAAGTAAAAATTGCACATATTATGCAATAGGGTAGGGCCCATAAAATGTATTACCTATATAGACAAATAAATTTTATTCCGTAATCTAATTTTATATTGTCAGTTTTCACTAAGAAATCCCATAAAGTTTAAGGAAGTTAAAAAAATGTCAGTATTGCACGCATGTTCATGTTTTGTTTTGTTTGAAATATTTGTTTATTTCTTTACATCAAAAATGTATATTATTATCTAACCTACTTGAGGTTAATTCTAACTTGATTCGCCAAACTTTAACCCGCAGGTGAAACTAAACAAACTCGATCGAAGTCAATAAATTAAAATTTACGTATGTTATTTGGTAAAAAAATTAATGGGTCAACTGAACAATAAAAATGAAAGATGTTATAAAGTCTATAAAAGAAAATTAATTCAATTTAATGTTTTTTAATTAAAATTTAACAACGTGCGTTTTTGTGTTGTTTATTTAGTAGAAGTAATTAAATTTGCAAGAAACGTAGTCATGAAGAGAAATCTTGCATAACATATTGAATATGAATTATAAATGTGTGTAAAACATAAACCAGAAAAAAATAATAATAAAGAGAAGCAGAATATTTAGCTCTCTGCTAGTTTTTAATTATAACTTGTTATTGAATTTTTCATTAATAGCTGAGGAATAAAAATTACATAGCATATTTCATAACGCCTCCTGATTTTTTATAAGTTATATGTGCGTTTTTTTTTTCTTCTTCTTCTACTTCTTACCTTTTTTTAAATTTTTACCAAGCTTCTTCAAGGTTAAATTTAACATATTATAGCCACCAAAATAAATTCAAGTTCTTGTCTTTTCTGGTTTGGTTACTAAATTGTATACATAATATGAATTCTTCTTGCGGATACCAGAAACAAGACAGAGAATTGATTTATTATTACTGAAGAGATATGTGTGTATATTATATACAGTACAATTCTTACTGGCAACTACGCACGGCTATTTCATTACTAGAAGCATTAACCATTGCTGTAATATATCTATATTATAGTAATAATATCCTATAACTTTACCCTATAACTTGTTGAATTAGATTTTAGCCCAAAAATGTGTTGTTGCATGTGTTCTCGACAGAGCTTTTTATTATTATGATTTAACCATTATAAATTTCACTCTTTTTGATGTAATTTTGAAAATGTATATTTTGCATACCCTATATAGACATGTAATAAAACTACCATAAGTATAGGCAGGCGATTTTTATCGACACTTACCGTAACCTTAAAAAAAATAATTAAAATTTACTTGTACATACTGCGCGATGAAAATAGAACTTTGAAACACACAAAATTATACTTGGACTTATTTCAAACAGTCGTTCTTATATTTTATAATTTTACTTGAAAATTATACAATTTTTTCAAATATGTTTGAAAACGTTTTAAACATAATAAGTCTATAAAACCATAAGAAATTAATATAAAAATATGCATTTTATAAAAAAAAAATTATATTACCATTTTTGGAAACCTCATGAATAATATATTGCTTACACAACTAGAGCATAATATATGATTAAATATATTAAAAATTTGAACTTGTTTGGACTAAAAAATGACGTAAAAAATACCTTGACATCTAAAAGTTAAAAATCAGTTATTAAATCGATAAAATAACAAAGTTAAAATTAGTAATAAAAAAACTACGTTTTATTAAATTTAATTTCATGTACCTTACATGTATTGAAGGCTATGTTTTTGACCATGACTGTGAGTTACTTTTAATAACAAGCATTTTAACATTTTTAAGTTAACATCTTGTACAGTTTTTTTTTGTGCTTTATTTTAATTACGCTCAAATTTATATTAAATTAACGTAATGCATGAAAGACATTTTAAATTGATTGTATACACTCATCAAATTTTACTTTGATTTTACTTAAAGGAATAACAAATTACCATGTATAGCCTTCATCAGTTATGACTGTAAATAATAATATTTTTTATTGTTATTTCCTTCTTAAAGAAATAAAAAATAGTGCACAAAAAAAAAAGAAATAAAAATTATCATTCACAGTAATTATAAAGCAGAGTCATTATTTCAAAATTTCTTACTTGGTGATTAGAAAAAAAAATTACTCAACAACTATAATTAAATTGTATTTGCATGTTGCATTTTGAATTAGGTTTCATTTAATTATAATTTTATATAACGTATAACAATACATTGTATAACTATATATAATCTATTTATAATTTCCAAGATTTCAAATTTCCTTATGTTAATAAAATTGTTAAAATAATATAATAAAATGAGTGTATATTTCTCAACATATTATAAGTATATTTTCCCATGATTTTTCTTTTTTTGAATTGTTTTAAAAATAAAAATAATAAAATGCGTGCGCATTTTTACAAGCAGATGAAAGTAAATTACACTATGTTTTTGTCCGTTGCGTAACATAATGATGTCCAACTGCCCCAATTTTCATTTTCTTCTATATTATAACATAAACTATGTACTTACCTTTCATAATCATGGGTAAGTGAAGCATAAAACATGTGTTTAGTAAGTATTTAAAGATAGTACTTTACTGTTGTTGTTTACTACTTCATATTATGGAACTATTTTAGAAAGTATTAAAGATAAATTTATATTATATTTGACAATAATTACTTTATGTTTTCAATAAAAAAAAATATTTCATGCAATTATATATAAAAAAATATATAAAAACAATGGACCAGAAGTAAGTTAGCAAATTTAATTTAATGTAACATTTTTTTTATGTACAGTATAATATATATTACGAGAGAGAGAGAGAGAGAGAGAGAGAGAGAGAGAGAGAGAGAGAGAGAGAGAGAGAGAGAGAGAGAGAGAGAGAGAGAGAGAGAGAGAGATGAATAAGCAAATTTTAACTTAATTATTATCAAAGGCAAAAATAAAAACAAAAGAATAGCTTAAAGAAACGGAAATACAAAATAAATTCTCTTAGATTGTGAAATTGAAATATTATTTATTTTTATTGAGTGTTAGATATCCGCGGGTCTAACGTGACAAAATGTTAATCCTATCAAATTGAAGAAAAAGAGAAATGCCAATAATCATCATCTCTTCAAATCACGACTTAATATACTGTATATATATATTGTATATATATAATATAGAGAGAGAAAGAGACAGAGAGATGTCTTTCTTCTGTCAGATTATATTCTAAAACATAATTTTTTTTAGGTCAATAAATTCTCTTATAACTAAACTATTTTATTAAAAAAAATAATAGTGCCGTTTCATTAGATGAATTCTAATTATTAGGTTTTATTTCTATAGTTATTATGAAATTTAACCTGCATTTTTAACACTTCAATAAAAATATAATACATAATAGTATGTTGCACCATTAGAGTGAAAAATAATTATATAGAAATTCGTTCTTTGTGTTGCATCGCTGACTTTACCGCACTTACATCACGCTATTGTGACTTAAAATTAAATTATTTTAAGTTTGTTTTCCTAACTAAAATGAAATTATGTTAAAATATGTTGCTTTCGTTACAATATATATATATATTTTAAATAATTATGCATTAAACGTTGTCGTTTTTAGTAACAAATTTCGTTCAAATTGCTCATTTATAAATTTTATTATTGCACCTGCGTATTTGTATATGAATATAGAGCTTTAATTTTAATTAAATTATTTGGGATGCTTTTAGTTAAGCTCAGGTACAGGTACTCAGGTATCAAATGAATCATCATAATAATTTTAGTTGTGAAAATAACGGCACAATTTTGATTTCCACAGAAACTTCTACCCTTTCTATGCATATTATAATGTTGGGTGTTAAAACTTTCATTTGGGTGCACGATCTTTACCTATCTATTACTAATTTGCTATCACATGTTATTTTACTTAAGTAGAAATCGACGTGAGAGAGAGAGAGAGAGAGAGAAAGAGAGAGAGAGAGAGAGAGAGAGAGAGAGAGAGAGAGAGAGATGGTCACGTACACTCCAATGACTCCAGGTGTGTCTCCAAAGAACTGCGCACGCATCACATTCTTGTAGTGATGCAGAGAGGGCATGGAAGGTCGGTGGGGCATGTGTTCTTCGCGCCGAAAAACTTGCTCCACCAAGGAGGCATCAAATACGAACAACAGATCAGGGTGTCCAAGTAATCCTCCAAGTCTGACGACTCGACCATACTCGCTGTGTAGTTCCCACATGATTTTGTCTAGCTCGCTAATACTATAGTGACCTGTAAAAATGAATATCAGATTTTGAATTAATATAAACATATTATATAATTTTATAATTAAATATAATATATAGGAATACGGAAAAGTAAAATACTGTAATTTATTATCACTACTATTAGCTCTTCCTTATACTTTCCTAAAAAATTTATTAACCAAATAATTAATAATGTAATGTAAGTATAATACTGTATGATAAAACAATAATAATATAACATTGTCCCTTCAATTTGTGTGTGGATTGTATAATTAAGTTCTTGTTTATTACATATTATTTTCTCTGTTCATTTTTTTTTCTTATTGCTTTTAAAAAATAAAAACAAAAGGAAACAATTTTAAATATATATAATACACAAAAAGTGCTAGTTGATATAAAATAGCCTTGAGTACATTTTATATTTTACGTGCAGTACAATAAAATGTTTTTGCTTATTTATTTATTACAAAAGCTTCAAAAATACCAAAAAAAAAAATAGCAACCTAATTTAATTTTCAAGTAAAGTGCTTGTGTTTCCAAGTCATTACATATTTGCATTAATATCAATTGAAAGAAAACCACAAATTTATATCATTTAAATAATTGAATAAAAAATTGTGAAGTTATTATTTGGTAATGATCATATAAAAGGTTATCGCAGAAACTCAGCGGTCTGCATTGACATGGATCTGTTTTAGTAATGTAAAATATACGCCAATTTTTGTCGATGAAGGTTTCGTGTGAAAAAAGTGGTCAACCGCTCACTTTTTTCACACACAAAATAATAATAATAATACTTTGTAATCAGGTAAGCGATCAAACACGAAGGTTAAACTGACCCAATGAAGTGAGTAATTTAACGGAGATGCAATCGTGACTGAGTACAGGCATTGGTTCTAATTATAAAGACTTTAATTTTAACCTTGCATCGGCACTTTAAATTAAAGGTTAGATAATTATTTTCGTCACTGCTATGCATTTTGTATATAACTGGTGTTATTTTTTTGAATAATCAAACATAATTATTTTTATATTATATAACATTAGCTAATAATAGTTTTTGTTTTACATTTTAACGATTTTTATAAAACTATAACTATCAGTTAAGTTTCTCAATTATATCATTTAACTTTTTACTTAAAACACCTAATAAAAATTAAATGCACTGCCCTAAAATTTATAAATTTTCCTGAACCACTATCAAACATTTATTTTATGATTATACATTAACATTACTGCAGCAATAAAATCAGTTAATAGTTCAAGTATTTTAATTTATAAAAAATATATATTTATATTATTTCTCAACCCAATTTTATCCTTATCTTGTCTTTTTTTCTTTATTTTTTTTTTTCCTTACTGTAACTTTTAAATTTATATTTGATAAATATAACCACATCATTTTTAATAATTTGAAATGTCATTTTTTTTTTGTCTCTCTTTTTCTTCCAAGGTTTCTTTGTGTGTTTTGCGGTAAATTTCATTTATATTTGAACCTATGTTTAATAATTTGAATGACCACACTAAACAAAAAAAATTTACATGTCAAAATACAATATTTAATCATGTTGCAATATTTCATTGCGTCAAAATGGATTTTATATAATAGCTACTTTAATAAATAGGTTTAAAATAATCTTATTATCTTAAAGAATTAAAAAAAGTTATAACCTTTGTGTCAGATAAAAAAAAAACACACACCCATTTGCGAGAAGTAAATTTACAGAAGTTTTATGAGAAAATCTATTTTTCCATTAGAACCAAATTAGGAATCAATATAAAGAAAGAAAAAGTACTATGCACATGAAGGTTTACTTACATCAAACTTTTAAAACAATAAACAAAATTAAATGTATTATTTTGTTTAATCTTACATAATATATATCCTTGAAATCAAAATAGTAAAATGAATTAATTTTTCTCACACCTCTGATTAATTTGGTAGTTTAACAAAATATTCATGCGTATAAAATTTTCGAGGGTGGATTACATAACTTAAAATATTAAAAATTGTAATAGATATGATATGCTCCACTTATTTTCATTTAACATACAGAACATACTTGAGTAATTTTTATATTAAATTATAATATAAATAATTTAAAACGCTTACAGCAAAACATCATGTATATACATGAAAAAAAAATCAGGAAAGAAATAAAAATATAGAATTTAAACTCATTATTCAATTCTCTCAACATTAAATTTAAATAACATTATTTATTATTGGATTCATATTTTTTTTAAACAACTATATAAAAAAATTATGCTGTAATTAGGCTGATTTCAAGTAATGATAATATCATAAATTATCTTAGGACAATTTGATATACGTGTAATTAAAATTATTAATTGTGAGAATTGTAAAGATAAATAATACCTTTTTTTTTTAGTATTTTTAACTTTTACAATTCATTCTTCTATTTCATAATAAAGATTTTCTTATAACTATTGTATTAATTATTTATTTGTTTCTATCAATAAATATTTTTAGCGAGAGTTTTATTTTTTCGTGCTACATATTTTACTTACCTAAGACACGATTCTAACAAGTTAGCGTGTATAATAAAATAGCCTAGATATTTTTGTTTGTATATAAACAAATAGTAGCAAAAGGTGTGCTTTTTATTACTATATAACATGATTCATCTTTCATCATTTCGTCAGTTCCGCAATGATTTCAGCTCTGATATACGTCATCAAGATTAAAAACTATTTTAAGCGGAGTCCAACAATAATAGTATGAATATTTATATAATTATAGCACAAAGATTTATATACAAAATAATAATAATAAATTGAGATTTCATAATCTAATTAACGGGAATTTTAAAATTATTTATTTGTTGATGTAATTAATTAACATTTATTTTAGAGATCTTTTTGACAAATAGCATATAACAAAACTTTTCATTTCGCTGTTGTAACTAACACAAAAAATTACATACTTATGAGATGCTATATATCACAAACTTGTCAATAAATTGTTAATACCTTTTCTCTTAAACCTGCCAATTAGATCAACACATATTTATGATATTACAAAACCTTTGTTGTTTATATATTTGTGTCTGTTTTCCTCTATGACTAATTTTGTTTTTATGTTGTTTTTTTACTTTCCTCCTAAAATTAATTTCATAATTTAATGTTTGTTCTCCTAGGATAGCAAATCAGAGCTGTCCTAAAATTATTTGATATATAACATCAAGGTCTAATAGACCATCATAGATAAACATTCCAAGGCAAAATTAATTGGTCAATTCTTCCAGCCCAGACATTTGATTAGTTTCTCTCTCTCTCTCTCTCTCTCTCTCTCTCTCTCTCTCTCTCTCTCTCTCTCTCTCTCTCTCTCTCTCTCTCTCTCTCTCTTTCTCTCTCTCTCTCTCTCTCTCATAACGATGTAAATATATGTGAATCAGAATAGAGAATACAACATTTACTTTATAATTTTTTAACATACGAATAAAATAAAAGAATGAAATGCGGAAACTAGAGAATTTATGTCAGCTTACCTAAGTTATCTATGATAAATAGTCTGTATAAGGATCATCAGGTGTAAGTAATAATAATATATTTTTTATTCAAGGTAAGCCACATTCTAAAATTAAAAAGTAAAAACTATAACTCGGGTCTCATAAAATAGATGAGTGTAAAATTATTCACAACTAAAATCGTGAATTTTTATTATAAAGGTGTGTATAGGAAGATAGACAGAGAGAGATTCTTCAAGATTACCTGAATCGCTGAGCAGAAAAATAAAAGTGTTAAAAGAAGAAGCAAAAGAAAAAAAAACTGTAATCAGGAAATCATAAAAATCTCACGACAAAAACCACACACAACTAAATTTTTTCATCAAATAACGAAGAAAATGTGTGTCATTAGTTAATAAGAAAATTTAATTACTATATTCAAAAAAACTTTTACCATGAACTTTTATATATATACATAAAATTAATGAAGAGCTAGAGAAAATTATGTCTAAAATAGTAATAAAAGTGCGTGCATATATGAACTATATTCAAAAGTAAACATATTTTTTAAAAAATAAAAAATCTCATTTATTACTATTAATAACCAGAACAAATAAAGAAATGTGTAATCGAAAGTGTCATTACATTAACCCAAATTTTATTGGTCACTAAAAAATAAACACATAACATTTACAAAATGTTATTTTATTATTGTCATTGTAAACTAAAAGCATTTTGATGTATTACCTCTGAGTCTATATTTTTTTCTATCATTTTAAAAACGTTCTTTTGCGAGCTATACCAAATATATTATCACTGTTTTCCATATAGTTTTAAAGTCGTATCTGTCAAATAAAAGAAATTAACATTTTTTTCCCATTTTATTCAGTGACACTAAAACATAAATTTGATAACTAAGACCGTGACAATGAAAATTTTGAATAAAATAATATAAAATAACCGACGATTTTATTTTATTTTAGTGTGTATTTGTATTTTGAAGTAAAAATCATGTGTATAAGTCTATGATAAAAATACTATTAATTACCATTTCAAAATAATAAAACACTTTTTTTTATTCTTAATTGGGATCATATAATAATTTCACTATAATATATATATTTTTTTTTTGGGTCTACCTATTACATAAGTTGATAGTTGATATGAACGTTCTCTTTCAAATACTATATGTAATTTATTAACTGTTATAACGATACATGACTTCAATTAAAGTTATACAATATATTATAATAATAATAAATTGAACTGTATAGAGAAATTTTTAATATTTTAATTTAGTGCATAATATACTTGATAGAGAAAATATAGTAAGAGTGCAAGGTTATGTCAAATAAGAAAAGGAATTATTAGACTAGGCTGCTTCTGGTTTAACCGGTTTTTTATAATACTGTGAATAGTGTTATATAGCCAAAATCAAATAAAAATTATTCCTTAATTTGAGCTCTCTCTGTCTTCCTCTCTCTCTCGCTCTATCTCTAGAGGATTGAAGGTCACACGTACACAAATTTTGACCAGTACAGTGAAACATTATGATGATTACAAGTAACACATTAAAATAATTCAATTTATTATAATTATTAATTATTTCATAAATCATTATAATACATGTCTCCTATACACTACACCATATTACTATCAAGGAAGCAAAATATAACACTACATATTATTTCATATAAAAAAAATAATATTAACTTTTATATTTTGAAATATTTATTTAGAAGTTTCAATACATTAGATGTTTAAAAAAAATTTATTTGAAAATTTATTCAATAGCCACACTATTTTATTTATTATTGTAATTTCTTATATAAATATTTTAATATTGTACTACTTTCCGTTATTCAAAATGTTTCTTAATGTAAAATGTTATTTTTATGTGTTTAACTATTAAACTGTATTCAGTGAAAAATGAAAAGCCGGTCACTATGCAAATTTACACTCTTGACAAAAATCTGCAAGATGAAGCAGAGAGAGAGAGAGAGAGAGAGAGAGAATGTGACGTGCGAGAGGGAGCGCAGACAAGGAAATTATTTGAACTGGATTCTTGTTGAAAGTGAAATTGAACGTACGGGACAGCCTAAAAAGAATCAAATTTATACTATTATAATAATCAGTTATCTGATCTAATACAATGAATACAATACATTTTAGCTATCAGCTAATGAAATCTCGAAAAATCTAATTTCAAATTTTAAAGATTTTGGGCGTCTTCACTTTGTGACACAATTTTGACGTATATAAATAAAATGATAAAAGAATATTCGTATATTAAAAAAAAAAAGTTTTAATTTCTTAGTTACCCAACCAATTTTTTAAGTACAATTTTCAAAAATTAATTGAATATACAAAAATTATATATTCCACAAAAATAATTTAATAATAATATAATTAATGAAATTAAAAAAAAAAAAAAAAAAAAAAAAAACTATATTCTTACCAATTACGGGTAGAAATCTCCATGAATTTCCAATGATGGGTAGACCTTTGGGTCCTGGTACTTGTGAAAATGGTTTAACTTCGCTATTTGACACACTCCCTGCTGAATTATTAATATCGACTGTAATACTTGCACTACTCCGACATCTAATTATATTTTTACTGTTATTAATATTTTTGACTTGAATGAAATTTCGGGTCGTAAGACCCAGAGCTGTCCGACTTAACATGACAAAGGTTAGAAGAATAATGTGTTTTGAGTGAGTCTCAAAATGTTATAATAAAATAAGGAGGGAGTTGTATGCATATAGTTCTATCATGTTTCGCAATATTTAGACTTATCTCCCTACCCCCCCTCTAAACAGGGATACCTTTGAAGCACCACTATTACCTCCCTCCTCTCCAGATTTATATAATATTATAAAAAAAAAAAACACGTGGTGAACCTGCTAGCTATAAGGTGCTGTACCTCCCACCTTAATATAGCGAGAGTAAAACCACGTGGTCTATAGCAAAGCGTGCTTCAACGATGTTACGCAACTTTTCACTTACAGTTTCATTCGTCCGAAACATCGTTATTCACTTTTTAAAGTTTCCTATTTTATTTTGTTTTCTTTCCTGCTTGTTGTTTAAATTACATAAAATAAATCGTTCAAGCAAATATTTAACACAAAAATAACAAAGATGAGGTAATTTTCTCTAGATTGTTAGGGCGTGAAACATTTTATTTATTTATTTATTTAGTTTATTAAAAAATATTATGTAAAGAAAAATAACAGGTGCATATTGTGTATACGCAACTTAGCGTGTGAGCAAAGTATATAAAAACCTTTTATTTTTATATATTTATTTAAGTATCAATTAAATTTATTATATTACATTACATAAGTTAAAAACTGGCCTATATATTTAAATTGTTTATATTTACATTGAATTTTATTAGCATAAAACAACAAACAATAAGTATCTTTAATACACAGTATAGTTATATAAGTATCAATGATTTTATTTTACGTGCATGTAGTGTATACCTACCTGTACAGCTATAATAACATGCTTAACTTCCCATGAAAAAAAAAATCGTGTTCCAACAGGGTTCCATGGATCATAGTTGGAACCCACTTAGAATGCTAAAGGATCATATTGAATAACTATGTTCCAACTGGGTTCCATGTGCATTCCAAGTGGGTGCCAAATCTCATTTGGCACCCACTTGGAACATATAATAAAAATGATAAAAAAAAAAAAAAAAAAAAAAATACAATATAGCAAGAGGGGCAATTAACTTAGATTTTTTTTTTTTTTTTTTTTTTTTTTTTTTGAAGTCTCACGGTCTCCTGGCAATGGGCTGCTGCTGCACTCTCTTGTGTTAAAGTTAAAAGTTTGGTCGAGCTATATAAAGCTACAACATGCAAGTCGCCTGACGGACTTGATTAGCAGTTTCTAAAATCAATTTATCTGAATAAATATTGAAATTAATTAATTATGTTAAAAGTAATTAATTAATGCTCATTATTTCCTCTACATTTTCGATACTTTAAAATGTTCAAATTCTAAAATTTCCGCATTTTACTTGCTGAAATATTGGTTTTGAAACTAAAATTTTTGATTATTAATATTAAACTACAAAATACAGGCATAATTCTATCTTACAAAATTTCAAATCATAATGAAACACATAACATTTAAACTATTTAAGTACATACAATTTACATTTTTTACTATTTAATATTTTTAAGTATTTATAAATGCTTTTCATTATTAAATAAAAGATTAATTAGAACGTGGTTAATTTTTAATCTAAATAAGTTACTTAAATGAGCTATATATTCTATTTACGAGGACAATTTTTCCTTTTTGTAGTATATTATTATACTACAATTATTATTAATTGTACTGAACTGAATTATATAATTATACTATAATATTTCAACGTTATAAATTGTAAAATCTATTCAAATATTTAAAAAAAAATCAACTTGCATAGAGAAATTAAAACTGCGAAGTGCATATATGCATATACGATATAGGCCTATAAACATATCATTAAATATTTTTATAATTATTTTGCAATATATGTAACGAATTTTTTTTTTTTTTTTTTTTTATAAAATTATTATTATTTTTATCATTATTTTTTTTTTGCTGTCATAAATACAGTTTATAAGAATTGTATGCAACGTAAATTTGTGAAAATGTATATTGATTACACTAAAATTGCATTAATTAGATCAATATGACGTAATATTTTAATTTTAATTATTATAAAGTATGATTTTGATGATTTTTTTGGAATGCACTTGGAACATACTTTTTTTGGAATGCATTCGGAATGCATTCCTTTTTTTCATTTTTTAAAGAGGAACATAGTGGAACATATCGGAACCCTAATGGAATGCATTCCAAATGCATTCCAATAATTTGGAACACTGTGCGAACAGTGTTCGCACACACTTTTTTTTTTCATGGGAATTGCTTGTCATTATTTCTCTTTTTGCTTTTGAACGAGCGATGCAATCAGAGAAATCATTTTATATACTTAAAGGAATAGACCAGAAAAAAACATAAGCATTTATATCACTTGATGGGATTTACATAAATAACTTTAATTTGTCTCAAAACCCAACAGTATCCCCGTAGCAGTGATCAGAAAATTCAATTTATGCAACCCACACAACAATTTCATACCAATTTTTGCATGTTTCTGACGTCATAAACATGAATTTTCATGCAAATTGCATACTTTACTACTTTACAGGGTTTTCACGCTCTCTCGTGCATGGGGCTACATTAACATTCTAGTAAAAATTATCATCAGTTTTGAAGATCCCATTTCATGTTTCCCCATTAAAAAGTACATGTTGTTTTATGTGGTCTATGGCTTTATAAGCTTTACTGATTTGAAAATGTGAATGAATAATGTTAGCATTAAATAAAATAGCAATACTTTATTATTTTTTTTATTAGTGTTTTTATATGCTACTGACTCATGTTTATAATAATTAAGGACTTGTGTATATATTTCAATTGTTCTACTGCACATATTGCTTTTACTTATTTTTGTTTATTGTATTACTTTTCAAATAACTATATCTGGTGAGTAATTACATAAATGAAAATTTATCACTTTTGTATTATAATTTAAATAGTTTTAGCTTTTTTTGATACATATTTTATACTATTAAAACTTTATTTATATTTCATAATTATATTATAAACTTTTAAAAATTACGCTTCTTAATTCTCTCTCTCTCTCTCTCTCTCTCTCAAAGTAATTAATGAAAAATTTAGTTTTAGATATAACTATTCATCTTCTCCTCTTCTCAAATTACTAAAACGTGATTTGATTCAGATTTATAATGAACTGTCACATTATATTTTGACATGAAAATAATCGTATATTTTTAACTTTTGTTCTTATTATTTATTGTATTTTTATTAAATCTTGCTTATTAAAAATATTAAATAGAAATTTAGTAATTATAATGTCATTGTAATAATTATACCTTAACGTACTTATTTAATAATTTAAATTTTTTATTATTATTATTATTATTATTTTTTGTTTTAGGAATTAAATTTTCATAATTTCTGACATGACACTGTTAAGAGAATTATAATTATATTTAAATATAAAGTTACAAATTAATCAGTCTATTATAAAAATTTACGGTTGGGAAAAAATTGTTTAAAAAGTGACAGTATTTTATTTTTCATTGATCATGAGCACCAAGCATAGATATTCTTTAAAAATAACATTAAGAATAAAAAAAATTACATTAATTATAAATACTTATTCTTATTAACCATTATTATTCAGTATAATTATATAAAAATAGAATAAATGAAAATAAAAATAAAGGATATAATGAATTCCTTGATGTGTGAAAAAAATTATTATATTTAATTTAATTAATGAGGCTTATATGAGAGATAACCAAAATTAATATATAATCATCTTCATAGTATGGATTTCCATCCTTCAATAATAAATTTTTGTATAAACAAATCTTTACATTTTTCTCAAAATTACATAATTTTAAAATTTGAATAAAAAAACAATTTTATTACAGAAGTCAATAAACTTAAATGAAGATTTTGATGCAGTCAGTATAATCATATACAGCACGTATGGAGATGATTACATGGATAGATAAAGATATAAACGTGCAGGGCACGTCTGTTTTATTTATCGTTTACTTCCGTGGAGATGTTACAGCCTCGTCCTCTTCGTAGCAAGGTTAAAGTAATTTTCTACTCTACTTTCTCTCATTTTAAGACAGAAAAACACACTTTATTTTACTGTTGAAATTTTACAAATGTTTATAAGATATATGAAAATTCTTATATGATAACAAGGTGACGGGAAACATAAAAAAAAAAATGTCAATAGAGGTTCTGATTAGAAGTCCATTGAGAGTGCACTTTTTATGGATCTTCGGAAACCACTCCCACCTTTCTCTTGTCAAAAAAAAAAAAAAAAAAAAAAAAAAAAAAAAAAAAAAAAAACTGAAGTAACAAAAGGAAGGGCTGCATGAAAGAAAAACAATAGAATATACGAGGTGTCAAAAATATTAAGTTTCACTATAAAATATAATACACTTGGTTATTTTTATTTTAGAACTTCTGTGTCATTGAATGAAGAACAAAAATGATGCTTGTTTGAGTAGAAAAAGTTTGCAAATTTAAAGTGACAAAAATTTTCCTTTCACTTGCTTTCAATTTTCGTGTGTTTTTCAAAAAGACAATTGAAGTTTGTACAAGTATTATTGCATAAGTGCTAAATGTTTGCTTCGTGAGAATTTGCTAAATTTTTTAATGTAGAAATCACCACACTTAAAAACTGCAATAATAATAAAATAAAAAGTACAAAATATATATGCATATAAAAAAAAGTTCTATGAAAGTAAATTTGGTCGTTACATTAAAGTATATCATAATGAATTTATTAAGCTGAAATATTTGTTAAATGTTTCACAAATATTAGCAAAACTTAGTACATATGGAGTGTGGAGCTGCATATTTACTACTTTTATTCTTTTTCTCCTACATATTATACCATCCAAAGTTTCTATATAATCAACCAGAAATAACAAATGAATATATTGAAATTTCCGCGACTATGATCATCCAATTGGTGTGCTTTCTCCGCAGTGTTTTCTTCTTCTTTTTTATTTTTTATTATTCTCAGTTATAAAAGTTATAAATTAAAAAAAAAATTATTTTAACATTTGTGAGGTCTTCTCTTTGGGATATAATTTTAATTTATATAAATTATATTGAACTGCCGCGTGCGCACTTTAAATGTTGATGATTATAGTATTTCTTTTTATAATATTATATAGCCTGTATTATTTTCTTTTTTTAAATTTCTAACATACAATCACGTTTTTTTACTTTAATTTCTTTTTTCTTTTGTTTTTAATACTATGAATAGGAATTATTATTATGAATGCATCACTACCTATAAAAGAAAAAAAAATGTTGCAACATCCGAAGAATAAGAATCACATAATACAGTATTTATCTATAAATGGAAATATGTTTTCACTTATATGCGAGAGATTAAATTACATAAATAATAGCATCACATATTATTGTATATATTTATAACGTATAACTAAGCGTCACTCATATAAGTGCATTTTCTTTTATAGTCTTCAATAATACGCCGCTAAAAGATTACTCAACATCGATTTTTTTTTTCTCGAAGATTTTCATTATAGATTTTTTTTTTCTATTATATGATTTTTAACAATAATCAAAACTGTTCCACCTCTTTTCTCTCTTACGTCGTTTTTTTTTTTATTATTATTATTTTTTTTTTTTGATTATAGTGTCTAAAAGACATTAGATTTAGAAAGTGAAAGATGATATAAAAATGAACGGTACTGTCTTTCTTATGGTCGGTGCAAAGCGCATGACCCCTGCATCCTTTACTGCATGCAGCTCATTTATAAAGCGCATCATGATATAATATCATCAGCATTCATTTCAATATTACGTAACATTAAATATTAAAAATAAACGTAGGTAAATACAATCATGTTTTTACTGTCAGTTTTTATTTAATAAATGATACAACAGTGAATGTTTTATTTTTTTATTTATATATTATGTATATATTTTCTTCTTTTTTATTCCAATATAAGCTTAAATTTATTATATTTATTTTTTAAAACCTCTCTGAAAATTTGGAAATGAAAGGTTCACACTGTTTATAAAAACAATAATGACCATGAAAGTCGCTACTAAATATTTAAATAAGGTAATTTTGTCCATATTTTGAAAGCACTATTGAATAATCATCTCATAGCTTGATTTGATGCAAAGTAGTGCATTATATAATATCATATAGAGTGATATTATTATTATTAAACGTATTGCGACGGTGAAATAAAATTTTTACGGCTTGAGGCGTACTTTACCTGCTTTGACTGCTATCTCATGCATCATATAGACACGCCTCGGTTAACCTCTACAAAACTTACGAAATAAAACTAAATAAAATAATAATAATAAAGCATTGTTTATAAATAATATAATTTAGGTTACAACCGCAGTTTAACTTTAAATGATATGATGATTAATATCTTTGACATTTAATCTTTATCTAAACTAAATTTTCTGCTTATATATTACTTCATATTTTACGATATTCATTTTTAATTTATATTTTTTTAAAGAAAATAACTATAGTTTAAATAAATAAATATTTGCATATAGGACGATATTACTCTAGTAATATATTTATTATTTATAAACATGTTATTTAATTTGCATACATAATATATCTTATTTGTTCAACTATATAGAGAACTATTTAATATAGAGGACTTAAACATAAATAAAAATTTAATTTACGTATTTGCTTTTAAAGTAATTTGTCAGAAGTGTGTAAAGTAAACTGTTGCCGAGTATTTTTTATCTTTACTATAAGTAGGTAAAAAATAAAATAAATAAATAGGTTATGAATAAAAATGAAATTTACTTTAATACTTTTCCTCTTTTTTTTTTTTTTTTTTTTTTTTTTTTTTTTTTTTTTTTAGTAAACCAATAAATGTTGTATTTGTATTTTTAAATGGTACAAAAAATCCATGCTCATGCAGTGTACAACAAAAGAAGATTTTTTATTTTTGCCCAGCAATTTATGAATTTCTCAAACATCAAATTGGCGTCACGCGTTTTAAAGAATGTAACTTATGATCTAGCCCAAGTGTTATTTTGATTGTAGGAGGAGGCATGATTATTTTTATTGCTATGTTCCTGTATTACAGCCCTCAGGACTTTTATTATTATTTTATAAATTTACAACATAACACAAATTCTCTATGAATTTTATTCTATTGACTGTATGCTTTTATATATATACAAATTACTATAAAAAGAATGATCATAGGTTGGAAAAAAAATATCAAAAAGTGAGTTTCACTTATTGAGCCCTCAAGATAAAAATAATTAACACAAATAAAATATTCTATAAATATTAGAAATAAAAATTTACATGATAACTCTTTTATTCAGTGCACAGCATTTTCTTTACACTTTTTTTTTTATTTAAAATTTCTGAATTTACTTGAACATGACATGTAACATTTTTGTGTCCTCTTTTCAACTTAAGGGAAAAATAGGAAGTTAAAAAAAAAGTGACAAAAACGTAATTTAATTTTTTTTCTTTTAAATTAGCTCTTTCTATTATTAAAAACGACTTTGATGATAAAGATTTTTTTTTTTTTTTTTTTTTTTTTTTTTTTTTTTTTTACATTTTTGTATCAAATAATGATAACAAAAGTTGTATTTTCTCCTAATTTGCCTTCCCCAGCAAAATGGAAAGTATTGTTAAAAAATATACACAAATGATATTAAAAAACTGATATTTTATTTTTTTAACATTTCACTTTTACACACTTAATATTATACAGAATTTTGAGTTCAGGAACACTTCATACAAAAACAAATTTTTTTTTTTATTTCTTATTTGGCAAGCACTCTCGCTGAATTTTTTCCAATAACATTTCAAGTCTATCTTTCATTACTGGCTGTCCTTTTTTAGTCTTCTTTGATAACTTTTTAAAACGTTCTGCCTTTTTGATTCTGTATTGCTTTAATGCTTCCTCTTTCTCAGCTTTACGTACTTCTAACTCTGCTTTCTTGTCTAACTTTTCTTGCTTTGCTCTCTCAAACTCCAGCTGGGCACGTTTCATAGCACTCAACTTTTTCTTCTTACCTCTGTAACAAAATAAACATAAAAATTAAATCCACTGTAATAATTTTTATCCACAAAAATAAATTCAGCAAAAGATGCTATCACAATTGTATATACGTAAATTAAAAAGGAGAGGGTGGTAATAACTAAAAAGCGGCAATGAAGTGCCATAGTAAGTTGACAATTCTTGCTAGCTCACAGCAATGATAAAGGCATGTTGGACTGCCTTCAGCATTAGAGCATTGTGTCTTTGTCAGAAGGTACCAATAGACCTGGACAGAAGTATTTATTACTATTTCTGTACCAGCAAAAAAAAAAAAAAAAAAAAAAAAAATCACCCTACACTACTTTACCATGGGAAGGGCCTGCTGGTTTCCACTATAATTTTGAAACTGAAAATATTTTCTACACCACACAACAGGATAAACCCCAAAAAAGTGTAATTTAATAAAATTGAATGGATTGGTGAACCATGAGATATCTCTAACTTGACGTGGACCTCTACCACCACTGCCAGACATGAATAGACCTGTCAAGCCTAAACACCTCTCCAACTGTTTAACATGTGACACACTGGCATAAGATTGAGCATCAACATGCAAAGAAACTTAGTTATAACAGAGAAATGCATGGTAGAGGAATTATCTTTGTTGTGAAGAGGATTATGGAACTCAAAATCTTGAAGATAAAAGAGTGTGGGTTAAAATTATGACCAAAATACATATTTTTTACATCTTAATTTCTAAAATACATAATGAATAGTTCAAGAATTTATTATTATTATTCTATCTGATATTTGTATCAAGGACCAGGATCACATATTAAATCAAACCAGATACACACTTTTTGATAAGCTAGAATGGGCTGGAATCAGAACAATAATACAATAGAGCTTCTATTGTTCATATTCCAGCTTTTTGAAAAGTGCTATACTGTCCATAAAACTGGCTTTGAAATTGAAAGGTATGTAGGTACTGTATTTTTACTCCTTACTATAAAAATCTTAATTACTTTAAAATAATAATAAATAATAATTATGTAAGGTAACCTCACTTGCGATAAACCTCATTATGTACTAAATTATACTTAACATTATAGCCTGCTTAAACTTCACACACTTGCAAGTAGTAAAAGATAAAAGTACCTCTGTACAAGTTTCTTATCATAGTTTTAACGGTTATGTAGATGCAACAGTACACTAGTACAAACACTGGGATATACAATTTTACTTCATTGCTTTTTGACAATACCATACACAATTCTGGAAACTTAAATTATCATAATGCTCCATATAAAACATGGCATTGCCATAAGACAAAAGAGCAAAATTTTATACCACAGTGCATCTCTGGACAAAAGTTTATGAACACGGCTGTGGCGGCTGCTGCATTTTCTCATGAAGATATCGTAGTGTGGTTGCAGGTTGCCTATACAAATCTTTCGTAAACTTTTGTCAAGCGGTGTACAAACGTTTGTGATAATATATTTGAATACAGTATTTAAATTCAGTGAGTTTTCAGTGTTTGAATGGTAAGATATATTATCACAGTTGTGCGTACAGCTCTGGACAAATGTTTCTGAACGGGACAAATGGACAACCTGCAAAAGTGCAATGCCTTTCTTATTAAAAAACACAGGTTGCCTACACACCCTGTTGGAAACTTTTGGACTTAAATTCTACTGTACCATAAAAAAGAAGAAGAAAGAATGAAAGCTTAAATTATTATTAAGGAAAAATTACTTTACAATACTTGATAAATAAGTTTTGATAGATTAAACACACCGATTGAAAAATTTGGCGAGTTGGAGGTTAGCATCAGTATGAACCAAAACTAAACTAGACCAACTCCATGGTCTAGTGGTTATAACGCGTCCGACTTGCATGCAAGAGGTCACGGGTTCGATTATAGCCACTATACAGGCATTTACAAAAGCCTGGCGATGGCAGGGAGCTAGCTGGAGATTAGGGAGGCTATGACAACCTTGCCAACCATCCTGACTGAGAGTTTCCACGGTTTTCTCAGTCTGTTGTGGCAAATGCCGGGATGTTTGCTAGGCTGTGGCCAACCTGTTTTGGATGAACCCACACGTACACATACAGGGTTTTGGAAGATTCAGGCAGTTGAAAAACTGCCAGTACCTCACTGAGGTTTAGTAAAAAAAAAAAAAAAAAAAAAAAACTACACCAAACGACTGATGAAGGCATAACACACTCCATCTCTCTTGGAGTTCCGTAATTACCAAAATACTTCCAATCTGTTAGTTATTTATATCTGTGCTAGCAGGATTTTCACCAAACTATGGGACTCTCTTCATTATTTCAATGTCCTTGCTGGTTTCTCCTATCCTTTTCTTTCAAATTTACCATACCTAACCACGATGGTTTATTTTCCTTAATACATCTCAAACTAAATTAAATGTATTTAACCCCCCCCCCTTCCCCCATTTGTCCCATTTATGCACTGATCTATATAATAAGGATAGCTGACGCTAGTAATTCTCCCTATACCCGCTTGAAGCAAATTGAACGCTCAACTGTTTGCTGTCGCACGAGGCAGAGCAAAAGGCAAAATAGCGGGGGTTGAAAATTTTTAATTTCTATACTGAAACTCCTGAAATTTATACCTGGCCTTGTAAAAATATCCCTTCATACAAAGGGGAGAGCTTGACCTTGAGCGCTCAAGAAATGTAGCGCTGATTATCTTTCTACCCCCTCTCAGTTTACAGCCCCATATGTGAAAAAAAAGTTGCCAGATTTAGTTATTTAATTACCCAGAAATACCAATAATAAGTGAATTAAAAAATTTTCTTTTCAATAATATATTTCGCATGTATTATTACAAATTGTTCAGAAATATGTACGTTAATACTTTTAATTAAAATCTTTACTTCTTATTTGAAATTTGGAAACATTGCATTTTTGCCTCGTACGAAAAGAGAAAATTTGCTTCACTTTTCTTTGCCTTGCATTTATGTCTTTCTTGTATCAAATCTTTATACTTACTGTCAATGAGCACCTATTTGATAAGGTGTATCCATTTGTAATGTGTTTTACTTAGCTAGTAGGTATGTAGTTTGAGATATTATGGAAAATGAACTATTGTGGTACTACGTAGCATGTAATTAAAATAAAAAAATTATCAATTTTACCTAGTCAAAATAAAAATCAGGTTGTCATAAAAGTAGAACCAATCGACATAAGTGATTCTGATGGATTTGCATTTCAATGACAAATGACAAATGATAGTTCAATGCAAAGACACACTATTTAATTTTACCTAGTTTATCGTTTATCGGGCAGGTAGGAAAGTAGTTGGCAGCATGGCAGGATTGGCCAAGAGTGATGCTTTATCAAACAAAGCAAAACTTACAGTGTACAATTCTGTCTTACTCCCAACTATCTTATATGGTTCTGAATCATGGGTATGTCAGAGTAGGCATATGAGTAGGGTGAATGCTGTTGGTATGAGTTTTCTCAGAAGTATGTGTGGTAAAACAAGATTAGATAGGGTAAGGAATACTTGGGTGTTGGAGAAATGTGGAGTAAAAGAAACTGTGACTGAGAAGTATGAGAACAGTGTATTACGGTGGTTTGGTCATGTTGAGAGAATGGGTGATGAAAGAATAGCAAAGCAGGTATTTCATAGTAGAGTGGATGGAAGGAGAGATAGAGGCAGGCCTAAAACATCATGGTCTGAGGTGGTTGGAAGATGTTTGAAAAATAAGAATGTACGCAGTATGAAATGCAAAAGGAAATGTATGAAACAAGGTATGAGACTGGCGGAAGCAAGTGAAGTATGTCAGGATAGGAAGTTGTGGAGGTCTATCACTGGGTCAGGATAAAACATCTGTGTTGTTGGCTTACCCCGAAAGGGATTTATAGCGTCATGATATGTATGTATGTATGTATATATTTAAAGGAATTTTGAAATCTATTTTATTGGGATTATGTTTTTATAACAAAGAATATAACAAAACAAAAGATGATTACCATCGTGATGTCCCACTACTACACATTCCAAGTAAAGACTCGCGCAGCCGTCTTATTTTATTTAATGTTAAATTAATTTAAGAAAATAAGGCATTGTGATTGGCTGAGAGTCGACTCTCAGCCAAGCACAACGCCTTATTTTCTTACACTAATTTAGTATTAAATAAAATAGGACGGCTGCGCGGGCCTTAACTGACAATGGGGGCTGTTGCCACTGTCATGTTTACAACTTTTAATACAGTACTTATGTAAACCATGTCATCAAGATCTTCAACTATAGCTACTGGTAACATTGGGCAGTAGATTGCTTTTTATTATGTACTCCTGACTCCATTCTGTACTTTTCATTTTTAACTGTAATATTAAGAGTTCTGAATGCATGTACAAAATGTACTGTAAATCAATAAAAAAATACTTACGTATGCTGTTCACTGTCCTTTGATGTGCCTTCTTCTGTAGCTTGAGTGGCTTTTGGTTCAGTAGCTTTAAGTTCCTTGAAATACTCTCGAAGTACCGTCCTCTTTCTTTTTTCTTCCCATTTTTGGACTGAAAAATTGCAGAAATCAATTAATCCTTAATTTGATTAGAATTGGTATGATTGGGTGAATGTTAGACACTACTGGTACACTAAGTGTGTATGTATGTATATGTACATATCATATGTATGTATTTGTACATACATTTTATACACCTCTGGACAAAAGTTCCCAAATGATTTGTATAGGCAACCGAGGCAACCCACAATCACACTATGTTTTAAGAAAACGCAACGGCCGCCATTGCCCCGTTCGGAACTTTTGTCCAGA
Organism: Ecdyonurus torrentis; assembly: GCA_949318235.1. Classification (NCBI taxonomy): domain Eukaryota; kingdom Metazoa; phylum Arthropoda; class Insecta; order Ephemeroptera; family Heptageniidae; genus Ecdyonurus; species Ecdyonurus torrentis. The sequence continues at coordinate 18,347,070 of OX439128.1, read as the reverse complement.
GCTATACAGTACATTATGTATTTTTTTTTTGTATGTATGTATTTCATACTGAAATGATGCACATCATACGTTATAGGTGTGTATTATAATGGGGTACAGGGAGACATATGTAGATAACTGATAATTTATTTTGTTAGGCAGTAGTGTATATATGTACAATATACATACATACTAAAACATACATCGCCATACTGTCATATATGTCATACATGATGGTTAACCAAATGGTTAACATTGAATTGGCAAGAGGGGGATTGAAAGCGACTTCTTACCTTTGAATTTATTACTGTATTTTCGTTCCCTCCATTTCTTTTTATCGAAAGGCTTTTTTACCTTATTTGCATTACTTTTGGAATTACAAGGATCCATTTAAAATTTAAATTAAAAGAGGAAGAGAAGAGAAGCAAAGCTATTTTTCCCAATTTTTCCCACGTGTAACTTTTTTTCCCCAACCAAAACATTCACTGCATTCACAGCTGACAAAATCAAGTCAAGCTAGAGTTTAAAATAAATTAGATTTTTTTACGAAATAGTGTATAATATGTTAAATCTAAATGTCAATCAACATTTTTATTTTTCAAAAAGTTCAACTCTATTATTTAGTTATAAACTGTAACAAATATATTTGGAACTGAAATGCTCATTTGAATTAAAATTTAAAAGTAACTTCCGGTTAAATTTTCACCACCTGGTTGGTCGCCATTATTGTTGTTGTCCGAATATCTGTGATTGCTGGACAGATTTGAGGTCAGTATTGCAATTAATTTGTGTTTTCAGTCAAAATAAGTGCAACTAAATGAGTTCTAAATGTTATTGATAATAAATTATGTTAAGTTAATATTCTCAACATTAATAATTACGCAGTTACAACATCACTCCTTTCAAAAGTCATATGATACATACACAATTATGTATGCCCAGATATTTTAGGGTGGTTCGGATTTCCGCAAATGAGACAAACGTGTCGTCTCTAATTCCTCCGAGATTGTTACTTTCTGGCTGACTCTGTGAAGAGCAAATCGGAGCAAAAATGGCCGAAGTCAAGCAATGATCATATTATTTATTTAGACTTGAATCTTTATCGGCATTTGGGAAGTCGCGCGAAATTTAAATAGAGAAATTATATTGAACACACAGTAAATAGACAGTAGATTATCTCCTATGCTGAGAATGTCAGATCGTTTCCGCGCGCCTCCTGTCTCAAGCGGTTTGAACTATTCTGGGGGGAGCTCTCGTAACAAGTTTTTGCGAACATTTTATACGAAAATCCATAGCTAAAAAAAAAAATACGGAAGCTTCATAGTTTCCATGAAGCTATGAAGCTTCCGTATTTTTTTTTTAGCTATAGATTTTCGTATAAAATGTTCGCAAAAACTTGTTACGAGAGCTCCCCCCAGAATAGTTCAAACCGCTTGAGACAGGAGGCGCGCGGAAACGATCTGACATTCTCAGCATAGGAGATAATCTACTGTATAATTACTGTGTATTGAACACTTTTCAATATTTGTCACCGAGTTTTTGAGGGGGAATTAAAGATCACCCTTCGGAGGGGGGGGGGGGTAGAAAAACAATGGAGTTGGTATATTTGGGGTGAAAGTTTTGACCAATACCTGGGGGGTAGTTTATTGGGGGTGAAAAACACCCAAAACTTGAAAAGTTTCCGTATTTGATGAAACTTATTACTGGTGGAATCTTAATTTATCTATATATAACGCGTGACAATTAAATTTTCTACACTTATAATAATTTCTCGCCGGGGGATGGTTCACCCTTAAAATTCTCTCCGGTATCGATAGTACAAAAAAACGTTAATTTTAGGGTAACTTCGACCTCGTAAGTGCAATGGTGACCACGCGGTACCTGCACAAAAATATTGTTTTAAATCCATCCCTGCACCCAAGGGGTGTGGTTATATATATATATATATATATATATATATATATATATATATATATATATATATATATATATATATATATATATATATATTCAGCGGATATAGCCTTAAAAAAATTCGAATTACTTTTATTTTCATCTAAAAATAAATTTTGCTGCTAAGCGCGCGCGCGCGCTTGCGTGATATATCGCGTGCGAACGCAATATATAGTTTGTTTGTTAACAATGCCAAAAAACCCTTGGGGATAGTTCAACCTTTTTATTCGAATTTTCAAATTATAATATATATTTTTTAATTTAAATATATATTATTATACGATACGGCATTTGCCATGATCTCTTTTGAGAACAATTAATAGTGACAACTGCATTTTATATAAATTTACACCCGCACAGAGGTGTTTTGCCCTCTCTTAAAACTCGATTTCTTGGACTTTTTTTTTTTTTTTTTTTTTTTTTTTTTTTTTGCTTTCACATAACCAATATAACTACAAAAGCGATACACTTATACGTTTTAGAGTAGCCGAGAACGTGCTCACGTGTTCGTCAAATGGAGATGGGTAGGCCTATGACGCCAAGGCGTCCGTACGGCCTACCAATCTCCATTTTCCTCACACGCTGCGCGCGCTCGTTACTCGGATCGAAATCCGATGTGGTGGGCCACAGAACTGTTTGAAGGCATGGCCGCTTATATGCAGTCAAATATGTCAAATAAATTATCTACATAAATTTTTTTTTATTTTTTTTTTATCGTTTTTGGCCATATATGGGCATGGCCGCTTTAGCACTGTCTAAAAGTTTTTCTTCTCCATTACTAAAAATACGCGATCTGCTCAAAAAAAAAAATAAAAAAATAAAAAAATAAAACACCGCCTCTGTTCGACCCGCGCGAGTCTCTTTTATAATATGAAGGCCGCTGTTTGTGTGTATATATGTATATATATATATATAATATATATATATATATACATAGAATAGAGATGGGTATATACATCGCGGGTGGTGCCTAGACGTCTCAGAAATGTCTCGCTATGTGTGTTACTTATATATATATCTATGTATAAATTTTTAAAATATTTCCGAAAATAGCGCGCTGCGTGTATCCGTCGGCACTTTTCGACACAGAATCACAGGGTCCACGGAAAACGACCGCGGGGATGCCGAAAATAAAGACATCTTACTAAAAAAAAAATAAAAAATGCGTCCAAAAACGGTGTTTTACCGATTTTTTAAAGTTCAAAGTGGCGCCAAAAATCGGCTATGGCGATTTTCGGCAATCTGACTGCTGTAATCGATTTATGGACGTATCCTTTGACACGTGCGTGAGATAAATGATTTTTGTTCAGTTTTGACCAAAACCACCCATTCTGGCCACGTTTCGACACGGAAGCAATAGTAATCGCCATATTTCGGCAAGTTACAGTGGCAGATCATCAAAATTTTTATGCAAGGTAGTACCTAGGTATTTGTGACTGTTTGCGTCGAGAAAACTGCGATTTTCAAATAAGTTCTAATTTTTATCATTTTTTGAAAATTTTTGGCGTTTTTGGCAATAACTCGACGCCAAATCAACATAAAGTCAATGTTAATTTTGGAAAGCAACCAAAAAAATGTTTAACAACAATGTTTCAAGTTTCATGGCCATGAGACGTTTTAAACGGAAGTAAATAGCAAAAGATCGTTCTTTTTTATAAAAATGACAAGATTACCAAGGGGGTACCCTTCCTATTTTTTACGAAAAAACTTTTTGTCAGATTTTGGCAAAGTTGATGTCTACGTAGACCAAATCGAACTCGCTGATTCTGAAAATCCAACTTCCAAGCCCCAAATCCTATTACCAGTTGAACTGGGACCCTAAAACCAGCATTTTTTTATAATTTTTGAAGAACAACCGGATGTTAAGTCTATTTAGGGGTGGGTGGAGGTTATTATAGGCAAACACATGTTTGAATCATAATGTAGGTTACATTTTATTTAAGTTTCACAAACATCGCGCGGCAACTTTTTTTTTTGCGATTTTTTGAAGTGCGTACGTGACGTACGTGCTATATTGTTTTCAATATACCTATTCCCTATTCCCCTACTGCTTGCAGTCAGAGGTGTCGAAAAAAATCCGGATAAAAAATTATTGATCCGTTATATCCGATTTTATATCTGAATCACGATCCGCGCGGCGGATATATTGGATCCGGATTTAAAACGGATCAGTGAATCCGGATAACTTTCTATCCGAAATACGGATTTTAATTTTATCCGGATCGTATATAATCTGGATAATTTTGATCCGGATCGAGATCCGGATTATATTCGGATAATATTGATCCGGATAATTTGATCAAGATCGTGATCCGTTTAATTTTTTCTACATTAATGACCCAGATCACGATTTCATATAATTATGATAAATATTAAGCGAAAAAAAATCCGGATTTCGATATCCGGATAAAAAATTATCCGTTATCCGATTTTCTATCCGGATCTCGATCCGGATACATGAATAGATAATTTGATCCGGATCGTGATCCGGATTTAAAACGGATCAGTGAATCCGGATAATTTTCTCCAAAATTCGGATTTTAATTTTATCCGAATTTTAATTTTAGCACTAATATATAGTGCTGCCGAAATCCGGATATATATATATATATATATAAAATATTAAATTGATATATATTATTTTTATGGTGGTAATTTTTAACCGTTTTTATAAACGGTTATCTGTTTTTTCCGCATATAAAATTATCCGAACTTGCCCAGCTCGCCGGACGCCAGAGAATATATATAGGCCCGATAAAAAAATGTGTGCGTCTTTTCTTAACTATAATATCTGAGGTACGCTATTGCAGTGCCATCTGCCGGCAGTTTGGTCAACCAAAACTTTGTCTCAGAGTTTGCGGTATGACGATTGTTTCGATATTTTACACATTTAAAATGTTTTAATAATATGTTTTCAGATACCCAGCATAATTTTTAAATAAAATATGGAAGCCTTAAAAAAACACGATGATTGCTACTTCTATTATTATTCTTCTTGTACTAAGGTAAGCTGAATAAAACGGAAGAATTTTGATTTTGTTTATGGGAAAGTAAAATGGATTAGCATGTCTGGAGGGGGGGGGGGGGGGTAAGAACATGTTTGGTAACACCCACTATTATACTCTTTTTACATCAGAGTTCAACATACAACTGCCCATGCAATGTTACATTGTTATGTGTTATTTATAATAAGATGGCATGTACATTATGTATTTCTAGGGAGATTCGTGTCCGTTCCGTCATGAACCAAGTGCACTTGGCATTGAAACAGTATGCAACTTCTGGAAGCAGGGAAAATGCTCCAAACTTCACTGCAATTTCAGACACATGGAAGTTAGGGTATGTTTACAAATATATAGAATTGTTCGTATTTGTACATTAGTGCTGTCGAAATCCGGATAAATTTAAAATCTGGATTTCGGATAGAAAGTTATCCGGATCGATGGATCCGGATTTGGCGGACAAAAAATTATCCGGATTCCCTGATCCGTTTAAAATCCGGATCACGATCCGGATCGTATCCGGATCATGATCCGGATCAAAATTATCCGGATCACGATCCGGATCAAATTATCCGAATCCGTGTATCCGGATAGAAATTCGGATTTTTTTTACAGCATCAATCAGAAGATTAGTTTTGTTATAGCCTGTAAAATACCCTAACATATAACAGGTAATTTTTATTTGAATTTTAGTTCTTTAAATTAGCACTTATATTCATAATTTGTTTTTAAATCCAAGCTATTTCTAACATATCCAACGCGAGATTCACAATTACGCTTAATATTTATCGTAATTATATGAAATCGTGATCTGGGTCATTAATGTGGAAAATATAAACCGGATCACGATCTCGATCAAATTATCCGGATCAATATTATCCGAATATAATCCGGATCAAAATTATCCGGATTGAGATCCGGATCACGATCCGGATCAAAATTATCCGGATCACGATCCGGATCAAATTATCCGGATCGCATGATCCGGATCGTGATCCGGATAGAAATTCGGATAACGGATAATTTTTTATCCGGATTTCAAAATCCGGATTTTTTTCGACAGCACTAATGTACATAGTATTAGAATAATATGGTAGATACCCCTGTTTTCGGCAGCCCGATTCGATCTGGCAGAATTCAACAGTTTTTTTTTTTTTTTTTTTATTATTATTTTTTGTGGGAAAACCACTAACAGTTGAGATTAGAGAAAAATTAAGGAGGTGGTGGAGGTAAATCGTTATATCACAAATTTTCAGCTCTTGGAACTAAAAAACCCTTGGAGTAAAAGACATGGTTGCCGAAAACTGGTCCCTCTACCATATTAATCGTAATCGAAGCAGCAGTTTTGTTTTTAACTGCTATCACTAACTTTAAAAAAACACTGCATGTTCAATACTTTTATATTATTTTAACAATCTTGTTCATAAACCTTGTTGTGTGTGTGTGTGTGCTACAGAAACAAAAAGTTACAATTACAGCAGGGTTTTTTAACAGCCGTATAAACTTCTTCTTCTTTTTTTTTTTTTTTTTTTTTTTTTTTTTTTTGCAAGGTACTGGTACGAATATGCCTATTAATAGGCTATAATTTACGTATTTCCTGAAACTGAAACATTGAAAATTAATATTTTAAATATACATCATTTGTCTGTCCAATAAATGTTAATACTAGGTTGGTTTATTTCAAAAAGAAAGCAAGTAAAAAATTATGCTTATACATATTTTGTGTTTTTGAATACAGTCAACCGGGGTGAAATTGAAAGCCTGTGTCTAGTGAGATACGGAAAAATGAAAGCTGACATTTTCAATTTCAACCCGTTTGACTGTAGGCACCTACTTTATTATGTGGACATTTTTTGTTTTATAGTGTTGACAGCATTACATAAGTGCACTTAGCTATTTTATAGTAAATGCAAATGTATAAGCTAGTAATTGATGTCCGTGATTACATTAAAATATTTTGTTATAGAAAAACCGCAATGTGATTCCATGCTACTGGGAGTCCCAGCCACATGGATGCAGGAAACCACACTGTCCTTTCCAACACAAGACTCCGAGAGAAGGACTGCAGTCCGAGCATGAGGGATCTAAGGACTGTGAGTAAATTTTGACCAAATAACATTTCTTGCACATTTCTAAACTGTTAGTACAAACCAACATAACCTGATCTTGTTATAAAAAAGAAACACTTGTTTTTATTTCTACAGTACAGTATTTTCATGTTTTTTTATAAAAAAAAAAAAAAAAAATGTTCAAGGAAAAGAGCACAAAAGAAGACATAGAAAATTACTAAACAATATATTACGTAAACCCCCCACAAAACTAGAGCATTTCCTTAAGCTTGAAAGTGATGTTTGTTTGTTTTATTTCAGTGATCTTGCCTATATCGTCATCAGATGCTCAAGATGGTACCAACTCTGCAGACAGAGAAGCCACTGACCTAGACAGCTCTGTGGCCAGCTTTGTGTCCAGTCCTCCAGTTGACCCAGTGGTTGTCAACTTTGAGGAAGGTATGCGCTACATCTAATCTCATCTTGAAGACCTTGCATGTTACCTTTGCACCATAATTTTGCTTTGTACCCTAAATTAAGGTTTTGTTTCTTTTCTGCTTTTATGGAAAATTTTCCATAGTTATATGTGTGGTGCATTTGATATTTGCCTCATTTTGTTTGTATGTTTTCTGTGATTGTAAACCAAAGCTTGGTGTTTCTTTTTAGTTATACAAATGGATTTTGTAAGTTGCATGTTTGCTTGGATTAAAAATAATGTAAAAGATATACATTATTGAGTGAATGAATTGCTTGATTTATTTGCTTGAGTAATTTCACAACTGTCCCTGTTAACTAGTTTTCATTAATGTTAACATGACCCAATTTTTTTTAGTCTGCAATTTTTATCAACTCTGAGCCATGTTTTTTTCTTGATAATGAAATAATTTTTTTGTGCAGTTGACACAAATGTTATACCATTGAACTACAATTATTGCAATTTTATGCCCTATTAAATAGAATCTAATTTTATTGGTGACTGAAAAAATTTGCAAGGAGCTTTAAAAACAGTTTTTTATTTGAAAACAAAGTCTGTACTAAACACATAATATTTTCAAGCTAAAAAGTTATTCATGATATATAGGCCTGTATATTTAATCTCTAAGAATTGCATGGCTACTTTGCTCCAATTCTTTTTTTCTGCTAAAGTGTCAAATAGTGGTATGTACAAATATTAAGATTTCATGCTTTTTCCTTTCATTTTTACATGTAACTGCTTCAGGGTATTTTTATTCCTGTTCCTGATACCTAGGTATATGTACTGCATTAAATGTTGTATCAATAAAAACCAACTCAATGTAAATATTCTAATATGCTTCTTGTTTATTTTTCTTCCTATGTTATAAGTAATTGCCTCAATTAATGCTTTATCTTCTAAATTTGATCTTGGTTATTCCTTCTGCATGGTTGTAATTGGCACCCTTCTTTCTTTTTAGGTGTAACAGAATAAATTGATTTGATTATGCACTAGTAGAGTAAAACAGAAAATTTGTAGAATTGCTTTGAGAAGAAGGAAGCTTGGAAGCTTATCGTCGTGGCCGCGCCCAAAGGGCGTACTTGCATTTCAAGGTCGTCTTACAAAAGGCGTACTTGCATTTTTGTCCAGTACAACAAAGGGCATACTTGAACTCGGTTTTACATGTTAAGCTTATGGCGGATGCGCGCGCAGCATCAAAATTAGCCAAATGCAAGTACGCCCTTTGCGTGAAAGTAGCCAAATGCAAGTACGCCCTTTGGGCGCAGCCACGACGTTATGTTAAATATGTTTTAATTTTTTATAGGCCCTATTATTATGTTTTAATATAAATTACTTTGCGATGCTTATATTACAAGCTTTCTCATTTATTTGCACACTGAAATGTGTGACTGATAAAAGGATGATATAATATTACATAGTTAAATTACAAAGAAAAAAAAAAAAAAAAAAAAAAAAAAAAAAAGGGAATTGGGAAATTGAGCTGATAATTGATGGGTACCTCTTGCATCAAAGAGAGAGAGAAAGAAAATTCTATCTTGGTCCTAAATTTATATGCTAGAAGCATTTAAATTGTGGACTGGGCTCAAATATTTTCTCTCATGCAAGGTGTCGTTGTCAATTAAGTGCTTAATTCCACCAATCTCAAATTTTTCAATCTATGTGTTATTCAATATATATTTTTTTTTTCATCTATAGAAGTCATATGCCAAAGAGCAAGCTATGTAAGTGCATAAAATATGCAAAATATAACATTTAGTTATATATTTATAACTCTTAACTTCTATTATCATTTACTTTTTGTCCCCCTGTGCAAAAACTTGTCACACATGCAGTAGTTGGGGAGTGTAAGGGGGAAAGCACAGGCCTTGCTCGCTACCAAGTCTCTCTCCCATTTCTCAGTATAGCATGGCTAGTAGTATGAGACACACGTATCAGGCAGTGATACCTGGTGCTGGTGTACACAGGACCGCAAAAATGTATTTTATTAGTCAAAATCTCGCACTTAATTTGCAATGTCATTCTTATGAGAAAAACACGCGCTGGATTTAAATGGTAAAATATATTATCGCGGTCCTGTGTATATACTATATTGCTGTAGGGCTGCTGATGAGTTCCCAAGACCCACAATGTTTATTGTATTTCACAATAATATTTTATTTAATTAATTTACAATATTCTGAATGAATATGGACAAAATACATACAGCCAGAGAGTTAGGTCATGTTAATATTGGTACGTATGTCTTGATTTTGCACAGAAACCCGTTCTTTTAAATTATTTTCATATAAAAACATTCTAGCGTTTACCAGTGAACTCAATTGAATCCTATTCCCTTTAACTATCAAAATTAGAGAATTTCGCTTTGTATTAGTTTTCAATTCACAGTGCTCAAATTTCTCTCGCACTATATTTCTATCATATTATTCTACAGTATCATTGCCGCACATATTAGATATAGAGGTTACAGATAGGTTGATGGCTTTTTCACATTTTTATTTTATATGCATGTTATTCTCTTATCTTTTTATCAATAAATTATCACAACATCGATTTCTTGCCTTAATTATCGCACTGACATGTGTTATTTAAAGTACTGTACCTAACAAAAAGTTAGGGGGGGGGGGGGGGAAAGAGAGAGATTTATAAAGTAATAAAATACAACTATAAATTTTCACAGAGTCTGACAATGAGAGTGTTCCATCGACAACTCCAGTGAAGAGACGTAACATTCACATCAAGACCCTGGAAGAAATACGTCTAGAGAGGATACAAGCTGAGTCAGCGGCATTCTATCAGTACGATGACTCTGATGCTGATACAGCTACAGCCCCCTCTAGCAGTACACCAAGCAATCTGCCTGTGGAGAATAGCAAGACCAGAGAAAACATCAAAGGTAGGATACTCACTCCTGAGATAGAACTGAGGAAGAAAATAACTGCAAGGCGAGGAATACAAAATGGAGAACAAGAAACAGTAAATAAAATCAAAGAACCAGAATTCAAAGTTTTAAGCCTTCAAGAAATAAGAGAAAGAAAAAGGAGAAAAGACGGGGAGGAAGAAAAGGAACCTATTGAAGAAATAATGATAAATACTAAAAGAAAATTAACAAGAGATGCAGAATCGTCACAGGTTAGAGTTATTAATAGAATCAAAGCAATAATAGAAAATAAGATAGAAAAGGAGACAGTTGTAGAAAATGTAGCAGATTCTCCCAGAAAACGTGCTCACTCTCCTGTTGTTTTTGATTTGGGTGAGAAGAAGGTTAAAACTATTGAATCTGTCAAGAAAACAATCTTTGAAAGTCCTCCAAAACCTATGGTAGCTGTGGCAGGCAGGAAACGTCCCCACACCGAGGAGACTACAGACAGTGTTACGTCTGCTGGAGCAGATAACAGTGTAAGCTCTACATCAAGTCCCGAGTCTCCTCAAAGACCAACTCGCAAGATCTGGAGGTCATCAAGACAAACTAGAAGACTGGGAGAAACTGGGAGTGACAACAGCAACTCTGAATCCAATGTTACAACAAATGTGTTCACTAGAAAATTAAGACTAAAGAAAAGTATAGTGCAACCAATCATTACCTCATCTGTAATGAATGAGGAAGATAATATTTGTAAAAAATATGTTAATAATAGTAATGATAGTTTAGAAAATAAGTCATCTATTGTACCTGATAATGATAGTTTTGATAAGTCAGCTTTGCATATTATTACTTCTCCATCACCTAATGGAGGAGACTTAGACGTAGAGCTTTCACTTTTATCACCAACTAATGAAGGTGATATGTCACTCAGTATTTCCAAAGGTGCCGATGATATATTACAAGATATAGATGACCTGCTTAATGATTAATTTCTTTAAGAAATGATCTCGCAATGCAATAATATCTATTAAATAATTGCTGCCATTGTTATAAAATCAAATACTTATTTATAACTATTGATTAAAGTGTTATACATTTTTCACAACTAATAATGTAATGTATATTGTGTTGTTGTTAAGAGTATCAATAAATTTTTTATATCAACCTATTTTCTATTCAAGCAATTTTTTATGTGCCTATATATTATAATATGAAAATGTAAAGCATCTACCATTACCATAATTTTATCACTACCTATAATTATAATCTTGTTTCTATAGGCACCAATTTTTTAAAATTGATTCAATCATGTATAAGAAAAAAAAATAATAATAATAAAGCACTGACTAGCAAATTTTATTACATAAGTAAAGTATCTTGTAATTATATGTACAAGTTTATAAATGACATTTTTTAACACACATATAATGTGTGTAATTGAAAAATCTTTTGTATACATAAAACTATTTGCATGTGTATTATGTTTAAATATTAAATTTTAATTATCTTCGTAGACGAAAAAAAAAAAAGAATAAAATATTGTTAACTTGTTAAAATAAATGCGTTTGATTTAAAAATAAGATGATACTTTTAGACAATCAGAGTTTAAAAGTTAAAGTAAATCCTGATTAATGTATAGCCTATAAGAGTGGCTCCTCACATACTGTACCCATTTAAATAATGCTATTATGTGTTCAGTTTTGTTCTGGATAGAAATTATTCAGTCTTGTTCAAAACCTTGCTGTCGGCACTACCTTTCCCCAATTTTTCCAATCAATATCGCACAGTTGATTTTTTTTTCTTTGTTACGTAAAGGTATCTGAGGATTTAAAGGAGACAGAAAGAGAATAAGTAGCTTTGTTTGTATTAAAATTATTATCACTTGAGAGTAAATAAGAAAAAAATATAAGAAAATATGAGGAAATACTGATACTATATTATATACTAATAACATTAAGATTTTTTTTTCTGTAATATTTTTAACTTGAATAGGAAGGATATTATTTTATTTTATTTATTTCAATATTATTAGTAATATAAAGGAACATACTGTAATAAACAAAAAATGATAGTGTTTGTATGTTATTTTTACAATCATATCCCATTTAAGCATTTTACTTTTGAAAAAATTAAAATTTTAATTAATATGTGCTCTAGCTGTGATTTTGTCAATGAATAGTATTATACTAAATAGATAAGGCAGTAAATTATTATTAAAATTTAACCATTCTATTCTATGACATTTGAAAAACAATAAACTTTTTTTTTTTTTACTAGTAAATTATTTTTGGTTATTGCATGATAAATTAATCAATATAAAATAATAACGCCTATACCTAAAATTGTATTTCGCTGGTCTCGCTTTAAACGTTTCAAAGAAGAAGAAGAAAGAGAGAAAAAAAAAATATATATCCAACAATACTATTTTTGAAAGATCGTTTTATTTCTTCGTTTTTCATTCATATTATTGTAGTGCTCAAACAAATTGGCAACAGTTTTGAATTTCTCTCTAAATTTTATTTTATTTGGATTATCTACATTAACAAATTTCGTGAATTCTATCTTTCATAAAGAAAATAATCAACAAGAAATTTATTTAAGAAATAATAACTCAGATTTGCAAAATTCAAATATGAATAATAGTGGTAACACGCCAAATTCTTCAAGGTCTGATGCACAGCAGCGTGATAGTCAAGTTTGTCGACCAAACTGTGCTGCTGTATGTAGAGGTAGAAAACCTTTAGTCCTATCCAAGGATTATCGCACAAGAACTCAAAGTGATCCTGTTGAATCATCTTTAAACACAGCCCGGAAGGGATCCTCATCTAGACAAAATTTAGAAATATCTGATAATATATACAATCTAGAAGAACAGATTGAACTATTAAAAAATAAAAAAGATCAATTAGATGAAGATATTGATAGTTTACGAACTCGAATTGAAGCTTTAGAAGTTCAAGAAACTGAACCATCTGCTGGTGCTTGTAATTGTCGCACAAATTTGCTTATTTTAGAAAATAATGACTTGAGAGTTACTGACAATAATTGTCAGATCCATTCTCAAAATATTACAGCATTAAATGCAGTTGTAACTTCGCAAGATAACTATAATAATTCTTCATCACAATCGACGAAAGAAAAAGATACTATTATTAAAAAATTAAAAAATGATATTAAAAACTATGAAAAACAAGTCAAACTTCTAGAAAATAAAATATTTACTTATGAAGAAGAACTAAAACAAAAAGATGCTCAAATTAAGAAGTTAAATGAAGAAAAAGAAACAATGGAGAGAAATTTGAGTGAAAGAGATTTGGGGTTGAGAAAAATTTCTGCGGACCTAGAGGCGCGAGAGCGAGAGCACGGCGAGGTTCTGGGCCAACTACATGAGCACCGCACGAGTCTGCAAGCATCGGAAGCAGAAAGGCGCAACATGGAGCGCATCATGAGACAGAGCTCCTCGGTAGCCTTAGAGGACCGCCGCAGAACAGTCCATGAACAAAATCATGTCATGCAGCAAGCGGAAATCAGTCTCAAAAATAAAGAATCCAAAATTGACAATCTAGAAAAACAGCTAGAAGAAAAGGAATCTGAAATTAGAAATTTAAAAGAACAATTAATAAAAGGAAGAGAATATATTGATGAAATTCAAGAGTCATATAGAAGTTTAGAAACTTTAATTTCAGAAAATAAAAAATTACACGAAGAATTATTAAACAAATGTAAAGAACAAGAAGAAGAGATCGATAATTTGAATGAAGAACTTATAAAATGTAATCAACAAATTAATGACATAAAATTAGATTGGAAAAATGACGTACAGCGTAAAGAAAGAAGTATCATAGAATTAAATGAAAAATTAGATTCTTCAGAAACTGAAAAAGATTATTTTAAAAAATCATTAGAAATTTGTGAGCAACATTTACACGAAAAAAATGAAATCATAGCACAAGAACGAGAAATAATGTCTCATATACAAAATTCAATCGATTCGCTTCAAGAAGAAATCGCAAACGGAGAACAAAAAATTGAGATTTTAGAAAATGATTTGGAGACGCTGAATCGTGAATCTCAGCTAAGAGAAAATAAATTAAAACTTGAACTAAAACACACTTTAGAATCAGCAAAAAGAATTGAACAAGAATTAGCGCAGAAATTAATTGAACGTAAACGTAATGCTGAAGAAACAGAACAAGCACTTAAAAATGAATTAAATAATCATAAATTAGCATCAGATGAAAGAATTAGAAAATTACAAATAGAGTTATTAAAAAATAAAGAAAAATGTGAAGAACAAAATCAAAAATTAAAATTCGACATTGAGATGTTAGAAAAAAATAATGATGCTTACGTACAAAAACATGAACATGAAATAAATGAAAACAAAAGAAAATATGAAAATGAAATTAATAAATTAAAAACTGAAATATTATTAACAACAAGAATGTTAGAAGAAAATAAAGTTGCATTTGAAAGTCGTCTGAACGAGGAGAGACGTAATTCTCGTGAGATCAGAAGTAAATTAGAGGCAGATTTAAACGAATCCCGACGTGATATCGAGGATCTAAAACTAAGCTACAGTCAGCAGCATCGCGAGTCTTGTACTTTTGCAGACAAACTGCGAGCCAACGAGAGCGATAACAGTAAGCTCATGGAAGAAATCTGTAAATTAAAATGTCAACTCGAAGATAAAGACCGAGTTATAGATAAATTAACATCTAAAAATTATGACATGAATAATCAATTATCAATGAATGAAATAAAAATGAAATCTTTACAAGACGAAAACAGATTACTTCTAGATCAAATTGTTATTGACACACCACAATCCCATGATAAGCTTAGTGAAAGTTATCATGCTCATGATGCAATTACCATGTCTCATTGTGATACAAGAGACTTTGATCTAACGCAAGAAAATGCTCCTTTCAAATGCACGATTCATACTCGTGAATTTAATTTATTTGAAAAAATATCCAATAATAATGAAAATATTAATGAAGAAACAATACAAAAAGCTGAATCTATCGTAAAAACTCCATTAAATACAGCTAAACTTAATAATAATAAAGAATTAAATGATTTATTTACAAAAGTACACGAAGAAGCAAGAAAATTGATTGAACAAGTGAGAATTATTGAACATATTGATGAGGAATCTGAGCGACGTAAGTCACAAAACAAGACACTGAGCCCTGAACAGGTGGATGAAATCAGTCGTGCCAAGAACTACACGGTGAAAAAGATCCAAGAGCTCCAGGAGAACTTTGAGCGAGCACTTTCTGTGTACAAGAGAACTGAGGCCGCAGCTATCCACACCATGTCGGATGACCTCACGCATTATCTTAATGAATTCAAGCAAACCTTACAAGAGGAAACATCAGATATTGAGAAGTTGAGGAAGTAAAATGCAATTAGTTTTAAGTGCAAATTTTTTTAGTTGTAGGTATCATAAAATTTTCAGTAAAAAATAAACAAATTATTTAAAAATTACTTCTTTTTTTTTATTTAAATGTTCATTTACGGTGCTCTACATTTAAGTATACACGCCATATTCCACGTGTAATAATATGATACTCGATAGATAATAAATTTTGACTCTAGTATTCTAGAAAACATTTATTCTAAATTAATTCTTTCTTGCGTAATTATACATTTTTCAACAAATACGCATGTAAATACATAATTTGAAATAATAATATTTAAAATGTTTAATAAATTTGGTGCTGATTAGTTTCCAATGCAAGGAATTATAATAATTAAATTTTATACACACATTTTATAAATAATTAATTTAATTGATAATGTTAAAATAAATAATGCTACGAAAGGACCATCATGATATTAATAATTATAAGGACTATATATTTAATGCATTATTATTATTTATTAATTATAAAACGACAATATACTGTGTATGATTTAAAAATTAATTGAGTAAAATATAATTTTATGGAAATGATATATAAAATTTATTAATATAAACAAAAGGTAATAGATATGGCCTGTGATATGGACGTGATACGCTTGTTGTAACTTGGCCGATCGTCAGGTGCGTGACATGGTCCTGTTGACATGTATGTCTCCAGACTGTTGTGTATAGCCAAGCTGGGCCAAGCCAGGCCGACCAGGTACTGCAGTAGGAGTCTCAGGTTTCACCCTCCAACACCTGTCACCCATTGCAACAAGTCAAGCACTGGAACTCACCATCGTGGACCAAAATATCAAATTTTGTATCATCATCTCGTATGCACAGGTTGTTACGTCATGCAAAATTATAGTACAATCGTTTTTATTTCTTCTATTTTTAACACTTTTAACTTTAACTTTATACCTATCAGTTATTTGGTAATTTCTTAACGTTAAACTATTATGCTTTTTTTTATATAAGCAATTCATAGTTATCAGAATCCAATATTTTGGTGATTTGTTTAAAAATTGAATTTTAAAATGTGCAAGTAATTTTGAATAGTTCATTTCAAAGGTATTATCGGGAGGAAAAAAGTTAAAAATTTAATGAATTTTATACCTTTAGATAATTTATTTTATAATTTAAAAAGAATTTGGTAAATAATTGAATATCATAAAATATATTTTATTTAAAAAAAGAAAAAAGTTCCTAATTCCTGTATGACATAAAATGATATCTGGTAGTTATGGTAAATCTTCTTTCCTCCCGTAGATCTACGCTGATCAATTGATTCATATATAAATATAAATTATAAAAAAAAAAGGGTTAAAAATAACAATTTGAAATTGATTATACATATTAAACGTTTCAAATTAAGTTTAAAGTGACCATTATTTTAAATGACTAACGAGTAAATAATGAAAATAATAAATCAATAATAAAACAACAACAAAATAATTGTATTTGAAAATTTTTTATATTTAATTTGTTATCATACATTTTTGTTTAAATACAATATATTACATGACCAGAAAATTACAATACTTTTTAATGAAAATTTGTGTAAATGACATGCGCTTAATAATTTCATAATTATAGAGATTTATTTTTTTATTTCTTTCATTTTTATTAAATTTTTTAAATATATATTATTTTATATATATATTAGATAAATTCACATATACACATATTTGAAATTCTTTAATTTTTGTTATTATTTAATTTTAAAACTTGAACATGGATATACAGAGTATAGTTCCACACATTTGTTAAAAATTTTAATACGTTGTGCTCTCGTATTGTAATTAGTTGGATTATTGAAAAAAACAATTTTTGGGAAGAGGAACAAACAGTACAACAATTGATGAATATTTAAAAAAGAAGTAATAACACTGCATGTAAGTTATAGTCATATATATTTATGTAATAATGCATGGGACAAAATCTGAATATAATTATTTATGTAATTATATTTTAATATATGTGCTGTATTATTATTGTTTTGTATTATTTTGGTAATAAGTGATTGCAAATATAGAAGAATTAAAATAATTTCAAAAAATTACTTTCCAAAAAACACCTTATTTAAAGTTTAAAAATGTTGAAATAATATTATTATTTGAAACACCACAAATTCACTTTCTTTTTTAATTTTTATTATTACTATTATTTAATTTTTAAAGTCTATTTTCTTGACCAGGATTAAAACTTCGAACATCATTTTTGTAGTAAAACTCACAAATGTAAGAAAGGTCTTTATTTTTTTAATTTTTAAATATTCATGATATTTGAAATTTACAATATGAAAAAAATTCAGGTCAGTGCGGAACAATAGTTGCACTATAGTTGAGTTTTTTTTTTAAATTTAATTACATTGCACACACGCACGTGTCTCTGGTCAAATTATTCACACTTCCACTAATGCTCGACAGTTTTGTTGTCCTGTTGAGTCCAGGTATGATGCACAACTGCAGCATCCTCTGCACCTGTGCTGACAGAGTGATATTGCTCGTCATCTGCACTCGCTGCACTGCCTGCACTATTGGCGTTCACTGAGGGGCTCATTGTCCCGGCTGAGACCAAACAACTACCTGATGAGGTCGCGTCAGCCGGGAACAGCGACTCTCAGGCCCACCACTGTCACTGAAGTCGGGGCCAGTACTGGCTAGCCATATCCCCAGGTTGTCCTGGGACTGCAATTGGTACTGATACTCCGGGAGAAATCAGACCTATATCACAATGAAGATATCATGTAAAATCTGTCTACTAATTTTCACGAGACAGTTAGAAAATATTTTAATAAACAAGATTTTTTTTTTATTATCAAATTTTTTTAATATTGAATATTATATGAATAAATTAATGGACTTGAAAGATATTGTATCTTTTTCAATTATTTATATTGTTTGTTTTTTTACCTGTGGATGAGCCTCCGTTGGAAGTGTACTGTCCATTCATGGTCTGGTACGGTTGCGTTGGACTGCAAGGTGAAGGTCTACCGTATCCTGAGAGACTAAGAGGGTCAGCGTAGTGTGAAGGTCGCACCATGCAGGGGTAGCCTGCAGGGTCACGTTGCTGGAGGCAGGCAGCAGGACTCACGTGGCCCATACTTGCACTTTGATTAGCCATGCTAAAGCTCGGCATTGGTGCCATTGGACCACTAAAACATTACACACGTTCATTAGAATAAAGTTTACTATATATACATAATATACATTTACATAATTTATGGAACAATCTGTTTAAAAAAATATTTTTTTATATCTATACGTCACCCGTATACCCTAGACAAAAAACAACAACAGCAAATCTTTTTAGACGTGTCTAGTTTTAGCAACTAGCATATAATTTTAAATTATTATAATAAGTTTGAAGTACGTATGAAAATAAATAATAATTGAAAATATTAAATTTTCAAATAATAATGCTGCTGTATAATATGCAGTATATTATTATCGGTTCTATTTTAGTTTGAAGTATTTTTTTTTGTGCCATTAAAAATTGCAATCATACTATACATAGTTGTAAAATTAAATTATTTTAATCTATTCTATAATCAAATTTAATTATTAATAAAAGGAATTTCTAATTACTAAATTTATAAATTGAAAATTCTATATAATATATGCTATAACATCATCAATCAGTATTACGTTGATTGAAATTGATTATTTAAATATTATTATGTTTGTATTTTCAAATCACGTTTCCCCCATTAGAGTTTGATATTAGGAATGAGAGCGAGCGAGCAAGCGAGAGAGATGTTTGGAATGCACGCGGCGCCTGTTGTCATGGTAACGCTTTGACACAAAGAGAGAGAGAGAGAGAGAGAGAGAGAGAGAGAGAGAGAGAGAGAGAGAGAGATATAGGAGAGAAAAAGGTGTTTGTGCTTGCGCCGGTACTATATAGCTAGCTATCATCCCCTTTACTCAACAAACCTAAATCATCCAATTATCCGGCAAGTGCTTCCGCTTACCCAAGCCTTTCTTTCACGCCGACATATCAACGTATAATACCAGGTATCCAATTTCATTATCAAATTGTAACTAGTATGGCGTATATTTAAATCACATCCTTATTTTCTCGCACTAATTCAAAAGAGAACGCTAATTGTATCGAATTAAATAATAAGGGATTGTATCACTGAAAAATAAATTGGTGACTTTTGTTTTGATAAATTTACGTGATATATATTTCTGCCGCATAAAATGCCTCACTTCTACTCCTATACATAAATATTTTTAAATAATTTTTTGAATTGAAAAAAAAAAAGGCAATTAATTTTTAAAATATTAATCAATTAGTGTCTTATTGTAAAGGATGAAACAAAAATGTCCTATATTAATTATAATAATAAATTAATTAACTCTCTCTTACTCTTTCTCAAGATATAATTTCAAATTGAAATTAATAATTCTTACATATAAATAAATAAATTTCATGCAACCTAATCCATCCCATTGAAATTGAAATGACGAACCTAATTCATCCCACTGCACTTGAACTTACTTGTAAGTATCTGCCATGGTCATGGTTGGTGGTGGAGGTATCGATGGGTACATGGGTGCACTGGAGAAGGTGTTTCCTCCATTACCCCCACCATTGAGCAGACTGGATCCTCTGTGAGGCGAAGGGGGTGCCGGCTGGTGAAGATGCGGCGGGTGCGGCTCTGCAGAACCTCGTCTCTGGTTGCGCAGCTTCTCCTCGCGCCGCCACTTGGCGCGCCGGTTGGAGAACCACACCTGCTGGCCGACCACACATCAGTAAGGCGCCGAGCTCGATCTCACCAAGGGAGAGAGGGGACTTACCTGGATCCTAGCCTCTGGTAACCCGATCTTGGCAGCAAGACGTTCTCGGGCGAATACATCGGGGTAGTGGGTCCTCTCGAACTCTGTAGTGAAGAATAGAGCAGTTTGGTCAGAAACATATTGACTAGGACTAAAAATTCCAAAACGTCAATTTTGAAATTAAAATACGTGTATCAAATTTAAAGCACATGTGTGCGCTGTTTCAATTGATTTTTTTTCCCTGCGTGAATTATTATTTCTTTTCTCCTGTGAATTAAATTTTTAAATATTTTGATGTATTATTAAAAAAAAAAAAAAAAAAAGATTTCAATACCTGCATGGAAGTGTTGTTAAGATAACGATTACCCTAATAAGAAAATATTTTCATGTATTACAATAAAACAAATAATGAGATTTAAATTTTGTTCACATTTTTTGAATATACCAGAACACACAAGCATCAAGTAAAATTTGTAGAAGAATAGGAAGTATTTTGATTATAAAGAAAAAAAATGTGTATTTTTTTTATATCGATATTTCTTTTTCATATATATAACCACTCAATTTTACATTTGACTAACATTTCCTCTAACATTTTTTCCCTTATTCTTCCTATATAATATAATATCTTATGCATTATGCGGCACAAGAAGCCTCTCTCTCTTATATTTATATTATATTGTGTGAAGAGATTTCTTCTCCTGCTTTCTTTTTGTCCCAAGACACTCTGCACTTTTTGTCATAGTAAAAAAAAAAAAAAAGAAAAAAAAAAAAAGAAGAAGAAGAAGAAGAAGAAGAAGACGCAGAGACTCTTATCGAAAATCAATACTTTGATATACATCGGAGTTTTAAAAATATATTCGCACCGTTTCTTTCATGCATGAAGTATAGAACTCGCATTATATACCTCTGCAGTATAATTGAAACATTATACATATATGTGTACCAAACGACTTAAAATATATGAACAAATTTACATAGGTATAGTTTTTTTTTATATATAAAATTTAGAAATTCTCATCGTTTATAATTAATTATCTGCTTACCTTTCTCCAAGCTCTCAATCTGTTCATTAGTGAAGGAGGTTCTGTTTCTCTGCAGTTTCCTCTTAAGTCTTAGACGTGCTTGGTCATCGTCAGTAGCTCCATGGGTGGAATCTCCCGCATTGGAGTTGTCTCCCGCAGAATTAGTCTCATCAGAGGGGACTGTGTCTAGGTCCGTCACTAAAACATATTCACAAATATTATTTTACTCTTATGGTCTCATTACTATACGTGTCTAATTTTTTTTTAATGTTTTTTTTTTTCATGCATTATAGCTTCAGCCAAGACCATGATCATAATATGTAAGTCTTGTTAGTCGCACGTTTGAAAACCACTATATTTTGGTACAAAATACATGTTAAGTTTTTAATTGTGTCTTTATATAATATATTTTCTATAATACTTAAAGATTCTTTTCAATTATATTTTGCTGTAATTTTTGCATATAAAATTAAAATAATATTTAAATTCATAGAAAATGTGCATAGTATTATAAATTATTTATTGTAGTAAAATTTTGGGCTTCCTGAGACTGCAAGTATTCATCAAAAAAATAAGTGGAGGATTAATTTTAAATTATATAATAGTTTCAATAATTTAGTTTTTTTAAAGAAATTTAATTAGTTTATGATTTAGATTTTGTAATGCTTGTTATACCGTTGGCGACGAACACGCCAGAAAACGTTAAGGGAACCCCTAATTTTCTATCCTTTATTTTGTTTGTTTTAGGAAAAAAAAAAAATTTAAAGTGGGTAGAACGGAATAATTTAAATGACGTATACTAATTTACGTTTTAAGGTAATTAAGTTTATTATTATTATTATAATTTTTACTTAACTATTTAACCTGTAGTATTAAAATAAATTTGGAGACTTATATTCCAAAGAGAAATTAATAACTTTCGCGATGCTAAGTTTTGGTCATGCGGGTTGCATAAGCATCACTTGAAAAAAATGTGTTGGAACTATTACGGTATTTTGGCCTGTTCACACCGACGCGTAAATTTCACATACTTCTTACGTGAAGATACAACAATCAATGTTATTTGGATTCTTACGTGAAAGTTACGTAAATTTACGTGTCATTATGTACAGGCCATTAATATTGACTTTTCAAATATATTTTAAATAAATTTCTATATATATATATATAATATAATTTTTTTTATTTATATTTATTAGACTATAGTAAATAACAGTAACATTGATGATGTAATTTTTATATAAAAATATTTTTGGTATATATTAATTATGAAAATACTGTAATATCTCATCTTATAAATCTCAATTATTAATTCGTTAATACAAGAAAATAACAATTTAAAAATGTTTCGTTATTATAGTACACAGCTTAACTTCTATTTTTTGTTTGTTATTATTTAATATAGGAATCACATTAAAGTTATATTAAGAAATCTTAATGTTCTGCCTCAATTATATATACAAACAAAATACATGCAAACCATATTGCATTATAAATTAACTTTATCGCATTTTAATTTAATATTCTCCCTACATATATAATAAAATTTTCTTTTACATTATTTAAATACATAATATATATAAAATATAACTTTGTTTAAAATAACAATAAATTATATAAAATAAATAATACTATTTATTATTCTCTCGATATAGTGTCTTTTGTAAACTGTGGCGTATATATACAATCGGATCTTGAAACATGTAATAATATTATATATAAGTTTTCTTTTTCCTAAAAGTTGTGAGAATCGTATAATATAGTGTATAGGGTATGTGGGGGTGTGTTATCAGCTTTCCATTAGCGTCTCGGCGTTTTGGGTGGGTGGGTGTGGGGGAGAAGAGATAAGAGTTGTACGCTGGGTCCCCACTCGCCGTATACCAAACCGTGAGACGAGCAACTCCGCTATATAGCTCTCTCTCTCTCTCTCTCTCTCGCCTTATAGCCTCCTCCTCCTATAGCCATAGCGTGTCCGCTCAACCAGAAACCTACGATAAGAAAACTCCCCCCCCCCTCCTTCCCCCCATCATCCCCCCAACCCAACGTTATTTCTCCTTATACTTTACCTTATGGAAAATAATAACCAGATGATAGTATTATGTTAGGAGCTTGTTTTCAAAATGGCTTCCTTTTTTATTATTTTATACAAAATATTTTTATATTTTAAACTATTTTTTTCTCTATATTATGTTATAAAAAAAAAGGTATGTTAAATATCATTAAAGTAGTAAGGGAAATGCATAGAATATAAAATATGCTTTTTTACTTCGTATGTATAGTATAATAGGAATAAAAGTATAATGATAAAGCTACAAATAAGAAAAAAGGTATAATAATTTTAATAATATAATGATAAAGAACATTATTTAGGCGTTTTGAGAACTTGGCAGTCCTTGGATCACAAATGTGATGTACAATTTTACCTAAGACAATAATGTAATGATGGCCATCAAAATGTACAAAATCACTGTCTGCATGTATTTTAGAAATATAGTGTGTGACTTTCGTTGAACATTTTTAGCATATTTCCATAAGAAATCCCTTAAAGAGAAAACTGATTTTCTTTTCAGGCTGTAAGCTGGTGTGATCTTGTAGGAACAATTGTTTGATTTCAAAAAACGAAAGAAAAAATCCCCTCGTGTATGCGTGTCTATTATTTCATAATGATGCTTTTTTTTTTTTTTTTTTTTTTTTTTTTTGTCGTCGTTCATTTTTATAGAGTTCTTCAAAGAACAAGAAGAGGAAGGAAAAAAAACTATTGCATACAGCTCTCACGGGGATTTTTGGCAAAGATTTTATTTTATTATTCTTTTCTCTCTCTCTCTCTCTCTCTCTCTCTCTCTCTCTCTCTCTCTCTTGCGTTCAGAGAAAGTATAAAAAAGTGAAAGAGGAAAATACGGACTAAGAAATGAATCCCGAAAGAGAGAGAGAGAGAGAGAGAAAATGTAATTGACAGGCCAATAAATAAAATCAATTTCTTTCATTCTGCAGCCACGTTAAGTGCTTCGAAATATTTTATTATTAACGACTTTTGCACTATACCATTTAGTTTTCAGCCATATAGACTTCAGAGAGAGAGAGAGAGAGAGAGAGATTGTTGTAAATATTTCATCAAAGAAAAAAAAATACATCAGATGCAGATTTTTCTTTGCAATCTTTATATATAGGCGCGTGCATATACGAAATTCAACATATTTTATTTTTAAGTGTATAAATTTTATTATTATTTAGTTTTTAAAGTTTTTATGTTTGATATTTTTTCTTTTATTATACTTTTTGTTAATAATATTCAAGCATGAAACGTTTAATATTCTTATTCAATATAATTATACCTCATAAAAGTGCTCTTTTGATATTTTATATATAAGGGAGTAAATTTTTTAAACTTTATTCTTCATTATATTATTAAATATATAATGAAAGATATTACATAATAAGTGTGGATTATTGTTTCAAGATGGTATAGCGGCTTTTGTGTGTGTGAATTTAAATTGCAGGTGCCGCGAGTATATATATATAGAGCGAGTGCGAGAGGCAGACAAGCAGGCAATGCCGGGCAATAGAGCAGCCAAGGAGGCGGAAATGATCGCATTTCGCGTGTTGTTTGTGTTTGTTCACCAAGACAAAAATAATAAAGTACATGCTGCAGTCAAGTACACCAGCCAAAAACGTTTTTCTTTCTTTTATATTTTATAATAATAAAAAAAATCATGTTCATATTTAAAATATAAAATAGAAACCAATCAAGTTTCCATTTACTTAACAAAAAAGGAAAAAAAAAGTTAAGTACATTTTGTTATATTAAATAATTACTTGGTCACATGTCGGATATTATAAGCTGTTTTATCAAAATTTCCGTTTTTATATATAAAAAGAAAAAAATGTATATTATATAGTATTATATAATTTATTGAAAATTTTACTATATGACATGATATCTTTGAGTATATATAATATATATATTTTTTTTATGAGTACACTGCACCATAAACTTTTACATGTTGCAAAAGCTCTCAGAAAAAAGAAAACAAAATAAATTGTATCCTATTTTTATGTAATAATATATAAAAAAAATTACGTCAAATATATTTTTAAAAGAATCTTGCTTATATATAAAAACTGAGAAACATGTACAGTTCTTATTGTATATATATATATATATATATATATATATATACTTTTACTGATTCTTAATCTTATTCAATTTCCCCAAATAAATTACAAATTTTATTATGAAATTATAACGATATGAACATATATCCAAATATGCAATAATTTCAAAAAGTATTAAAACTCTTATACAGCATGAAAACAAAAACGGCTTGTATAAATCATGAAGATCTCCCATACGTGAAAATAAAACATGTTTGAAAAATAAAAATCTTTGCACGCTTTTTTTTTTATTCTTCCTCTTATACCATACTATACAACTATTAAATATTATAATATATATAGCAGGCGAACGAATGTTCATAGATTATATAATATATATAAGAGAGTACTGCAATGAGCAGGGTAACAATACACATAAGCAAGACGGAGGGGAAAAATAAAGTATAAAAAGAATATTATTAACACTCTAATGATTCTTTTTCAATGAGTGAGAGAGAGAGAGAGAGAGAGAGAGAGAGAGAAAAATAAGGAAACTATAGGGACAGTGGTGTATACTATGAGAGAGAGAGAGAGAGAGAGAGAGAGAGAGAGAGAGAGAGAGAGAGAGAGAGAGAGGATTTTTCAGTTAAATACTTTTGACTATATATATTTACAGACTTATTTTCATTAAATGGAATAACAATGGTTTTCTTATTAACTATGTCATAAGTTGATTAAAATTTTATCTGCTGAAAATTAATGTAATGTTCACATGCTTTTAATATACCTGAACGTATATATATATAAATATGTAATTATATTGTGTTAGATATATATATATATATATATATATATATATATATATATATATATATATATATATATATATATATATATATATATATATATATAACATATATATTAAACATAAATTAAAACTTACGTATATTTCGTAAGATTATATGTATTTTAGACGAATACTGTGTTATTTCTTGCTGTACATGGAAAGAACATTTAAAATCTGCATGTGCACTTAACATGTAAGATTTAAACTTCTTAAAAGACATTTTTAAATATTTTGTGAGTAATTTTTAACATTACTTATAACTTAAAACAATTTTAAAATTATTTTGTGTTTACTTCTTACTATTGTGCTACTAAAGTTATAAACGTAATAAAAATGGTGTTTATGTTGGATATATATAACTTTAAAAAATTAATATAAAATCAGCATATTAAAAAAAAAAAAAAATAAATAACAAAGCTTATTAAGTATAGTAAATAATTTTAGAGTTATTAAAAGTAATATTTTAAAGATAAACATATTAAAAAAAATCTGAAGAGCGTGAAAATATTAATTTTAAATTTTAATATATATTAAAAGGGTTTGTTTTAATTTTTATATAAATATATTTATATAAAGTGAAGTATTTTTTTTTTGTACGATGCATCGGAGTGTAAATTGTAGGTAGCTTTTAATATACGTTATATATTTATTATAATGGTATATATATATATAGGGTGTTATGAAGGTGCTGTATTTTCCTAATTAATGTTGTGCTTGGCGCGCGAGAGCTGAGCAATAATTGAAGTGCTTACAGCTCGCGCCAAGACAATAATAATTACTCCCGCGAACTGCTGTGTGTGGTGGTTTTCACGCCTGCATGACCCTTTGCTCAAATTATTATTTATACATCTTACAAACGTACGTCAATCATAATTATTACATATTCTATATTATATAATATGTGTTGTCTATATATATTAGATGCTCATTTTCATATAAGATTAATTTTTCATGCTTGCATTTTAGTTTATATTTATTTTGTCATTTAAGTTTTATTTAAAATATATGTAAATATTTATTTAAATATTACCATAAGATTTTTTTTAATTCTAGTACCTCGTTTTACGTTATGTCATGCATTAAAATAAAAGTTCAACTTATATCATAACTTTCAGCTCATATTTTCAAAAGTCACAATTTTACAGCAAACACATAGCTCGCATATAATTAATGCGCAAAAAAAATTAACCGTAAATAATTGTCAGAAACATTGAATCTCAACAATAAAATAATAATATTTAGATTTTGGATGGGATACAATATATAATCCTGCTTTTCTCTTGTTCCCTTCATACTAACACTTTTCACTGTGTAATGTTTATTTTAATTATATGATTAATAAAGCAAACATTGGTTATTGCTTTTGATATGTAGTTGATTGTATACGTCAGAGACAGGGACGATGACCGCAAGGCACGAGAGAGAGAGAGAGAGAGAGAGAGAGAGAGAGAGAGAGAGAGAGAGAAGACTTTTGTTTAACAATATGTGAAATTGGAGCTGGGTTGAAGAGCGGGGGGGGGGGGGGGGGGGGCTGAATTGAAGAGACACGCAGGTAAAGCTCGTCGATAAAATAGATCACCATAACCTTCTTATGTAATAGAATTTGACTGACACATCAATTATTAACTTGTAATGTAAACCATAAACAAAATACTGTTATCGAAAGAAAGAAGAAAAAAAATTCATGAACTTTTCAACTTCACGTATAGATTTTTTTTTTTTTTTGTATTTATTTAATATATAAATTAAATGTGTATGTTATTATTATTTTTATTTAACTTTATGATTAAAAAATATATATATTTATAAACAGCTCTATATATATTATTTAAACAATAATTTCATATAAAACATAAAAGAATAAAATATTTATATATATATTTGTTTTAAAACATTCATTATTCATTTTTGCTTTTTAAACTAATCTGTCACTTGCAAATGTTATGTATTTTATGTATATATATATATATATACGCAGGTTAAACAATCAAATGGTTACTATTATGTTTTTAAAATACCCCGGGGGTTTTCAACAGAGAATTACACAACAAACCCAAAGCATCGCTTGCTCACTCTCAAACAAAGCTAAACCGCTGGGATGATATCGATACAATATACTGTACACCACACTCCCACCCTTTACCCTATACCTCACCCCACAGTTTGTACATCACGCTAACTCAAACCACCACTCTGTATATGTACGTATGTGATTTGTGTATGTACTGCATAACTGTTTATATGTGAATTATGTTTGGTATGTATATAATATATTTATAAATTACAAATTTATATAATATTATTATAAGAATTTATTGATATATTTAACTTTAATACACTTATATTTCTTAAAATTAACAAGTGGAATTGTATATAATTATTTGAAGTAAACAATTAGAAGTTCTGTATATATTAAAAACAAGCACCACTTTATAATTTAACTTCTGACGTCATATATTTTTTCAGCTCGTGTATGGTAATATATAATAAAATGACCTTCAAATATGTATTTAAAAAAAATCAGATGTCTGAGTTCACACATTAGTTGAATTGTGATAATTATTTTTATTTTAAATTCACATGTATAAAATGGCCTTGGTGTATACGAGATAAAAGTCTCATTACCATTGCTTTGCTTGACGGCAAACTTTTTAATACAAACAGTTTTTTACGTTGCTGTAAAAATATATATATATAGTGGAAAAAGAAATCATATAGAGAAAAAAATTTAAAAGAAAAATTAGTATAGATAGTTTATGTGTTAATTTCAATATTATTTACCAGCAAAAATGATTTTTAGTTTGTTATATTTTACGATAAAAAAATGTATAAAAATTATATTTAAAAAAAAATCATTGTTTGTAATATGGACTGGTGCACACCGCGGTTGATGGCGTGTATCTGTGGCAGGTATAGGCGTGGTCGGCGCTCTTTCGCGTGTCATACAACCAACGATACGCCCCCACTTCCCCCGCTTCCACTTCATTGGTTCGCACGCGTTAGCAAAAATCAAAATATATTGGTTTTTTGTTTCTCTTTTTTTTATATACATTAAATAACCTTTGCCTTTTGTATTAATGCATAAAAAAAAAAAAAAAAAAAAAAAAAAAAAAAAATACAGCACATAACATTACAGTTTTTCATATTTTATCTGATTTTGCTGTCATTAACATTTTTTACTTTTTAAATAAATAAAAACGTTATTGTTTATTCAATTGTATTCCAATTTATTATCATATTAAAATTAAAAATCATATATATAAAAATTATATTTTATAAATTGATATCATAACATGTCATAAAAGTATTAAAATAATTAAATTATTTCATTGTTTTGTTATTATAACAAATTGATTTATTTAGCGCCTGTATGGGTAGGCAAATTGTTGAACAAATATGACGTGCGGGTTGCCTAACACTCCGTCTCGCAGGGGAGACGATACCGGAAGTGGACGCGTACGTTTCTCTCGCGATGTGTTGCTTTTGGGTTCAGAAGTAATGATGCTAATGCGCGCCCCAGGATGCGCCCTCTTTTCTCTTTCTCTCTTGTGTCCCTAGGGGTGTATTGATCTCTTTTAAAGAGGGAGGAAGGGGGTGGCATTGTCTTCGCACCCTTCTTCTTGTCTCCAGCACCCAACAGTGTCGCTAAACTAAGACTGAGAGTGTGAAAATTTGGCAACCTTGTATAGACGTGACTACGTTGCATCTATAAGCGGGGGTGGAACAATGTTTGGGGGGTTAAGGGAGGAAAGAGGGGGGGGGGAGATTTCTCTCTCTTCAGAGTGCAATGGAGGATAAGCAAATGAGAAAGAGAAAGAAGAAGAGAAAGAAAACACACTGCAGCAGCAGTATAGAAGTAGTAGTAGGATCAAGACAATATAATAATATTATCTGATCTCCCCATAAATGTTTATATCCATTTTAGATAAATACAAAACAAAACACAAAATTTAATGGTAAATTGTATTATATATACAAAACTTAAGTATAGGGATTTGTTTTATATAAACTTTATTTTCATCTAGATTTTTGTTTTACCAATTGGATTTCAAATTTAATATTATTATTATGTTATTCACTAAAAAGTTTTCTTACTATAACAATTTAATTTTAAAATAAGTTTTGGAATTGAAATTTTAAAATTCATTTCTATTTCCATTTTTTATTTTAACACATTTTTGGAGATAGTTCTGTATATAATATAGTTTTTCTTTTTTTTTTTTTTGCTATGAAATAAATTTAAATCTGATATAATCTGAATATAATATATTTTTTCTACGTAACAAACTAATTAAAAAGATAATAACAGAATAAATATTCACGTCAGATTTGAATAAAATTTTAACAACAATAGCAGAGCAGAAAATCAGTGTATTGTATATAACTCTTTTGTATATAAAGCATAATATGACTTTTATGCTCTGATATATAGAACATTGAGAATTTCTTGAATAATTTTGCAGCAGAAAAGAGAAGAAACTAAAATTTGGAATATATTTCAGAAATAAAGAATTAATTCTCATGGCTTTTTACCATACATAAGGACGAGAGAGAGAGAGAGAGAGAGAGAGAGAGAGAGAGAGAGAGAGAGAGAGAGAGAGAGCAAAGGGCTATAAGGGGTGGCTCAGCAGGACGGTTGTTTGTCCTCCCGCTGTCCTCCAGGGTGTGGGAATTCCCAAGCTCAAAGTCAGATACCATGCTGCAGAAGTCACAAGTACTCATTCACTGCGGGAAGTTTGTGTACAAATACACCGCGACATGCAACCAGCAGGTACACTTGTTGATTGCGTAGCGACAACAATACAACTCCGCATCACTCAACAATAAACTTTAACAATATTCTTTGTAAATATTTTTTTGATCTTTTTTACAGATAATATTCATGAATATATATATAAAATATATTTTGCTCTCTCTCTCTCTCTCTCATTATTATTTTTTATTTCCCTTTTTTTTATGTATTCTTACTTTTTAAATATCTGAAGGATAAAAAGAGGGAAAAAATATGAAGTATATAGATTTTAATCTTGTGGTGAAAAGACGGTACATGCGATGGTAATGAGTTGTGATTGGATATCGGGGCGTATAATCTTGAGCCGCATGTTTATATATATATACCGACCTTGTATCAAATGTCTCGGCCACCAGCACCCAATGTCGTCTTGCTTCTTAAGAATTGTGAGAGGCAAGAGAGGCAGGAATTTTACACTGGTGAGCTTCAAACAATACGCAATTAGCGCGATATTTGCATGCATATACAGTATAACAATAAGTGTGAAACGCATGTCAGATTCTCTATAATAATAATTATAATTATGAAATTTCATTAATATTTTTCTGATAAAAAAAAATAGAGTCTTTGGATCAAAATTTGAAACATAGCAGCAAAGTTTTAACTCAAAAGCTATTTTATTTTATTCTATATGATCAAGTTTTACGATTAAAATGCTATATGTTAAGTTGCAACAGTGCAGTCCGCGGTTTGTGTACTTGTTGTTTCCCGGGCTAGCGCTCTGCCAACCGCCGGTATAACGTGACATGATTCCCTCCGCCCTCCCGCCTGCTGATTTCAATCCTCCCGCCGAGTAATTGTTCATGATAAATCTGCGGGATTCTCACTCATATAGTTACTCGAGAGCATGAGAACTTTCAGATCATGTAGCCAGATCTCATGTATGGGAATGCACCTTTGTCTTGCATACACAGTATACGTTATATACCTATTGTGAGGAACATATTATATCAAACATTAAAAAAAAAGTTTGATTTTAATTGTAACTTTTGTAACAAACAAACAAACAAACAAACAA
Organism: Ecdyonurus torrentis; assembly: GCA_949318235.1. NCBI lineage: Eukaryota > Metazoa > Arthropoda > Insecta > Ephemeroptera > Heptageniidae > Ecdyonurus > Ecdyonurus torrentis. The sequence goes on along the minus strand of OX439128.1, from coordinate 18,314,779 downwards.
ACAAACAAACAAACAAACAAACAAACAAAAAGAGTTGATTTTAACCCAAGGATAATTTTTATGCATTAGCTGAAAAATTCCTTAAAAAAAAGAAGATACATACAAAAAAATTATTAAGTATTCATAATAATGATAAAACACCAGTATAAAAAATCTCAAAGCAAAAAATACGATTTTTGCTAACATAAAATTTGAAAATCAATTAAAAGCATGTATCCTGTATTATATTCCATGAAATATTATAGTTTTAATTGAAATGAATATTGAATTGGTATATAAAAAGTTAAATAATGATTGAAAAATAAAACCACTAATTAAAATTTAAATTAAAACAACAACAACAACAAAATAATATTTAATTCTCTTCATTTATTTAATTAATAATAATTCTCATTTTCCTTTTGTATTTTGTAAAATAAATGAAATGCCAATGATGAAATAAGATAATTAATATTTTTCTAAAGTTTCACCTCTTTTATTTTTCATTTTATTAAGATAAAAAAAAAAGCCTGTAGGGTTGTATAAGCTAATCGCATTTAATATAAAATTTTGACCTCAATAATTAATTTTATTTCTCTTTCTTTTAATTTAAAAGTTTGAAAGTAAAAAAGAAAATACACGTTGTATATATAAAGTTTTAATATTTGTTTTTGTATAAAATACAGATGCTTTGATCTTGAAATCTTTTTAGCTTTTGGGGAATTATATATATATATATATATATATATATATTATAGAATAATGGTAAACCTAAGAATAAGTTTTCATCATCCTGAATAAGGCGTGTAACTTTTTCATTATTTTAGTAAACGATTTAGTTTAAACTCAAAGCAAACTTTCTCAAGTTTATTAACATTATCTAAATACAAAATATATATATACGTTGTTATAACGTTATAATATATATATATAAAACGTTCCCTAAATTTAACTAGCTTTATACTGACGAATATATTACAATTACAATACAATGTAATATGTGTATGTAGTAACAAAAGACACGTCGCTTTAGGGTCTAAAATCTTGTCTTGATAGACACACACACACACACACACATATATATATATATATATATATATATATATATATATATATATATATATATATATATATATATATATATATATATATATATATATATATATATATATAGGATATCCATATAATTATATTCAAATGTGTATAACAATAAAGTGTATTATAAAAGATTATATGTTTACGCTATAAAATATTATATGTATTATAATTTGATATAGTAATATAAATTGTATCTTATTCATGTTTGTATGCATGCTTATATAAGGTATATATAAAAATAAGGTACAAAATAAATGCACCTATATAATTTTTCAAATTACAAACTTCATGGTTAGGAAATGAACAGATTCTCCCCCTAAAACACCTATATAAAAGCGGCATAAAAAATCAACACCCTAATAATATTATATGTGGGAAAAATATGAATTTTGAGGTTTTACCAAGTTAATGTTGCGCTATATTTTTTGTAAACATTATAGAGATTCATTAAATTGGAACGGGAAATCAAATTTTAATGAAAATATATATTTAACAGTATAGGGGTTAACAAACTCTCTATATATTTATTTGTTTATTAAAAATAATCATTTGAACTTTCATTATCAGAATAAGTCAAAGTTTTATATTTTCTTTAGATAATTTTTATACAAAATAAATCTATACAGTATAATATTAATAAAAGGTAAGCATGATAATATTATAAAGAAGTTTTGAATAACAGTTTACTCATTTTGTTGTTAAAAATATTTTTATAAACTTTCAATTATTTTTATTTTACATACATTTTTTTCCTTCTTCTTTTGCTTTATGAAATATGATATAAAATCTCATAAAAAAATGGGCGTGCCGAAAAAAAAAAAAAAAAAAAAAAAAACTACAGTGAAGTACGCGGGCATATTTCTATATCAAAAGAGATATTAAATTTGTGGAATTTCCAGGGTTGGAACGAAAGAAGGAAGGAACGAGAGCGCCGCGCGATGCGGTCGTGTTATGGGAAGATTGCGCTGTGTTATTATTATTATTATTACTACTACTACTATACTAACTATATTACATATTATACTTTAACGTGAGCTTTTTACTCAGTTTTATATGAAAGAGAAAAAGATATGAGAGAGTGAGGGAGAGGATGATGCTTTATTTTCTTTGTAGACGGTTATGAACTTTGCTTGTTAAAGTAAAAAGGAGATTTTCTGTGATGTTCGTATACAGTGAAAAAAAAAAAATAGTGGTCACACCACTTCAAAAAAAGGAAAAAAAAAAAGTCATAAAACAACCGTTTAGACTTTAAATTAAAAATTTGCGTAAAGTTTCTACTTTTTCACAGAATTAATTAAAATAGGTCGATTGTATATTATCTTTTTGTTGTTTAGTTTTTTTTCCTATATATATATATATAAATAATCTAAAGAATTGAAATTGAACAATTAATTTATTATGATCAAAAGCTTTTCTTTCAATTATGTTTGTGTATTATTGCTTTAGATGTTACTTTGTCTTTAAACATCGCACGTATGTTTGCTCAATAATTGACAGTTATTGTAATTTTATTTATGTATTTATTTACATTAAATATTTAGAGACTGAAATTCAAATTATTAGTTTATTCAGCGATATAAACTACTGGTACAAATAAGCAGTGTATATTAAAAATTATATTATATAGAGTGTGTAAACATGATAATATATATTATATTCTTATGTTCATTATATGCATTATGTATAAATGAATAAATAAGTTGTTAAATATAAGTAATCAAAATTGAATCTTTTAGAGAAAAAAAATCTAGTTCCAAAAACTACCGAAATTTTATGACAATTGATAAATAATTTAACTGTACATGAAAAGATTGAAAATAAAATTTGGTAAACAAATTAAATTTGATAAATTAAATATTATTTTATAGGCAAAATATTTGTTAACGAATATGTAAATATTTATTTAAAATATTGTTAGAAAAATACCCCAATTATTTTTTTTATTATATAGTTTTGAAACTAATCCTAATTAATTGTATTTATAAACTATAGAAAATACCCAAATTATTTTTTTCTTCTATATGTAATTTTGAAATTAATCTTTGGTTATTTTTATGCATAAACTAGACGTATTGTAATGTCAGAATATCATGAAACGAGAGTGTGCTATAGCAGGTTTACATTATATACTTGTTTTATTATATTGAGTGCCGTGATATAAACAAAGGTTGCTTGATGGGTGGTCCAAGCAAATAAGTAGAGATCCTTTTCTGTGTCGTCGTGTGTCATCTTTTGTTTTCACGTGGTAGTATACGAGAGACAAATAATAATAATAAAAAAAAGACGCATGAGAAGCGACATCTGGTCTCATTTCACTAATAGATTTCTTCCTTGTATAGTGTAATAAGTGAATATTAAAATTAAAAATATCCTGTGATATATTGAGTTATTAAAAATATTATATTTCTTTTTTTTTTTAAAGAGGGAGAGAAAATATTACTTATTTAATAAAAGATTTATTTATAATATAAAATCTCACCACTTGAAATTTTGTAGAGTTTTGTTAGTTTAAGAGCTTTCTCGTGCTTTATTGTAACTGTAACACACTCAACTTTGGCGTGCTTGCTCCATTGAGTTAAGTATGTTTAGTCAATGATTTAGGGAAATTTACCTTCAAATATAGAAACAGTACTCAATTGCACGCGATCAAAAGCTCTTTTTTGTATAGTATGTTTTACAATTTTATTATACAAAGGTATATAGCTTTAATAGTATATTTATAATGTGTTATATATTATATATAAGCAATAAAAAAAAATGCAATCTAAATTTTATATCATATGCAATATGTAATATGGGAGATTTTTGAAAAAAGAGTTGAAGGCTAATATTTCATGTAAGTTTATTTTTCTTATTTTTTTTAAAGGGCTTCAAGGTTTATCTGATACATATACTTTTCTATTTAAAAGTATAGAGCTCTGAACTTGCACAAATTGCATGTAAATATAGAGGTTTGTACTTTTGAATACGATAGTAGGTTGATGTAATATGAAGACCATAAAGTAAACAAAAAAATAGAAAATGGAAAGCTATCTCACGTGCGTTGATAAATTTACTCCTTAGGAAGCCGTATGTATGTAACATTTTTAAGAACCTGTGTGCGTGCTTACATGAAAGAGTTAAGCACAGATATATTTTCATGCTGTTGAATGCTTATATAAGGGTATATATGAAAGCGTCAGATGCAAAAGCAGACAATCGACATATGCTGTAAGTTTTATTTTATCTTGCTAAGCTGGTGAGAAATGAACCATGTTGAATGTCTGCTTTTGCATCCGACACTTTCATATATACTATATATAGTGAGCGTATTTTATTATAGATTTGTAATTGAGAAATAACATAAATTATATGTTTACTTATTGCCCCGTTGTAAAAGCCATGAAAAATTGTCAATAAAGTGCAAGCCCAAATAAACACATGTCAGTGGGCTAACTACGAGGAAATTTTATACAACTTTTATAAAATAAATATGGAACTTGAATTTTTGAAATGTAAAAAGAATGCACGAAAAAAAAAAATACACTTGTCTGCGCCATACTGAAAGTGTATCCATTATTGTACTGTACGTTGTGTCGGACTGTGAGTATGATATTTCTATATGAAACACATACATTCGGGAATCTTAAACAGTAAATATTGAAAGTGCAAATCCTTCCCTACAAAACTATGTTTACTGGGAGAGTATATAGAACAGTTATAAAATTGAAATTTTTTCTTACCTTTTTTGGAGTCATGGTCAGAGAGTATGGTGCAACCTGGTCCTCCGTTGTGACCTGGACTTGGACTCGGCTGCAAGGTGGAGAATGGACTGTTGGAAGCTGCTGGGTACCTGGTGGACAATATATACATGTCATTCACCATAACCAAATTTATTTCACTGTTGAACCAATTTCATGCAACTAGACTCACCAGGGATTGGGTCTGGGCCAGCCTGCCGCAGCGGCAGCCGCAGCTTGTCCGTTCAGCAGCCTGAGTTTATCGTACACCGTGTCCGCAGCCGCCGGACTTTGCTGCTGATGCGTCTGCTGTTGTTCTTTCTGCGCAGCCAAATTGCGCAACACGCGATTAATTGACGACACCTGCAACCAAAACACGTGTCGTCTTTAAGTCTTAATTAGCATCCTTTAATTGAATTAAAGGTAAGAGATCTCCAAATATAGGGGAAAATCAAAACGAATGCCAATAGTTCATAAAGTTACACTCAACCCAGGAAAATTTTTAACAAACGATAGTAAATTAAGAACTTTCCTGCATAATCAGAATCCAGAAATTATAAAAAGTAAAACTAAATCAAACTTAACTTATATAACGCAAACTATATATTACGTTAAATGTTACGATTTTTACTATTATAGTAAAAATCGTAACATTTTAAAATAACCATGTTCATATCTATTTTTCTTTTTTAAAAATACCGAGAATAACAATTTTATATTCCATCCCCTCAATACCCTCAATATTGCTCAAAAGAAAAAAAATATTGTTACCATTTTCCAATAAAGAAATAAATCTATGAATTTTTAATAGATTTTTAATCTTCTTTTGTAGCATCTGCCTTATATATATAGTAAATAATATAAAGATGAATAAGAAGAAAAAAATATTGAAACATATTTATACGGTATAACAGCTTACAATATTATATCAAAAGAAAGTATTATACATAGACACACACATATATACGTATATGATTATGAAAAAAAAAAATTAAGACGTGTACCCACAATCATATATGTGAATTCTTTTGCACATGTATAGTATATATACTATGTGTGTGCTCCACTTGAGAAAAACATGGGTATAATAGTTTTGAAGGGAAGTACTTACAAACCAAATGTCCCCGCAGGGAATATCTATTGACACTCAGGCATTCATATAAACTCCCCATGATACCTGCATTATAATTCTTATAAAGCTATTCATAATTTTCTTCTCTCTCTCAATCTCTCTCTCTCTCTCTCTATACATACATACATAACAATAAAGACATTTTATGCGTAAAAGAAAAAAAAATTGAAAATCTTGTTTGACGTTAAAGGTATATACAAAATAATAATTAGCTCTCAATAAAAGTGAATATCAATTTCAATTAAATTCAATATATTTTTTCTTTTATATATAAATAATTGATCCCAAGACACTATAATATATAATATAAAAGTCGTTGTCAATAAAATAAAGAGAGGAAAAACTTTTTATGATGATCTAAATGTGGATTATAAAGTTTATTATTCCAATGGGAATTTTTATTTTCTATTTGACTCTTTAGTATATGTGTTTTTCCCCTCTCTTTTTAATTTTTCATTGGTATAAATTCTTATTCCAATTATAGAATTCCATGGGCTATTGTAGTAATGATGACATATAACCCCTAATATCAGTCATGTTTTAGCACCATCAAAACACATTCCATACTTTTTGTTCTCTTATATAATGTTATATACTTATTACATTTTTTCGTCGTAGCAACCAATTAATATGTTTATATTTATTTTCATTTATAATAAACTGTTATGTTTAGCTACTTGAAGGAAACTTAATTAAAAACCGTTATATTATATATTATGTGGTATGCTATCTGGAATTTTTATTTTAAAATTATTTATAAAAATTATAGAAAATGCTATTTTTAAGAATTTAATTTCCGTATAATAAGTTTTTACAGCTTTAATCTCATCCCTATATTTATATATTATTTAGCTATTGTAAAAGCTATAAATTAAATTTATTATTCTTTTATATAAATCGCTTATCAATATTTTTATTATTATAGAAAATAATGTCTTTTGATATTTTTTTCAACCCTCTTTCTCTTGTCATTTACAGAATTTTTTTTCTTTTCTAAGTTATGCTCAAAGTTTTCTCTGCAGGCACTTTTCCCTCTCTTTGCAGCTTTGCCCGAAATGTTAAGTGAAGTACGGGGAGTTAGAGATCTGCAAGGAAATCTTTACACAATAATGTTTCTACAGGAACTACAAATATTATTGTACTTTAAAATTATTCTATATAAAAATCTTAATTTCTTCTTATTTTGTAAATTTACATGACTTTTACAGTAACTCGGTTTTATAACCATGAAAGAAGCTTATTAGTGGCATGAAAGGGACACCCACAAAGTTGTACATTTGTTGGCTGAAAAAATATAATAAAAAGCAAATAATTAAAAAAACAAAAAAAAAACAGCTAATACATAGGCTACATAGCTTTTTATCTTAATTTTTTTACAAAAGTTAATGTAAATGAAATCTTGTATAATATAAGAATTTCATCGATTATGAAGAAGTCCTTGCAGACGTCTAGGACAAAAAAGCGATAGATTGACGTTAGCCTACGTGGCTGACTGACTCGATACATAATGCAGCAGGCTGCTATATGAGGGTGGAATGGATTATACGCTACGGAATAGGGGATGTGACCCTCTGTTGAAGTGAAATTCCCAAGTCCATCACACCTTTGGCCTCTCTAACACTTGGAACTCAGTGTCATTGTGATACAACTTCACCCACGCGTTCCAATACATAAAGTAAATAATAATTTTCTAATAGTTTTGACCCTTTATAATTGAATTTTTATACTTTTTTTAAAAAGTTAAGTATTTTTCGGCATTTCCCAAGACCATTTGTTAAAGAGAGGTATAAATAATAAGGAAACATAAATTATATGTCAATTATGTGAAAAATTTTAACCCTGATTTAAAATATAAATTTTGCATGCAGTTCATTTTGATTGCTGTTCATTTAGCATATTATGCTCACACAGTGCAATACTTGCATTGTGCAATAAGTTTAATTCCATAAAAATTAAGTTCTTTGAAATGCATGCAATCAAAGTTTTTTCACACTGCAAATATTGCTTCATGTGAAGTTGAGTTTGACACAATATCATTTTTAAAAGAGCCAATAATAAACGTAATTTTATTTTGTGTGCATAAACAAAAATAGTTTGAACTTGCCAAACATTTTCCTCTGAAACGTGCAAATTTTTAAAGTAAATTTTTTTAGCCCTATTTAACCTGCACATTGAACCGTTGGCCCCATTTGACTATACATGAAATATTGACCCTATTTGACTAATGAAAAATAAGACAAATTTCTCTGCGTAAAGAAATGGTTCTATTTTATGAACAAACATAACAATTTTTTCATCTTATCTAACTTTTTCATGACACAATTTCGTATAATTCCTTACTTGAACATAGTCCGAGAGAAGTTTTGGACCATAGATGTTGGTTTATTATTATTTTTTGTTTTGTTAATTGAATATAGTTGTAGATACAGTAAGTTGTGGCCCTATTTAACTGTACTACAGCAGACTTATATTACTCATAACTGGGACGTGGGTACAGATAGATATAGTGAGCAAGTGTTTAGGGTAGGAAAGGGTGCATACAGAGTTTTGGACGTGACTCATGCACAGGATACAGTGTGCAATGTCAGCGCGCCTCACTGCGCCTCTCCCTCTATTTCTCTACATCGCCTTGTTGATTGAAGCGGTGTGATTCGCTGAGGCGTAAGAGATCAAGTTTAAAATACCCCCCCCCCCCCCAACATCTATCCCCCCTTCATTTCTTATGCTCCCCCCGAAAGATTTTATTCTCTTTACTCGCTCGCTTGCTGCTTGGAATTCTCACGCACGCGTACTTATATACAAAGTTTTATAATAAAGAAAAAAAGAAATGTTATAAAACTAATTATTTTTTTTATTCCTAAAATCTACAACTTTACTAATTATGTTTTTAAAAGTTTTTTTTAAATTCATTTCAAAAAATTGAAATAAGGTGTCAGTGATTAATTATTACAATCTCATAAGATTGATAATTGAAGATATTGGTAGTGTCGACAAGATGAATGAAAGAATGACAACATGACTTTTTTTTTTGGTATAGCATAAGACAAATTGTTTTACTAAAATCTAATATCATTTATTACACAAAATTCTCGTTAACAAGTTTTTTCTATGTCCGCTCAAATAAATCCAATTTGTTACAAAAAAAAAAATCTCCTTCTTATACATTGTATAAAAAAACGAGTTTATTTTTGAAATAAACTTATTCGTTAAAAATCCATAAAAGATACCAAAAATATATCAATTAGTTTTGGAAGAGATTTTATAATAATTAAATTTTTTATTTGATTAATTGGCATTTTATATTTAGAGGTAAAGGAACATTTTTTTCCCACTATGAAAGAAAGAATATAAAACGACAAGGGAAAGTCAAGGGAAATTTCACTTTTTCGATGACGCACGCATGAGTCTTAGACTTGCCAACAGTTTCTTTGATCTTTATAGCAATATTTTGTGTACGTTAAATTATGTATTCTTTTTAAGATGAATTTAAAAAAATTTTAAACATTCTAAAAATGGTCAGAACTTACTTAGATTATAATTAAATTAAAATGATGAATTTATAATAAGGAGATAAAGGAGATACCAATAATGCAACAGATTCTTTTTCTTTTCATTTTGATTAAAAATATATAGTAATTTTTTTGTATAGATATTAAAAATGAAAAACTTGGTCATGTATAATGCATCTTGAAAAAAATAACATAAAAAAACAACTCATATTTGTTGAACTGTTCAATTTCGTTTTGTTGTTTTGGTCTATTTAAAGAAAATATGTTGTTTTCCTTACAACAGAAAAACGAAAAGAATATATAAGCAAAAGCAAGAAGTATATATTTTAATGTTTTGTATAAGTATGGAAAAAGTTTGTGCCAGAGCTTCTAGAATGAAAAGTTGTGTAATATCCTGTTCTCAGTTCAATCTTCTCTCGTCTAAAGTCAAATTTTCTTTTTATATCAGAAAAAAAAGAACACTGAGGAGAAGAAAAAGAAAAGAAAAACTAAGAAACTCTCTCTCTCTCCTATAGAAGCTTGAGTTCTGTCTTATACTGCAACTCCTGCTTATGTTATAGCAACGTCCGGTCTCTCTCTCTCTCTCTCTCTTTCTCTCTCTCTCTCTCTCTCTCTCTCTCTCTCTCCCTCTCTCTCTCTCTCTCTCTCTCTCTCTCTCTCTCTCCTCTCTCTCTCTCTCTCCTCTCTCTCTCTCTCTCTCTCTCCTCTCTCTCTCTCTCTCTCTCTCTCTCTCTCTCGCTCTCTCTCTCTCTCTCTCTCTCCTCTCTCTCTCTCTCTACTCCTGTCTTCTTCAGCAATAAAGACTTGCAAGTTTTTTTTATACATAAAAATATCCTCCTCTCCCTTTCTTATTTTTTTTTCTACCCCAGCAGCAGGTTTTCGTTTATTGGACGTGGTATGCAAATTTCCATGGCAACGGTACTTAGCAACGGTACTTACGCTTGGGATGTTGTCGTTGGTGCACACTCCCTCCTGTAGAAGTCTATCCCTGATTTCCCAAGCAAAGATCGACGGGCATTCTCTTTTGTACTGCGCGATTTTGGCGACCACTTCAGCTGTAGCTACACGAGGCTTCGAGCCGCCTATTGCACGTGGACGAATGGATCCCGTCTCATAATATCTGAAATTAAAGTAAATTTAAGATATGCAGTTAATTATTTTTTATGGTACCAAAATTATGTGCTCTTCAGGTATAATCAGCATGTCAAGCTATTTCTAATATTTTCATGCAAAGAATCGGAATAATAGAAATAATAATAAAAAAACACAAATATTATACTATAAGAATAAACAGACCATATACCCCCTTAATTATATACAGAATATTTGAAACTTTTATTTAAAAAAATTTATGAAACTTTTTTATATCTGTATTAAATTAAATCCTTTAAGATAAAACATTAAAGAAAAAAAAATCGGCAATTGAATTTAAGTATTTTTTTAATAAAACTTTGTGTCTGTTTCATTCGTTTTAATATAATAGTGAATTTTGTTCCAAAGTTGGAGATTGTTATTTTCACAAATAATAATTATATGCTAAGAGGACATTAGTATTCAAGCTTTAACTTAGAATTACTTTTTCACTGGATGATATTTTTTATTCTCTCTCTCTCTCTCTCTCTCTCTGTTTTAAGCATCGACGTAAAATATTCAGAACATGTATAAGTATAAGACAGCAAAAATGAGAGAGAGAGAGAGAGAGAGAGAGAGAGAGAGATAGGATATCCGGTCATATTGCCTTTGGGACGGCAGAAAAGAGAGACGGAGAGAAAGAAAATTTGCCCATATCTGGCTTGGCTGTGTTGTCATAAAGCTACGAAAGAAAATCTTGTGTTCTAAAGGCAGAAATGCGCCACATACACATAGTAGAGTGCTTGCTTTGCTTGCTTCATTGCAGTATACGACTTACAGTTTGCCATAATATACAGAATTTGCGACTACAGGGTGGTGGAAAATTTGGCTAAGAATATTGTACGCAATGAATAGAATATAAGAGAACACAGCAGCAAAACGTTGTATTTTAGAAAGAAAAAGGCCTAAACTTTTTTCTTTTTATAAATAAAAATAATTTTTTACGTCAAAGTTAAAAAAAAAAAAAAAATTAGAATATTATATATAGAATAAAAGTTTTTTGAATGATTGAAAACTTCTCTCTCTCTCTCTTCTCTTCTCTCTCTGTCTCTCTGTGTGTGTGTCTCTCTCTCTGTCACTCTCTGTCTCTCTCTCTTTGTACTTCAGATGTCAGGTATTTTTTAGTCTACGTTGTATACAAAAGCAATTTAAATACTCATACACACAAACAAACACAAACTTGACTAAATAACTGTAAACTATATTAAGAAAAGGAAATAAAATAATAAAGACCTTTTGGATTTCAATAATTTATACAAAAGAAAATATTGGATATATATCTAATCTAATTTATTTTTATGTTGTAACTTACAGAATACCAATAACTACTTAATAGTTTTTAATTTCTTGTGTGTTTATTCTTACCTGCCTAAAATTTTGGAAACACAGCCATTGGAAACCTGGAGGATGCGGGATATATCACAGGGCCGGGCTCCGGAATGAGCGAGTTCTACAATTTTCTGTCGTGTAGAGTCCGGCAAGGGTCGGCCGCCGACGAACACCCCCCCTAGCTGGTTCACACCGCTGTGACCTGGAGGCAATTGTGCAAAATAATGCATTGAATATCATAGTAAGAAACCACAGTATCAACACTGTAGTTCTTCCATGACGTTAGAGGACCAGAGCGGTGTGAAAATCACGCTATGAATTGATTTCGTCAACCTCAGACCCCGCCCACTTTTTTTATATATAAATTATTCGAGTGGTGATTGAGAAGAAAGTTACTGTAATATTTACCTCAATCCAGTCACAGTTATTTATAATATGCACTAATTGACAGGGAAATCAAAATATAAATAATTTTTACTCAGTGCTATATCTACAATAAAATGTTATGGTACACTTTGGTACAGAATAAAGGCATCAATAAGAAATACCCTATAATGGGACTGAATGGGCTAATTTATTAAGCACCAAAGGTGTACTTGAGGTGTTTATAATAATGACCTTGCGACTGGTAGAGTGAACTCTCCACCAAGCACCACTCAATTTGTCTGCCCGAATGACGTGACAATCCCTCCACATCAGTTGGTATTGCAGGTCGATCCTCTCTGTCCCTGATGATGACGTCACTGGAGTGCATCTTCTGAGACGCTAAATCAAACAAACCTCAGTCTGGGTCCAATTAACAGGTAAAAGTAACAAAATGAAATCTTTGCATTCAGTTTGACAATTATTTACTAAATAAAACATTTCAATTTTAAATTATTTGTTATATTGTTTTAATGCATATTTCTAAATGAAATAAAACATTTTTACAAAATAGTTTTTTTTAATTATAATTATAATAATGTCTTATAAATAAACCCTATTTACAGAAATGGTAGAGTCACAAGGAGTTAAGTCACTATTTCATTATATTACAAAAAATATATTATAGTCTACACTTATAAGGAAATTTGAAAAATAAAATAATTAATTACACTTTCCAAAAAACATAATACTAATAAAAATAAAGCTTATACAGGAACAAATTTCTGAGATTGTAAATTTCTTTTTCATCTGCTAACGTAACAAAATTTAAGTGACATGTGACTTCAGTTGAACTGGCTATTGTGAATATTGGCTCACGATTTTCACTTTTTATTTCTATATTTATTTGTAGGTCATCTAAGAGATGTCAAGTGGGGGGGGGGGAGGCAGTGGAGCCGCGCGGGGGTGAAACTTTTTTCATGCTTCATGTATCCTTTACAATCGCAAACTCAGGAAACTCTCTTAAAGAATAAGAGGGTGAACTATAAAAAGGAAAAAAAGAAAAAAGAGAGTAAAAGAAGAAAAAAAAAGAGCTACCACGTATATCTTTTTTATTTTTCTTTGAAACGATGCCGCTTTTTTTCCCCTCGTGTGTGTGTGTGTGTGTGTGTGTTATGTTATGAATACTTTTTTGTCTGGTCTATTTTTAATGTAATCATACCTGTACATTCACAAATCCAATCATCCGTATTAACTTTAGTACTGGAAATTTTATACTTTTTATAATTTTGTAAACAATATTTTTCTGTCAAAGTATTTTTTTATGTGAGTACTGAATTGTTATATATTTGGTATTTTTCTGTAACATTTTTCAAATATAAATCGAAATTTTAATAATATTATTTATATACATAAAGCAGATTAATTTTGTCCATTCAGATATATATAAAAATGGCGAGGACAACTTTTTTATTTACATCAAAACATTTTTGTGTGTTACTGACAGTAAAAAATATTTGAAACATTGAACATATATATGTATAAAAAATAAACACTTGGCAAATGTATCACTTTTATTATCGATTTAAAGCATGATATTTCGTGTCGATTCTGAAAGCGCGGTCACTCGAGCTGAACTGTGTACACGTGATAACAAAAGAAGATCGCACGCGCGCATCGGGAAAATGTATTCCCCACTTTCCGCTAGTTTTTATCAATACAAAAAAAAAAAAAAAAAAAAAAAAAAAAACTCCCCATGTATGATACGAGCGATTGATCATCAAAAAAACGTGTTGAATACGTAATTCGATATGGCATACATGGCAGGGAAATTTTTAATTTTTTTTTCTATTACTGGACATATCATTTGGTTGCGTGTACTTAAAATATCAGTGTAACTGAATTAGTGAAAACTAAATAAACATCTTTATCATTATTTTTGCCGAGTACAAAAATAATAATATAATAATATACGGTATATTATTTTTGCCGAGTACAAATAATAATATATATTATGTAGTCTAGGACTTCCACATTGATAAAGTGTTAATTAAATTGAAATAAAATTTGTTAAAAATATAAAAAAACTGATTTTAGTTAATCTTCTCATGTCATGTTCCTGCTTTCATATCAATTCAACTATGTATTAAAATATTACTGAACAAAAACAACAGTATACTGAACATCAATACTTATATAATAGATATGTAGAATAATGCTTTAAAAATCAAAGTACTATTTTTTTATCGTAACATTATTTCCATATATAGTTTCAAAAAGTTTAACGACTCAATTTAAGCCACATACACTATATATATATATATATATATATATATATATTTCAAATTTTATATTGTTATAAAAGTGGATCATAACATAAAGAAAAATTTGGTTGGTCGGCAAGTCTGTGATGTTCCATAGCAAGTTTTATGTCTGATAGAACATGTCAACATCTTTCTCTTGTAGAGGCACTTTTGTCAAGACTGACATGTCAACTCTGAGACATGTAAAAAGATCTCTCTCTCTCTCTCTCTCTCTCTCTCTCTCTCTCTCTCTCCTCGTGCATAAGCCACGTTGGTGGTTTGAGTTTTAAGCCGGCATCCTTACAAGAAATAAGTATAACAAAAATATATTCCATGTTTTGACCAAAAACAAGATTAAATTTTGTACGGGACATCAGCTGCCAAATATAATCCCGTTTAGATGCTTTCTTTTTATTATATATTTTTTATTTCTCGAATACATACACATGTATGTCTGACTATGAGTTGAATTGTGAGGCCTAAATGATGCGTAGTTTGGACCAGAGAGCAGAGAGAGAGAGAGAGAGAGAGAGAGAGAGAGAGAGAGAGAGAGAGAGAGAGAGAGAGAGAGAGAGAGAGAGAGAGAGAGCAACAGGCTCATGTTCAAATCAACCTTCTCTTATTCTATAACGTCGAATAGAAGTAAATTGGCTCTATTTTTTTATTCCGATTTCCTGATTTCCTTAGTTACTATTTAGAATGTCACTAAAAGATATAAGAATCAATAATTTTGGATTAGAGATAAACTTTATTACAATAAAACTAATAAATTAGGTGTTTTTATATATACTCAATTGTCCAAAATAAAAAAAAAAAAAAAAACTCACTAGCTTGTATGCTATTCAAAACAATTTGCACTTAAATTTGACATAAATATTGAAAAAAAAAGTATTTCAATTGTGTATATATAGTACAGTATACACTATCTGTATATTTATTGAAAGAACGGTACTGTAATCTAATTTAAAATTAAACATTTGTCGGCAAAAACCACTTTGTATGAGCTTAATACTAATGTACTATATAGTTGAGAAAGGATTAGTATTTATATTTTAAGGTAGATACACAAGAAATAAACGGTACAAGTGCACGCTTCATTGATCGAGTATAAAATATCCGATGATGTGGTGTGTGTGTGTGTGGGGGGGGGGGGGGGGCAGTTCAAGGCGACATGACGAAGGTCCAAGCACGATTTCTCTTATATAGCATTAGGGGGCGCCAGCTTGCAGGGTTGCCAGATCACAATTTTCACGCCTTATTGGACATTCCATGGGGAGAAAGAGAGAGAGAGAGAGAGAGAGAGAGAGGACGTGACACGCTGGACCAAGAGAAACTTGATCTGTGTCGCCATGAGATGCACGAGTGAACGCATTACACTTTTACATCACTCAAACAACTAATATTTTATATCATTACACATTTTTAATTAATTCTATTTGTACTTATTTAGTAACATTATAACAATTAATTTATATACTTAAAAGAAACTTTTAGCTAACAATTCCCATGCGTTGCCTGAAAAGTGTTAGTTATGTGACCCGCACATCGTATGTACCCACAAAATAGCATAACTTCCAGGATACTTTTTTTTCTACTTTTTTTCCATTGTTTAAAAAATATATATTACAAATAATTTTTTAATTTTAATTTCAGTGACACATGCTTACATTTCATGAAATATTTTATCTAAAATACTACACGTCATTTTAAAGAGTTCATTAAAACTCATTAAAAATATAAGTACATAAAAAAATGTACTACAGTATATTATATAAAAATAATTAAACGTTGCTAACAATAAAAAACTAATTTTAACAACATGTAAAGGAGCTTTTACATATAATAACGTATTATAATACTGCATATGAGTTCAGTATATACACAGGGGTATATATACGGATTACAAGGGATTATTTGCAGCCAAGGGCGGCAATAATGCGTGCGTTGTATATTATGTGAAAAAAATAAAAATATAAAACGTTTGAAATTTACCCTATCGTAGGTGTAAGCAATCAATGCCTCAAGTGCATTCATCCCCCCTTTCGATCTATGTACAGCTTATTCCTTTCTCTTTCTTTCTTTTTTTTTTATCTGCCCAATATTCCCAAATGCCTCATGTTCACACGTATAATGTAGAGGGTAGCTTGTATTTTCCCCTGGAGGCGAGTATTTGTTCAACCACTAATTGGCTCATAATACATTATGACACATTATATTATTTGATTTGACTATAGGGAGTAGATAATCAAATCACATCAACTTTCTATATTTCTTTGTTAATAAAATTTCTTGTTATTTTGGGGAAAAAAACAACATATATATATACTTAAATGTATATACTGCAAGAAAAATTATAATAATAAATATTTTCAATTTACGAATTTAATTTTTTTAGAAATATTTATTTTTTAGCAACATTTATTTTTTACTAATTTTCTTTTTATTTATTTATTTTAACCTTGGCTTTAGTAAACTGCTAATGTTTTTTGTTAAAATTGACGCACAATACAAATGATAAGGGGGCGTTTTTTTATTAATTAACTGAGTCAAAACTGAAGTATTTATAAGCGGTATAAATAATAAAATTTTATTCATATATACTATAATGTATTTAAAAAAAAACCTGAATTACCGTCTTACTTCTTCATTAATTTTAATAATAATTGAAAAACAGACGTATTATCTATTGTATAAGTGTTGAAACTTAAATATTCTCTTGTCTTTTTTTTTTTTTTTCTTCTTTCCAGCAAGCACAGCCAGCTATAGTGAGCGAGTGAGTAAGAGAGGGACGTGATTTAGAGTTGTTGAGATTCTCAGCGTCAGGGCGATAAGAAATTACCGCTCTTCTCTCCGCACAAGATTAACGGGTCACTTTATTCCAACATTTTATCGCAAGAGCTGCTAAAACTACTTTTATTTCAGCTGCAGGGACAAAAGACACTCCTCATTCTTTATATATACTCAAGCCAGCTACAGCAGCAGCACAATTTAGCACATAAAACAAATGAAAACGACGTGCAAGAATAAGCAGGCTATGCGAGGGTGAAATAAAAAATATAAAAAAAGAAAAAAAAAAAAAGAAAGAAAAAAAGAAAAAAAAAAAAAAGAAAAAAGAAAGAAGAAGAAGAAGAAGAAGAAGAAGAAGAAGAAGAAGAAGAAGAAGGGGATGTATAAGTTAAAGGAAAAAATGGCGCCCTTGAAATGTAAGAAAAGACCCCCAGTTTGCTGACAGTGTGTGGAAAAGACAGCCTGCCCTTACTACAGCGCGATATTTCAAACAAATGACTGTGTTTACGCGCTCAGCTCTCTTGGCTTTTGACGCTCTTGTTCTCGAGTGTGCGGATTTCCGATGATATCGAAAACCCTTGAATGTCGATTTATTTCACTTTTTTTTTTGCCTTTGAATAAAAATGTATATTTAATTTATTCAAGCAGGTATATACAACTTTCTTTTTTTATGCTTATATTTTTTACATTCACATTTTCTTTATTTTTGCAATATTTGTACAAGATTTAGAATAGAAATATTTGTGTTGACCCAGGCAGTTCATAGCAACATTATACATGTTACAACAATAAGCATTTTGGTCTTGTCAAACCTAAATTAACACTTGAGATAAGCAGAAATAGGTTTTTTATAACGTAATTTTATTTAGTCTATAGTAAAATATCAAAACAAGAATCAATATAAAAAAAAGAAAAATCATTATTCGCATATTATAAATTAAATAAATTATTTAATTATTAAGCAATTTAACATTTAACTATACTTGTGGTGGATTTTAAGCATTAAACCACTAAAACCTAAAACTTTTATTTAATCGTGATGCTAAATGTATAAAATTTAAGGTTTACCCCTTAACTCAAATTGCTTAATAATATAAAAGAATTTAAGTAAAGAACTCATTATAAGAAAGGGATTTAATATCTTTTTATTCAATTGCCAAAGAAATCACTTTGCTCACTCTTAATTCCATAATTTTCACATATATGTTTTAAAATTAAGAATTCTGTTATAAAGAGAAAAATATCATATTATATCTTGCATAAAATATGTTTTTATCTATATAGTGCAATGGTGTCATATTTGCATGAATTATAGTTAATTTACACGTATATGTTGAGGTGTTGAAATGAAACGTATAAATTTGCCAAGGTTCACAAAGCATGTGTCGCACACGAGATGGGGTGGGGGGTGGGGGTGTTCTCTCCCTCCAGGGGTCGACTCGGGGTGGTGATGATGAACACATTAGAAAATGGCGCTCAGCGGGTGGTGAGATAGCAGGAAGAAGGAAGGAAATAAAAAAAAATAGAAGGGAAGAAGATTGCTTCTTATATAAAATATCATGATGTGCTTACCCCCTTATACTGTACAGATGAGCATTTTTATTGTAATAAAAAGACAATGAAAAAAAAAAAAAAAAAAAAAAGAGTATTTTACTAATAAACGATGAATTAAAGTTAGAGCAACTTAAATTTTATTTAAAAGTATACGCGAGTACGTACAACATTTTATTCATAACTTCATTCAGTATAACTAAAAACACTTATATACTATAGATTAATTCATTAATAAAAATTAATTCTTTTATAAGCCTTTAAATATAAAAATAAGTGTTTTTTTATCAGTGTAAGATTTGAATTAAATAAAATTTCTATTACTTGGTGTAAATTTGATTTAAAAAGGAGAAATCATGATAAATGAATGTGAATGCGAGCGTCTTTCTTGTTTGGTAAATCCATTCATCTTGTAATTGATCTGGGATAATCTTCGCGGAGAGGCGCGCGCGACGCATTCACTCGTTTCAAGCGCATTAACCAAAGAACTTTGTATATATATATTTTCTACACAAATCTCGCAGCTCACTGCATGCATTATACTCGACTTTTTGTTTATGCAAATTAATTTACTTAAAGAATAAGCACTTTTTTTTACTATACAAAGAAATTTAATAGTTTAACATTTAATTATATAACTAAATTGTATTTACATTTAATTATTATTTATATAGGTCAATAAGTTTAATGTTTTTGTTTGTTTGTTTGTTGTTTTAATCCTGAAATAATAATTGAATTAATTAAGATAATATAATGCTTTTAAAATTTATACTTTTGAACTATATTTGTATGAAAATTTGTTAAAACTATGTTAAATTTAATAACTTTATATTTGCTAATAAACATTGACATATTCATATTTATTTAATTATTTTTATATAAGTTAGCATCAAGTCATCATTTTACAAGCAACAACTTCATTTCTGCGTATGATACAAATTTTAAAGTTATCGATTTTCATTTTTGCTTGGTTTGTTATATTTTAAATAAATGCTGCCGAATATTTTTCACAAATAAACTGACTTACACACTTCACTTTTTTTTTACAAGTTACTATATATATATATATATATATATATATATATATATATATATCTGTATATATAGTCTCTCAAGCACTATAGTACAATTTTACATTGTTATGTAATGTTAAGAGAAATATGCGAATACTTAGGCGCGTGTTTTATATAACACACACACATTTATATATAGCATAAATAGCACATTACATTTTTCTCACTTTATTTTTTAGTTGTATAATATATGGAATATTATTTTATGACTGCATTTTTTTTATATTAAATTACACATAATAAAATGTATTAATATATACATTTTATAAGAATGCTATGGGAAACTGCATTTTTTCCGTTTATTGTGTAACTTTTATATATGTGTTTCACATATGATTTTGCTATACGATATTATTATAAGACAATCTTAACGTATTATAAATATACGCTATTATAGTCTTCATATATACTTTTAGTCATGAAGATATGTGGAACTTGAGAACAAGCGGTTGGACTGGGTCCAAGAGCTGACACAAAGAAAGAGCGACTCTCTCTCTCTCTCTCTCTCTCTCTCTCTCTCTCTCTCTCTCTCTCTCTCTCTCTCTCTCTCTCTCTCTCTCTCTCTCTCTCTCTCTCTCTCTCTCTACATATGAATACAGCAATCGCCTACTCTTGAGATATCGGGAGGCGCCTCTCTCTCTCTTTTCTCTGGCCGATGGAGCGCGTTCTAATCGATGTTTGATGGGCGGAAAGAGGATACAAACACACGACCCCGCCCACCTGTCTTATTTCTTACACTAAAACCTTTATTTTTTTCTTTTTTCTTTTTAAAAATATATTCCAAACCTACTTTACATATTCTCATATATATACACCGCGTAAAGAAAACGCTTACATCATGTATACTAATAATAATGAAAAAAATATATAGAAGCGAATAATTGGTTGGTTTGTTAAAAACCAACCAATAGAAATTTTTAGAGATTAAATTTCCCTTCTTTCATTATTATTATTTTTTTATAATATATATATATTTTTTTATCTATGGGTGCCAAAGTCATAGCTGATGGTATAACCTCTATTTTGATATGTGTCCCCTCTCTTTTTCTTTCTATTGTATTGAAGTTGATACGGGTACGTGTAAATGTTGTCGTATTCGACCAGATTGCTAATAGGCCTTGCACAAAAGTAGCTTCACTATGACATCTCGGCACACAAAAAAAAGGACAGAAGTGTAGTATGAAATATAAAAAAACAGTTTGTACGATGAGAGAGGGAAAAGAAAAGGGGAGGGGGGTATCTGAATAATAATCACATGGTTCTTTGGGATATATGCTGCTGTCATGGCCGCTAACTCGATGTGCACTCACGTGTAATGGCACCTGGGTACTCCCCTCTTCTCCCCCCCAATAAACCTTGAACATGTTTGCCCCCACCCCACCCCCTGTACAATATACATTATGGTTGCCTGGTCGTCATAATGTTTCATCGCCTTCCATAACTTTGATGACAAAAAAAAAAAGACGTTATAATAATAATTTACCACTTGTGTATTAAATTTACTGAAAATAATTTTTTTATTATAAATAGTTGAATTAATTATTTATTACGTAAAAATTTAAATTTCATAACACTTAATAAGTTAAATAAAGTGAATTTATTAGTAAATTTAAGATGTTTATGAAGTGTTTTAAACATCTCGAGCTCATAATTAAAGTGTAATTAACATAAATGCTTTCTTTGGTACTTTTTATATACAACAGTTTCAACTTTTATATTTATTCATCTTTAAGATATTAAAGTCAAATTTTAGCTTTATTTACTTGCATGGATAAAATTCGTAATTTAACAGACAAAAAAAATTAAAAAATGAAACACGGCGTAAGTCTAAATACGCTTAGGCTTGTATTACATTTGACGATATAATTTTCAGAATACTGCAAAATTAAAATATAAATTATTTTATGAGTTTAAGTTATTTAGTTTTACTTATTTTGTTTAGTATATTTCGTTACATTTGATGTCATCCATGAATTTTGTTTTCTATATTCATTATTATGCATAACTTTATATAACTTAATATGATTTTATTATATTATACTCTAAACTCTATAATATATTATTTTGAAGTTTTAAAACAAAATGCATAAACTATAAAATTAATGCAGCAAAATGTTGCTATATATTTAAAACCAAAGTGACAGATGACAAAATGTTACTCCATTACACGGAGTTTAAAATGCACAGCGGCTGTCAACTCGAATTCTCTCGAGGTTCACGCGTATTTTGTTTGTTTATTCCGAGCGGCTTACTTCATCCGTGTTTGTTATATATGTTTTTGTTTGTCGACAAAAACTCGTTAACATCTTCGCTTTCCTGCCGTCGCCGCACGCTTAACCACTATAAAGTCAAATTGTTGCCATAAATTTTCTTGCCAATATTTCCTTTAATAAATTTGGTTATGAAAAGAATAATAATATCAAAAAAAACATTGATGCCGTGTGCAATACTTGTAAATAACTGATGAAGAAACGAACACAAGATAAACTAAATTCGTAAATTAATTTATTTTAAAACAATTGTAAAATTGTTTTAATGATTTAATTATCATATAATACACGAAAAAAAACGTAATAATTATAGTAGAGCTCAATTTAAATAACATTTATTTATAACAACATATAATATTGTACTGGTATAGTGGTTACTTAATTATATAACAGTTATATAAGTTGTTCAGTATACTTATTGTGCATTATTTTAAAATAGCAATATCTATGCCATATAGGACGTAAAAATTATTCACTATACATGAATAATGTAATTTATTTTTTCCGTGTGGTTGAATTCTTATATAAAATAACAGGTTTACGCAATTTTTAATTTATGTAAATTTAACAATTGCTCCCCCACGTTGACTTTTAATTTTGATTTGTTAAGCTGACGTGTTTGTTTAGGAATTTCCTGCGTCACTAGTCAGTTAGTTCCCGCATTGATTTTGATTTACAAGTAGCTTAGATTAAAGACATACATGTAAATGTTATAAAAATAGTAATAGCCAGTTCAACTTTATATATGGACAGTATATAATGTATAATATATTTAATTGATTAAATTATGCATAATTATTGTAATAAGTAATTGAAACCATATTGTGTATATTACAAAACTCAAAATAATTGTGTTACAATTGTTGCAGGGTAAAATAAAATATAAAAAAATTCATCAAATGAAAACAAAATTATTTTTTTCCCCCACAATATTTTCAATAATTTTCGTATTATCAACTAACTTAAAATTGAGTCCCCCTTCTATAACAAAGAGGTTAATAATTTGAAACGGTAAAAAGATTTGGTTGAACAATGAGGTATTATTTACCTTTGTGCGGCATATCGTCTGCGGAGGTGGGTGGCCACACGCCGGCCGCCGCTGCCGCTGCCGCAGCCGCCGCGGCGGCAGAGGAGATCTGCTGTGACGGCAGAATGATGACGCCGGGAGCACCGGGACAACTGCTGCACTGCTGCACTGTTACAACACAAGATCATGCAATTAACACTAGTAGCACAAACAACAGCAAAATCTGACAAAGTCAAAATACTTTGATTACAACTTTATTATTAGTATAAAAACATAAAAAAAATAAAATAAAAGCAAAGGTAAATTTTAATTTCCTTGAATAAATATACTAACACTGGTTTATAATTCAAAATAATTTTTTACATAATTATTATTGTTACCAGTTTAACACAAAATTTCTGTGGTATTTAATGGATAATGATAATGATCATTTACAAATTTACTGTAAAACTATCGCAGAAGAATAAAAAAGACATTTATTGATATTTATTTATTATTTTTTTTTTGAAAAGTTATATCCTATAAGAGTATATTTTATATATATATAAATATATATATATATATATATATATATATATATATATATATATATATATACATAATATATCGGTTAAAATAATTTAGATGTGTTGTATAATTTGCAGCTATGTTTTATTAATTTTAAAAGAAAACTAAATAGGATGATTAAATAAATATTAAATGGAACAATTGAAAATGATTTTATATGACAACTAAAAAAATATATATTTGATTATTTTAAAAGTTTTTCTTTCTAAATTATTTCAGAGTTATTGCTAACAGAGTATTATAAAAAAGTATAATTTAGCAACATATAATTTTTTTAGGACTGAATTTTAGTTTTTCTGTAATGGTTTTACTGAGCTGAATTACATAACAAAACGAATGCCTGAACTATAAGGTCCGCGGAAAAAAGGTCCTCAGATAAAAGGACCTGCCTTTACTCACAGGTATAGCGTTTCGGCGAGCTTCGCTCAGGTAGGACCTTTTATCCGAGGTCCTTTTTTCCACGGACCTTCCTTCTGTATACTAACAAAACATTTATTATTAAAATAATTTAAAAAGAAAGTAACACTGCGACCGGTGCAAATTTAATTTTATATATTTTCTCTATAAAAAGACAAATAAAAACATACAGTGATCTAATTTTAAATTTCAATGAAATTACTTCTTTTTTAAAAATATAAATTTAAATCATTTTATACATAAATTCTTGACCTAGTATATAGCTTTATACTTAAAAATCTATATATTATTAATTTAAATCCTGAACATGCCATGGGATTGCGAAGTAGAATTATTTATTTCAAGTTAAGCGGAGGCGTGTCGCGTTAATTGTCGCTTGATTGTTTGTTAATTACATCTCTTGCCGCCTCCCTTGCTCGCTCTGTAGCGGCAATTAGCACCACTTGCAAGCGCAAGGAGACAATAAGAAGGTAAACAACACAAACTTATTTACGGTAAATACAGCTTGAGGGCTTATCAGTTTTCAGTTACACCTTATTAGTTTTATCACATTTCTTCTCTGTTTGTTTACTGCAGATATTTACTTATTCTTTATTGATATTTATATATATAGATTTGTATTGTATACCGCATTGTTATTGGAAATTTTATATGACAACAGAGATGAACAAAAATTAAATTTAGCAAAATTTACTATAGAGATTAAATAAAAATTTTATAAATGAAAAATCAATACATATATGAAACTAATTTTATTTAAATATAACTTTTTTATAAAATTGTTTATTTAAAGAACAGATGAAAAAATGTTGATTTATATTATTATATTTAACGGGAAAAAATCCCATAATCACAATGAAAATTTTAATATTATATTATATAAAAAAGTGAAGGAATTAAATGGAATAAATATTATGACAATGGAAAGCAAAACGATCTTTGAAAAGACATAATCCTCTTTGCTATACTTACAACAAAGCATTTCAATTGAATTCCCTGCTTTTATATTATATATTCATTAATATAGTAATTATTTTAATACAATGTAAATTACTGTATTGATTTTATTATTATAACATGTTAAACATTATATATATAATGCTTATTACTCAATTGAGCAAAGTATAATATACTTTATAGTTGGTGTAATTTTCCGCGGTGAGAACGTTTGTATATATATTGTGGGCTCCCCGCTGCGATAAAGGTACATAATTTTATACCTTATGCAATCACAGCAAGGGGGCTATCGTGTAACTTCGCGGGAAACTAAGAGCGTGAAATCATCATATAATAATTCAATCCTTTTAAGTGAGTAATTTGATACTATACTATAACATGCTTGTTAGTATGTATAAGTATGCGTAAACAAATACTAATTATCGTTATTTATATATTATATTATTTTGGTTTATTTGCGTAAATGGACTATTCAACCGGGGAAATAATTTTAATGTGAAATTTTAATTGCGTAGAAATTTAATCCTTTTAATTGGATATTACTTGGAATTTAATTAATTGCATGCTGAAAATATTGACGTACTCTATGCGTGTACATGACCTAAGACACCATGCAGTTTTGAATGAGATTAATTATTTATGATTTTTGATGCTATATTTTATATATTGAATTTTTATGCTAAAATAATTGATAAACGCTTTTATATTAATTATATAAAATAATATTAATTATATTAATATATAATTTATATTATATTAGTTTAGTGAACTTTATTTACGTGTATAAATTTTGAAAATATTAATTCAATTTTAACAAACACGCTGAATTTATATTTGTTTTAATCATAAAATAATTAAGAGAGAGAGAGAGAGAGAGAGAGAGAGAGAGAGAGAGAGAGAGAGAGAGAGAGAGAATTAAAAATAATAGTTAATTTTAGAGATTTTTTTTATTATTGTAGACTTACAAAAAGAAAAAAAAATACCTGCAGAAGCTTTGTTAGTAAAATGTTTATAATTTTTTTAACCTCTGCTGCATTATTATGAAATTATATTATACTTAATATAGAGTTATAAAATAATTTTAAGTTGCTGATAAATGTTATTAAACTCTGTCGTGTAATATATAAATCTTCAAATTTTAAAGATATAAGTTTTGTAACGAGTAATACGATGGAATATTTGAATTAATATTAACAAGATTTAGATTACACATACAATATTAATCAGTCATTGTCATAGAAATATAATTTAAATTATTTATGTTTACTTTTTTTTTATATAAATATACAGATATTCCTCTAAACAATAGCATTAAATACTTACATTATTTTGACGAAATTTTTCTACACAGCTCTCTATATGAGAACGTTTATCACAAGCACATACTTGAATAATTATTGTAATGTGAGTAACAATTGTTCCAAGTGATTGACAGAAGAGTGTACACACTTAACAACAGCACATTGCACACGTGGTATATCTCGTTAGAAACTGCAGCGAGGCCCGCTGGCTCGGGTGCGATACATCACTGCGACCAACTTTCCAACACTCACTCAACACCAGCCACAAACCAAAAGGGAGGGGGTACGAGGAGGGACGTATACAACTACATTAGCCAATCAAAAACCGAGTTTACATCACAACAACCAATAGAAATCTTGCTCTAGATGACATCATTGATTCTCTTTTTTTTTATATATATTATAAACGTAAAATACCAAGAGTGTATTGGAGTGGAAATAAATCTTAAGAGGGCGCTTTTGATATTATTTCTATAAGTATTTTGTCTCCTGTCCGCTTGAGGGAACTACTATCTAGATCATTTTATTCTCTCATTGTATAGTTTGATTGTAATATAAATCAACAGATTTAAGAATGACCAAGTATATAAGCTTCAAATTTAAGTTAGAAATTTGACCATTCTCAGTTGAGAACAAGACGTGGGGAAGAGAAAAGCACGCACAATTTGCTCTCGGCTAATCATTTCGAAACTTCTATAAGTTTCACTGTATATGGAAATAAAATAATACACAAGTATTTATATAATTAAATTTTTTTAAATAAAATAACACAACAAAAAAATTTAAAAAAGGAGACAAGGAAAGTCATAATAATTTTATATTAAAAAAAAAAAAAAAAAAAAAAAACTGTCTAATGCTTTTGAAGTTTGCTATATTAAATTGATTTCCATATTTAAGTTTTGAAAATTCCTTCTACATTTGTACAAATATTAAAAACAATACAAACTTCAGAATAGAGTGTGTGCAAATGTAACAACCATCCTTAGTTCCGAGAGCCCCTGTAATTCAGGCAACCCGGACGGTATATGTTCGCAACTGGTTGCATACGCGGCAGGATAAAATCCAGCAATTATAGCACTGCAGTGCGTCAGTTCTTTTTTCTTTGAATTTTCTTTTGATTTTCTGGTAAATATGTAAAAAAGACATTAAAATTATGCTTAATTAACGTAATTGTATAAAAGTACGAAAAAAAATTAACAGCATTAGTTTTTATGAATTATTTTGAGTTAAATTCAGATTCAAAAAAAGTATGTCTATGCGAGATTACCGGGCTATTATTTGAAAAACTATAAAATTAATTTAAATAAAATTATATAGTAATTTCAAATGCAACTGTTTTAATAATAAAACATTAAATATAAGTATAGCGACAAGATACACAATAATTATCAGTTTTTTCATAGTAAAATAAAAATAAATTTTTAAAATTAATCCCTTAAAATTATTGACATAATTTGTTGCAAAAAAAAAAAAAAAAAAAAAAAAAAAAAAAAAAAAAAAAGTTTTTATAATTCTATTTATTAATGTAAAATTCGTCAATGATATTGGATTTCAGTTGCAATTTGAAATGTAACATAAAGACTAGACAAGTGGAAAAATCTTGGGGAAGTCTTGATTGATGACCCCTTGGTTCGTTTGAAATGTGATGCGTCTCGTCATTCAACTTTATTCATGTGAGATTCGAAAAAAGAAATCAATTTCACAATAAGTTTATTACATTTATATCGATTTTTTTCCTTAAAATTGTATTGAGTATACTGTACATCTTGATATCATTAAGTAACAAATAATTTTATTATTATATTTATATAATGTGCATTGGAAACAACTAAGCATAGTATCAATTAATACCTAAATTTGTATATTAAATACGTCTATATTTTATTTTCTCCTATATATGTACAAAATACATAATTTATGCACTAAAATATTGACAACATTTCAATATTTTAGTTTACATATCTTCATTTAAAAAAATATAACAATTAAATTTCTAATAATGCTCATCTCATCGCATATAGTTTTATTTAAAAAAAAAATAATTAACAATTAAAAAAAATGAAAATATTGAGTCAAAAACATAATAAAAAAATTTTCTAATTTGAAAATTAAGAAGAAAAAATACAAAAAATCAATAAATCATACAATTAAAACTCACAATAATTCATTGATAATAATAATATAATACTTTATACAATGAATATAATGTTAATGATGTCAAATTTAAATAAAGTATTTTAAATAAAATTTATATATATTTTATTGTACTGTTATAATAAGAGAACAAAAGAAAGTATAAACCCTCTCTCTCTCTCTCTTCTCTCTCTCTCTCTCTCTCTCTCTCTCTCTCTCTCTCTCTCTCTCTCTCTCTCTCTCTCTCTCTCTCTCTCTCTCTCTCTCTCTCTCTCTCTCTCTCTCTCTCTCTCTCTCTCTCTCTCTCTCTCTCTCTCTCTCTTCACCCTCGAGGGTCGGTTAATCCCCAAGAAGACTAATTCAAACTGTAACTGTTTGGGGGTGAATCATCATCATCATCGACTGTAAGCATCATTATAAACTAAAAACGTCCCCCTTCTATATATATATACTGTACACACACTCACATATAATATAACCAATACATAATATCCAATCCTATGGACTCAACACAACAACACGATTGTTCATTGGAGCGCAAGTAATATCACGTGACGTCATAAACATGTGTTATTTATTACTTTACATAGTATTTATTATCATTACTAATAATGTATTATGTAATGTGGTTATAAAACTTCATAAATTTTATCTTAACCTTTTAATAAAATTTATATCTGTTTAAATATATTGATTGAAGATAACTATAATATTACTCATATTTTCAAAGCCAAAAACAGTATACAGTATTCTATATTTTTCTTTATATAGAAGTTTTGTTTTTCAAAGTTTAATTATAATAATAAATATTAATAAAAATATACTTATAAATATTCTCATTTAAATTTTGCATAACTTATCCTGTGTTTCACATGTAAATGGCTTATAGTTCTATCACGAATAATATGTAAATAAATTAATTAATATACTGAAACCTTGACATTAATGATTTATATATGTATGCTTTTACTTCTTATAGAATTAAACAAACAAATGATGCATATTTTTCTTCCTTTCCGTTCAAGAAGTATCACCTTAATAATTCTTTGGTATTACTTGAATGTATGATAATTAAGGAGCAACTTTTTCACTCCAGTAAAATTTTGTCATGGAGAAGATGGTACAATAAAATTGCTCGTTAAACTTATAACTTAATGTCCATCTTTGGAGAATTTAAGAGGTGTCTCACTATTATGAGTATTCTCATCAGTCATCAGATTTAAACACTTTTTGTGTCTGTATAAAGTAAAATATAACGTGCGTAGTATTGCATATTTCACGTATTTTTTCTTACTTTTTGAATAAAGGCGGTTATTTAGTATTATATTTGATTTCATTTATTAATCATAAAATTTCATTATTGTTTTAACTAACAAAAAAATACGTGTCAATTATACTCCTAGAAAAAGAGAAAAAAATTCACATTGCAAGTACACAGGACCACGATAAAATATTTTGACATATAAATCCAGTGCGTGTTTTTTTCATAAGAATAAAAGTGCAGATTTAGCGTGATTTTTTGGATTTTAAAATATATTATTGCGGTCCTGTGTACACAGATTTTTATTATAATTTGTATGAGTAGACATGAAAAACGTGAATATGTATAATATGTAAATTATAATGCATACAATAATGTTTGCTGAGAAATTAATATATTCATGTTTTGGTTTTGGTGCTGAAACAAAACACACTTTTACACATTCTCTTAAACATTGTGCTTCGGCGAGAATATAAAAATTAAATTTCTCAATTTATTGCAATTAAACGATATATCACAGAATTTTATCCATGCATCAAAATTATAGTGTTTATTCATATGTATTAGATATTTTATGGAATTTTCTACAAATTTTATAATATTTAACGTACTATTATGCATGTAGGAAAATAATACCTTCTATGCATAGTAAAATTAGTTGTCGAAACGCACTTAAGAAATTGGAGGTGCACGGAAAAAATTATCTACAGAGTTACTATTTAGACTTTTTTCATAATAAATTCTTTAGACACAAACTAAACATTTTAGAATCTAAAGATTCAACTATTTACCGCTAAAGAAATTGCGTTTGTACTAACGAGCTATTGATATGTATCTGAATAATTTCTTAAATTTATGTTTTCCGTGTGGACGTATAGGTAATATATATATATATATATATATATATATATATATATATATATATATATATATATATATATATATATATATATATATATATATATATATATATATATATATATATATACTTGTTAGACACTAAATTAATTTTGCCTTTACATTTGTACCATAATTTACTATATATAAAATAATATATTTTAATCCTTTTCAGTTTATTTATTTTATACTTTATTCAAAAATTTGTAAACTCTCAATCTTTTATTAATAAATTAAGCTAAAAGCTTTAAAATTC
Organism: Ecdyonurus torrentis; assembly: GCA_949318235.1. NCBI lineage: Eukaryota > Metazoa > Arthropoda > Insecta > Ephemeroptera > Heptageniidae > Ecdyonurus > Ecdyonurus torrentis. The sequence goes on along the minus strand of OX439128.1, from coordinate 18,283,719 downwards.
AAAAATGTTAAAAGCTCTCAAAGAAAATAGAAATCTTTATGTTATCTTTATTCTCAATATTCCCTTTTGTAAAACCTCATACTTTCAGTAGAAGAAAAAAAAAACTTTTACCCAAGCTTTTTGCCAAAAGTTAAAAGTTTTTATCTGAATTTATTGCATCAAGGCAGTTTGAGACTTTTAAGGCCTTAAAATCAAATATACAACTGCGACAATTCCATTATATATGTTATCGGAAATAGAAAATGCATAAACACTTCCAAATGAATATATACGGTCAAATCTTATACTTTTTTAAAAATTTAAAAATTAAAAAGTTAGCACTATTGTAATAGAAATTAGCAAGCTCAAATCACAAGTATATAGAGCAGAAGGGAAGTATATAGAATTGAGAGCTTTAATCTAAAACATTCATATATTAATTGAATTGAATGAAGAGATAAATCTAAACACAGAAAAATAAAGTCGTTTATACAAAAAAGATATGAAAGGTTCAGCAATTGAAATATAATATTTATATCTAGTGTAAATTCACACAGTTGCATTATAAAATGGGAAATATATGGATGGGGCCCCATATATAGTTATAGAGAGAATGCATAGAAATTTAACATACAAATCCTAATCTCTGTGGCTTTTATATCATGATTGTTTTATCATGTAACCATATAAGCATGAGATACAGTATACTCTCTCTCTCTCTCTCTCTCTCTCTCTCTCTCTCTCTCTCTCTCTCTCTCTCTCTCTCTCTCTCTCTCTCCACTTCCAAGCCATTGAGCACGCAGAGTATGCCTGACGAAGCCATTACTCTCGCTACAAAGTGTGTACATGGACATAAAACCTGTGACGTCACTCATTATGTGAGGAGCTAATGTTATGTGATAATCATCTCACTACTACATACATATCATAATAAATATATATACTATGCCTTTATAGAAAACACTCTCTATAATAATAATGTGCTGATAAATATTTGGGTTAAATTATTAAAACTTTTTATAAATTTACTCTGTGAATCTGTTTAGATTTTTATTTTCTTTTTGAAAAGAAGAGTTTATTTATTACACCTTTTTAAAAAGAATTGCCTTTTTTTAGTTGATATGTATAATGTCTGAGTGTCTGTTTGATTCTATAATATAGAATAGAAAAATTATGATAAAACTGTATCTGGAGTGCAAATTTTGGTATTTGTATTGTAAAAGATTATTTAGTTTTTTTTTTCTTTCTATTAAATTTTTTTTAGACAAAAATTAATTTTTATTATTAGAATGTGACTTGTTTTCAAGAAATTATATTTATATGATTGTATTCAAACGAATAATGAAATAATAGGACAGTAATTAGAAAAAAAATGCAAAATTATGAAATGAGACCAATTTAGTTAATTTGTTTCGACTTATTTACACCGTCTTTTCTAGAAGTAGCGTAATGATTTCAGGACCTGCTTTAATCATGAATAAATTGTCTATATGATAGGGCAAAAATCGATACCTATGTAAGATTTAAAAAACAAATTCAAGGAAATATTCATATAAATTAAATTTTAGTTGAAGTGTTTAACATAAGTAAAATTAAATAATATGTTAATGCATATCATTGAACTATATTTTATATAAAAAGAGGGTGGGACTAAAAGTGGGCGTGGCACACGTTTGATTATCACGTGCAAGTCCCGCCCCGCGGTTATAGCGCCGTTATGCGCTGTGGCGATGCCCAGTCGTCTGTTGCTCGCGAGGTTGTCACCTCAGGCGCCTGGTGGCCCCAAGAGGCGCCGGGTGTGTGTATCACGAGCTGCGACCTTACCATCTTACGAGAGAAAATACCACGTATCACAGTATATGAAATACTCTTTACAAGAAAAGTCCATCTATAAATATACTTTACAAATCCCCATTTGAATGACTATACTTAATAAATTTTGTTATATTCAATAATTATATAGAAGTCTTAAAATTTCGTAAAATTATGGCAAGAAATAAAAAATTGTAAATTTTATTCAATTTGACAGCAAAAATCTAAACATGTTATTGTGAAAATAATATATAACAAATAATTATCAATAAAGAACACGCGAGTGTAATTAAATAACGATATTTGCATATTAGGTTAAAAAAAAACAACTATAAGCTTGATTTCAAACGATTGGCATATAGGAATGCCATATAATCATATCAGAATTGCAGTAATGCTTGATGCACATCAAAGAAAGATTTATAATAATATTGATATAAAAAAAATAGATATGAATTATTATAAATGATCACACAACATTACATAAATGCATGTAAACATGGTGTATTATTCTATGATATATTGACAATATATAATAATATAATGTTGTAAATCTTTTATATTTTATATTTCCTATATAATATATAAACGATTTTCTTTTCATCATATCTTTCTCCTTCCATTCAATTTTATACTGAAGCTATGAAAATAAATTTCAAAATTGACATAAAAAGATAAACACTGCTTACATATATATATATATATAGATAGAAAGATGATATAAAAATATGGGCATATATTTTTTTTAAAGAAGTTTTCTTTTAACACTCTTTTGCTATGTATATGGCATATATGAAAAGGATTTTTTTTTCGATATAAAAAAAAAGTTGGCAATTTTTATAAGAGTTTATATACAAAGACTTTTATTTGTAACTCAGGTGAGGTATATTTAGTACTTTTTAGCACGTAAAGTCGTGAATAAGAAGATTTATGAGATTTGAAGTTGGGACCTCTCTCTCTCTCTCTCTCTTATGTAATTTTATTGTCGTATGTTCATATAGAATCTTTCTGTATATACAAAACAAACGATATGTATAAAAAAAAACATAAGAAATCTATATTTCGAGTTCATACATTACATATAATGTTTTTGTTATAATGTCGTTGGTTGCACTACCTGTAATAAATCTCTCCACTTAGCATACCTTGTCAAGCAAGCAGGCAAGTTCTCGTGATTTACGAGAAGAATGCCCACTCGCGCGGGATCATGTGAGCTACCGCAAGCCCCGATATATATACACTTGCTTTCGTGATGATAAATCTCTCATGCCGCGCCCCGCTCCCGCTTTTGCTATCACTGCATGTGTGTATTATGTATGTGTGTGTGGAAAAATTATTATGACATATTTTTGGCAAACAAAAGTTGTCATAATGATAGAGGTTATAATTTTTATAATATGCAAAATTTGCAAAAAAATATATTATATTATTTAATCCCTAACGCTGCAGTATTTTTTATACATATATATTTATTATATAATTATATTTTTTTACAAGTGAATTGTTATGAATGTAATTTTACGCCTGTTTATTGAGTATCAATTTTATACTTTTAAATCAGTATTTATTATACTGCATAACAATTTCGAATTTCTAAACAATTAAAAGTGAAATAAAATTCAATTATTGATCAAAATTTAGGAACTTAGTCTGAATTTTATATGAATTAAAGAATGAGAATAATATACGTACAATTTTTACACATATTTATAAATAATAATTTGGCAATTTGTACTTTTTTATGATTCAACATTATGCAATTCATTATTTCTCACACACAAATGCACTCAACAGTATGTAATTTAAGGTGATTATCACAATTTAAAACAAGGAAAGTTTTCAAATATGATTTATATATAATTATATAATAATAATATAATATATACTATAAAATAATCCTTAAATAAATTTCGAAAGCATGCAGTATACAACAAATTTTCAACGCTCTTTAAGTGGAAAAATCCTTTTGTATTGCACTTTTTTTTTTTAAATAAAAATTAGCATCTTTACTGGTGCTTAGGGCATGTAATGAGAAATGTTGGGAATTTAGATGGTAATCGCGTGTGATATATATATATACATACGTATGGCACGTGCACGCAGTCATATGTGCATTCAAAGCGCACGCCGCCTCACCACCCCCTGCTTCGTGTATGCAGCGTGCGCTCTCTGATAACGTCCATGAGATGATGTCTTTTTTAACAAAACTTCTCTGTAATAACTTTCATCACTCGATGTTATCGTAACATGTTAATATCATAATTATTGTTATCGTTTTATGCAGCAATATATGTATTATTATACATAGGCACTCTTTCCGTTTTTCAGGACGTATATCGAAAAATATTTTGGTTATTAAAATAACGTAAAAGTATATATAGGGGAACTTAAAAATGCATACAATTTTTGTTATATTTTTTTTCAAGCAAGTTATGTAATACAGAGATTATTTTTTCCTCTTATATAAATATACTGTATATTCCTTTTATTTTGTTTAACAAATTTAGTAGCTCATGCATAAAAACTATAAAAATATAAAACTGAACTACGTTTTTAGAGTTTGATTTTATTAAATTGATCTGAAATCGTATATGTTCATTTTTATACTCTGTCATAGAAAAGTTTATTCTATGCATTTATAATGTAAGACAATGGAGTAAAATTTTGCATGACTATTATAAGTATATCGAGAGCTAAACGTTATAATTAAAATTATATAATTCAAAGTGATCGAATCTATATATACGAAAATATTTTAAATGCATGTTGCAGTGCTATAATAATTCAAATATTATTGACACTCAAAGATCTCTGACCCTAACATCGTAGCTTGAACATTCTATTCAAAATATTACTTCTATGTAACTCCTTTTTTTATACTTCATACAAGTGGTACATAAAAACTATTATTATATTATATAAGAAAACATTTTTGAAAAACTATCAAAAATTTTTAGTGAAAAAAAAAACTTAACATTTTTAAGTATAATATAATATATTTATGTTTCGTTCAAATGTGGTATATAATATTTTTTCCTTCTATTCAATTGATAAAGTGTCCGTTCTTCAAAGTAAGGATGTTTTAGTGCTCCAGAGCTCTCTTGTGTCGACAGTCGACTTTATATTGAATGACCCCCACAGATAAAAATATATATCTATGTGTAGTTTATAGGGAGGGGGGGGGGGGGGGAAGAATGAAAAGAAAAAGAAAGAACATACATCAGATTTTTCGGGTATACATTTAACAAAGAAAAGGCGGCATGTTTTTTGCTTGTAAGGAAATACTATAAAATTCTGTTATTAACATTATGATTATTATACTTTTTTTTTTTTGTAAAAGTTAAAAATTGTATTGATAAAGAGGGGAACATTATACAAAAATTTGCTAGTATATATATATATTTTTTTTTGCCTGGCATTCCTCTCACAGCAAAAGAAGAACACCTGGATATATTAGGGTGTGAATAGATGTTCACACTTTTTTTTTTTTTTTTTAATATTATAGCGCAAAAGAGAGAACTTAAGTTGCGGCTTGCTTTCTCGTGTATTACACGCTGAATTTTATTTTGAAAGGAGAGAGAAATTCGAGTACTTATTATCATCGTTCCCCTTGCTCTTGTTGTCATTATTTATATATTGTTATTAACTTGTCAACTTGAATACATACTTATATATGTTCAGAAAACTATAATTACCAACTCGGTGTCAAGTAAATTTAAATATTACATGACAAAATAAACATCTCAAAACTGCGGGTGAATTCAAATAATTGTTTGTCACAATGTTTTTACATGGCATTGTATGATGCGCATTATTAACTTGCAAATAATATATTGCATAATGTAATGTATATTGAATATTATATATTATGCATTATACCGAATGATAGATAAAAAAAAATGAAAATTTGCGTAATGGCATATTCAATTACGATATATGTGTCACGTCAACTTTATACTATAATCAAACAGACAGTATATGTGTATACTGTATAATCAAATATCGGGAAAAAAAAGTAAATAAATCTATTATAAGATTTTTGTACGTAAATAATCAAAAGAACTATAAAAAAGCTATGCGCTTTGTAATGCAAAATAACATTTAATCATCTTAACTAAAGAAGTAAAATTAAGCTCATATAAATTTTCTGTGCTAAAAATGACTTAACATTTTAGCACAACTAATATACAATTTAACTTACATTTAAGCGTTTTATAGAAAATTTATAAAGATGTATTTGTATAACGACAAAATAAATCAACATAAATAAGAAATTGGCCTTTTGACTATAAAATGTACACAACACAAATATCAAAGACCACCCTTATATATTAGAATGTCAATAATCTAAAAGTCAATCACTCTTTCTCTTAAATTATGATAATGAGGAATGATGGAACACAAAAATATTATTGTTCTCTTTGTAGAATGCAAATCATCATATATTATTTACAATTGGTTGAATAAGAATATATTATATTTTATATAAAAAGTTATTGTTCTTTTCTTCTCTATAATATAATCTAAATAATGTAAAAGCGTGTAAAATTGGAATAGTTATAAAAGTCTATTTGTCAAAAAATTTGTGTGTGTATGTGATATCTTAATAAATAATGTCCATTAATAGAAGCACATCTGTCGTTAGTGGAGGGTCTTGATTTACATGTTCTGAGCGTAACGTGCGGGCATGAGGCTAAGAATGGCGGCGTGGACCGCGGAGAATTGCGCTTTGAATGTCGTTCAAGCAGCGTAACTGACGCGATTTCACACGAGCCCCCTCGTCGCCTCGTGTGCCTCTGATTGAGATGTACGCAGTTGTTGCGTGAGAAGTTATAGTTAATGTACACTTTTTTTATGTTCAGTACAATTTTTTTTCAAGTACATAATAATTTAAATCCCTTTTCTTAATGACTATTATAGTTTCTTTGAAATTACTTTTATTTTATTTATATATTGTTGATATTTTGTTTTTCCGGTTGACTGTAATAAAATAAATAATCACATTTTTAAACTATTCTATTAATTACTATATAGTATAGTTAGTCATTTTTACTGTCAGCACTCAACCCAAAATAATCCAAACAACCCAAAATACATGCAGGATACAATAACTTGAGCTTGTATATTTATTTCAATATGAATAAAATATCACACTCGTCCATTTGCCCTTCCAGAATAAAAATTATTCAAGTGAATCTATGTATATATCAATAATTAAGGATACTCTCATTGAGCAGATTTGGATGACTCGATGTTTTAAATATTTAAAATAATTAATTAAAAATTTGCCACATTTAGTAACGTTTATGTAAAGAATGTTCAACAAATTGCCTACTCTACAGGATACTTCGTTAACCAACTCTCTTTTACTTTTTCCTTATGTATATTTTTTACAACTTTTTTTTTATAAAAACAAAGTTATGGAGCCTAATTTTGTTTACATAAAATATTAATTAATTTGATAGTAAATTATTAGGTTTTAATTGATTTGAAGTCTGTTGATGTCTTTTATTTTACTCACCTGTTCCTCATATATATATTTTTATTTCTTAATCATTATAAAACAATAAAAGTAAAAATAAAATACTATGATTTTCTTTAGTATACAATGGTTTATCATGGGGTTAAAATATTTTGAAAAAAATAACTCATGCACGAAAAATTGCAGTGTCCAGTTAAAAAGAAATAAGGGGAGTGGGGTGTAATAATCATATTTTGTTTTTGTTTTTTTTACAAAAAGTACACAAATACATTAAAGTAAAAAACGTAACCATCAATATGAATAAATGGTAAATGTATTGTAATGTTAAAATAAATGAACAATTTTACATGTTAAATTAAGCTGTAAAAAGTATACAAAAAAGAAACAAACTCAAAAGAATTGCGGTGCTAAATATAATTATAAATGCTAAAGGTTTATGTTGATGATATATATATATATATATATATATATATATATATATATATATATATATATATATATATATTATATTATTTATTTTTACGTTGCATGTTTTTGTGTGTGATGTACTTGATATTACACATACAAGGGTAGCAAAACTCGTAAGAGTGAAACAAACATGGATTAAACAGGGGGTTTTGGCGCCGACGTTGGAACAACAAGCAAGCCAAATATATATAGGGAGAGAAAAGAGAGAGAGAGAGATTTGTAAAACGACGTAATTACATTATTCTCGTGTCACTGCCTCAAAACTTGACGTAAAAAAACATCGTTTATTTAACAAATCCTCATAGAACAACTCCTCGTTCATTTTAATTCTGCTAATTTACATGTTTACTTATATAACTACTCTCATTGTGTATAAGTGCTTTAGCAACTTAATTTTTTTTTATCAAGGACTTTAAATATGGTGCTTAACTTTTAGCATTTTAATTGTTTGTTAGTTAACTAACTTAAGTAAAGTGTCCATAATATTTATATAAAAAATTATTTAAAATAGTATATTTTCTAATTTTAAGTATATATGACACTAAAGTAAACTTCTTCAAACTGAATAAATTAAAAGCTAATATTTTTTAAATTTTACATATGTATAGTTATATAGTTATACTGTACTATTTTTATTGACAAATGATTGAGTAAAAAATGTTTATGTTGACATGTGTCATGGCTTTATTTCGCAATGCAAATTATAGTCTTTAAACGCATGCAAAATATCGACATTCATTTTCGTAACAAAAATCATGAAATATCATTAATAATCATTTTATAAATTAATTCAATTAGAGAAACAGTTAATTAATTAAATAATGAAATCTATAAAGATCCATGCACTTTGGATTGATCAATGAGAAAATTTGTATCATAGTGCCTAAATAAATAAAATTTACATAAGAATGGTATTAAATTTCAATATGTTGATATAGAGGAAGTGATTGAGGAGATAATTTTGACGCCCAGCGTGTTGCGCTTTTCCCTCAAGTGATTCGCGCAAGACGAGAGAGAGAGAGAGAGAGAGAGAGAGAGAGAGAGAGAGAGAGAGAGAGAGAGAGAGAGAGAGAGAGAGAGAGAGAGACTTCTAAGTCAATTAAACATGCGTCCAGATTCGATTAAGCACGCGATGAGGGTAATCAAGCGAACTGACCTTTAAAAAAATATTTGTCTATACACATAATTTTTTTGTATATTATCATATATACATTTCAAAAAAACAATGACTAATATAAGATCATTTATTTTAAAAAAAATTTAACATATTTTGATGAAATTCGTATATAATTGGATTAATTATACACAAAGCATACAATTTTTTTGGTGTGTTAAAAAGTATGAAATATATAAAAAAAATATTATTTTCAATGTTTTGATTTACATATTTAAATTAGATTTGTGTACTCACCAACGTGTGTTTGAAGCCTGAAGCGTTAGAGCAAGTGCGGCCAACTCTCTGATAGCTATAGCTTGCCGTGAGTTGCCTGCTGCCCGCCTGGCGCTTGTTCCCTGTAGCGCCGCGGGGTGGGGGCGCCGCACTCGCGAGGGAGCACCAATAAACCAACTCCGAAACATATTATTATATACGTTTTTTTTTTTTTTTTTCCTAACAATTTTTTAGATTTAATATGTCGCCTACTCAAGTATGTATAATTTTTACATCAACAAGAGGGGGGAGAAAATGTTGTTTATTTAAAGGTATTACTGTATAAATATATTTTTAAAGGTGTGTGACTTGAAATGAAAATGGATGAATGGTATAGATCGTAATAATGGATATAACTTTTAACATTTAAATGAAAATCATTTAAAATTTTAAATTATTTTTGAGTCAGATATTAATATATCACAATTATATATATCACAATTGCTAGTCACAATTAAATCTATATACGCATGAATTTTTTATTAAAAAAACCTTCAGTATGTAATTGTCATACTTCCTCTCAAATTTAATTAAAATATTTTTCGGCTATAGGAATACCCGGCATAATTATCATATAAATACGTCATGACATTTGTGCATCTTTACATTTTTTACTGTGCAAAAATTCTACTACAAATACTTTTTTTAACCTTTACATCGGCATTGAATTCCAAAAGACCGATTCTGAGTTACGAAAGCAAAGGAAAAATATATATATTTTAAGATTTTTGAACATTTTGTTCCGCGTGTTTAATCTTATAAAAAAAAGTCTTGATTTAATTCAAAGTTAAACCATCAAAATAATAATGTATAAGAAAACGACAAGACGTGTAAAAAAAGAAGAAGAAAGAAATGGAATTTTTTGTTGCACACAAAAAAGTAAAATTAATTCGTCTTTCTTTGAAGATAAATCTTTTTAATTCTACGAGTTACACCTCTTTCCCTTCCCCCCCTCCTTCTCCTCGTTTATTCGTTTATTATTTCTCTTGTCGTCGTGTCTTCAAGTCGCCTCGTTTCTCCTAACAACTCAAATCAAATTAATTTTAAATTTGTCGCTGTAGAGTCGCCGTGATCTTCCACCTCGCTTCGCTTTCCGGCGGCGTTGCTCAGGCGAAGAGAGCGAGCAGAGAGAGAGAGAGAGAGAGAGAGAGAGAGAATCTTTTCTTCACAGAATCACACAAAAAGTTACAAACCAACACCCAAGAATGTTGAAATATATTTTCATAGAAACAGAAATATTGTTTGAACAAAATTTTCCAATGTACGAATTTTTGTTAAAAATTTCTTGTTTGGTTACTGTTATTTTCATTTTAGCTTTATTTTTTTTAATAAATTTAGAAATAATTTACATAAATATAGTATAAACTACCACAATATTCAATAATAACCTGTTTTTTTAACGTTCAATTCAAAAGAAAGCACAAACGGAACGAAGAGATAATAGAATGCATTTTGTATTTCTAAGTCCACAGTATCCTGAAGTGTAGGCAAATTGTTGAACGTTCTTATAATAAAAATTGGTTTCATTTTTATTAAATCCAGTAGTTTCTCAATATTTCCTTTTTAAAAGCAATAAATGATATCAAAATATCTCACTACTCTATACTCTTACTAGCTTATTTTTTTTTTCTGTTATGTTCTCACTATTAAGTTTGAAATCTCAAATGCAGGAAAGCTGAATAATTTTGATTCGTAAAGTAAAGAAAAAAAAATCCTCTTTGTGTTTGCTATAATATTACAACTTTTGCTATAACCGATTTGTCTTGTTGTTGTTTATTGTATAAAACAGAGGTTTACAATGCTAAATTTAGGTTTTTAAAATTTAAAATTGCTCACTTCAAACGCTCTATGTATTAAGTAGAATATTATATAAGGAACATACATGTACACTGATTGTCTGAAATCAAAAGGGACAAGCTGAAACTAGTGAGGTTGGGTTTGGTATAAAAATTTGATTTGCTAAATGTTAATTGACATTGGAATAAAAAAACAATAATTTGATGCCTTGAAAAATCAACATATAGATCAACTAAAGTTTTCGGAGCAAGGCATATTTGGAGGCTTTTTTGAGCACTTTTGTCACCTTTCTTTTCCTTTTGACTGGCGCGCTCGTCCACGATTTTTTTTTTCTTTTAATTTTATTTTGAATTGTGATTTAAAGTGTTCCAAAGCTTTTGAAGCGAGCAATTTATAGCCCCAATTTAACTTTATAAGCACTGTAATGAGCCAAAAAATACACAGAATAAAAAATTTCCTTGCCAGCAATTTTCTAAAATGTTCTATATATAATAACATTTAAAACATCAGATCTTAACATACATAATGTTATCGAAATACTTAATAAGTGACGTGGAAGGGTTTATAAAATGCTTAACATACAAAAAAAAAAAAAAAAAAAAAAAATACTCATCTCTTTCAAACGTATTACAAAAAAAGTTTAAGTTTTCATATTTATCTTAAATTTCATACGTTATATAAATTAATAGATATTTTTCAAGCGTAAATTACGCATATAAATCTAGTTCATTATATATAAGCTCTTTACAACTTATGACTTAAAAATTAAAATCTTGTCTATAATAGATCCTTTGAAAATTAATATAGTTGAAGATTGACATTCAAAGTATTTCTCAACAAATCTACTTACGTTAGTAGGTATTCATAATAATATATACCTTCAGCATGCATCACCTATTACATTTAAACTTGATATGCTTTCATTTCTCTCTGCACTTTAATCTCTCTCTCTCTCGTAAGTCCAAGACTCAGGTAATAATCTGTCTATGATATTTATAAACCCTTTATTTTCTATATAGCCCTATCTCTCTGTCTCTTTCAACTTTAATTACATGCAACGGCTTTGAAGTTCTTCCTGTTAAATTCACTCTATAAAGTGAGCACACTTTGATATGCGCCACTCATGCTAAATTAAGACATTTTTTTAAGGCTCTTTGTTATATATATAAAGTTTCAGTCATAGTTGTTAAAAAAAATTGAAACACTTTTTTTTTTTTTTTGCAATGCCTGATATTAAAAGAATCATATCAATACAGGCAGTATAATATATAATTAAGCAAAATATTTGAGGAATTTAATACTTGTTACAATTAAAATCATTTTTTTAAGAACAATTAAAAAAAATTAATAATATTTTTATTACTATATAGTTAAAATGTCAAATTATTTGTATTAAAATTTTTTAAATAAATAAAACAAAATTTAGTCACTTTTGAACTATACACTGTATTTTTCCTGAGGTTTTTGTTGTAAAACAAGCATAAAAATACAAAATTAAATTTTCATTGTATATACAGTATATTATATAAAAAAGCATCATAATAGTATTATTTTTATAAAATATTATATAGTAAAGAATAAAATAATATATATAAAGAGAAAATATTATATTTATGTAAGAAAAGAGGCAAAAAGGAAGGAATAAGATTTGGTGCTCGTTTCACTCGAGTGACTTGTCAAACAAGCGGAAAATGAATTTCCCGAGTTAATTTAGGAGAGAAATGGCAGCAGTGGCAGCTCGAGAGAGAGAGAGAGAGAGAGAGAGAGAGAGAGAGAGAGAGAGAGAGAGAGAGAGAGAGAGAGAGAGAGAGAGAGAGAGAGAGAGAGAGAGAGAGAGAAGAGTTGTGCTCGAGAAAAGATGACGATGCTTGAGGATCAATCAGTGAATGATGGCATTAACGCAGTCTTGCAAGTCCTTGATAAGATTAACAGCCGCTTCATCTTGCACGCCTCATGCTCACGCCCCCTTATACCTCTTAATATTTATAATATCATCTACTTCATATAAGTATGGCAACATGAGATACCATTGTAAAATAGCAATATATTTTTTTAATAATAATATTAAAAAATTCTACTTGCACAGAAAAAAAAAAACGTTTATTTTTTTATGTACTAGTGATTTAAGAGAGTTAAGAAATTTTTTTGTTCAAGTTCTGGTTCCTATAAAATATAACATATTTGAATTTTATAACGATATTATATATGAGCAAGAGGTATATAGAATTATTTTATTTACATTATGCATGTTATCTATAAGAAAAAAAATTTCATATAATAATATGGGACCATGGAATTCATTCAATTCCATTTCGAATCAAGTATACTGTTTCCCAATAATATATCTGAAAGTAAACTGTAAAATAAAATTTCATTCCAAAGATTCCACAGATTGGTCATTCCAAGTTCTTGTATAATTATAAATTTAATATTATAATTAACTATACATATATTGTATATATAAAATAATGTAATTTTAGATTTTATTCTTATACAAGAATTTTGGCATCATCATATGCTATGTAATACCATACTGATTAAGTAACTATTTAATATATCATTATTAATTGCTATATAATTATATTATTATTAATTAATTAATAATAAAAATTATAAATTTAAAATTTGACACTCTTGTGGAAATAAATCATTAATGAAGTACATTATTATATTATTTCCGCATATTCCTAATCATGTGCACAATATACTATACTTTGAAATAATGATCAATGAAAAACAGGGGTGCGTGGGGCACATATTTTAAAGAATGAATATCATAATAATTATTTCTTTCTTATATAGTGTATACTTTTTTTAATAGATCTGAATATATATATATATATATATATATATATATATATATATATATATATATATATATATATATATATATATATTTATATATATATTTCAATGAAGACTAATATACAATCAGCCAAATCATATAATTCTATAATAAAATAAAATAGTTAAATTAATTTTTTAAGTGCATTTAAAAAAAAATCGTATTATGAGATTAAATTATGAATTGAACTAGTTTTGAATTAAATAGCAAATGCTATGATGAGATTTGTTTAGTGCATTGAGGTAAAATGTTTCTAGTTCTAGATACCGGCATTGAAGTCTCTTCGAGCCCACGTAATCCGCGCGCACGACACTAATACTGTACATCACAACATATGGACCGAGAGAGAAAGAGAGAGAGAGAGAGAGAGAGAGAGAGAGAGAGACAGAGGGGCAGACAACCAATATCAAGATATGATAGGAGAGAGAGAGAGAGAGAGAGAGAGAGAGACAGAGAGAGCTTATCACCAAACACGTCGAAACTTATTCATTTCAAATCACTGAATCGTAAGTTAACTTTTTGTGGTAGTTGTGGGTGCGAACGAAAAAAAGAATAAAAATACATAAAAAAGTTAAAGCATAAGATAAAAAAAAATACATATAAAAAATAGAAAATAAATTGTGTACATTGAATAGAAAAAAAAGGAGATATTTTATATATAAGTACAGAAGAGAGAAAGAGAGAGTTAAAAATAGGGATTTAGTATTTATAAGACTTTTTCGTACATATATATAGAGAGAGAAAAGAAGAAAGGGAGAGAGAGAGAAATACATTTCTTTAAAAAAAAGGAGGTTCATTATTTTATAATATAGCTTTAATATATAATAAAATCTATTTAAAAGTGTTCGTTCATGCAATATTTTGTGAGGACAATTGGCATGTGGTGGTATATTATAAAATAGTATTTTATTGTTAAATAAAAATCTTTGTATGAATGTATGTATGCTATTCTATGTGTATAGCTCAAAGGACTATAATATCTCTTGTAGTTGATTAACACTTGGATACTCTCTCTCTCTCTCTCTCTCTTTTCTCTCTCAGCACAGATGGTTTGCTACCCCACGGAGATGAGCACCTAATCAGGTGTAAATCTGTATGGACCTGTATGCCTGCCTGCCTACCGAACATATTATATATACATATATATATATATATATATATATTATATATTCTACAGACACATATTATGTGTACAGTACATGTTCTCTCTCTCTCTCTCATACTTTGTCTCTGCTGGAGCTCTAAATATGAACATGATTGACAAGTCATAACGTTGTAGACCGTTGTACACACCCCGTTGTTCTAATACGTGTACATTTTTTTTTCTGTTTTCAAATATATATTTTTTCATTATTATTATTTCATCTCTCTCATTTGTATTATTTTTTTATATTATGTATTATTTCTATCAACGTCGTTAAATTTTTCCACTTTATAACTTTCCAAAATAAAAAATATATATATATATTATAAATAATTTTTTATTTAATATGTAATGGTACAGTGAAATACTTGTTAAGGGTATATTTTTTAATACAAACGTTTTTTTTTTCCAACTCGTTATAAAAAAAATCCTATATTTTATGATGTTAATTCAAGTATAAATAATAATTAACGTTATTTTTTAATAATATTTTTATATAATATTTTATTTATATGTAATTTTAACTTTCTTTCATGTTTTTTTTTTTTTTTTTTTTTTTTTTTTTGCTACTGACCTTTTAAAATTGATTGGAAAGTTCGTTTTTTGTATTTTATATATATATATATATATATATATATATATATATATATATATATATGTATGTATAATGTATATATTGTAAAGTAAAAATTGGAGCATAATTGAATGGGAAATTGATGACAAAGAAGGTATGAAATCTTATATATTTTTACAGGTAAGCCACAATAAAAAAAAAGAAAGAAAAAAAGGTATGTGAGCCGGTCATTATAGACAATTCATTATGAGCCACCCTTAAAGTTAAAATTTATTGTGTTATTGACAAAAGCAGGTCACAAAATGTAACGCCTAATGAAAGAAGGTGGGCGTAACTCTGGTTGCATGGGAATATTATTCTTACGTAACACGCAGTATGCTTTCTCTTTCTCTCTCTCTTGGTACGTTCATCAATGCCAACCCGTCGAGCAATTCACGTCTAATCAAGTAAGAAGTCGGCGCGACAGGGGACCAAAGGAATGTAAAAATACGTAAATTAGGTTGCAAAAGAAACTAGATTTGGTTTTTGTATATTTTTTTATGATGGTTTTAAATACTGTATACCAGTTTTCTATTAAAAAAAAAAAAAAAAAAAAAAAGCCTTTACCTATACTGTACGGTATAAAAAAAAATATATATATAGACTCAGTTTTTTCTGACAAATGATTATTGACAGTTGATTTTATATTCAACATATTGTTGAATGATATGCTGATGATAGGAGGAGTAAAGAAATAGTTACCAGCTGTAAGTTTTTGCTCATATTCACTTCCGATTTTAACATAATGCAATAATGAATAATAATTATACTGTACATTATAAAAAATAATTTGTAGAGCATAAATATTTATGCAATTCTCAAATAGAAACATTTAAGCTATCTGCTAAATACACTGTGTATATTATGGCTATATCTGACTCATATATAAATGCAACATAAATTATGAAATTTCCATTATCCATGAAAACAATTGGGAAAAGTATAATTGAAAATTATACCCGTATAAAATAATTTTAGAAATAATTCTCTTGTTGTTAAGTAATATCATATAATTAAATTCATAAATTTCTTGAGTGGTGTTTTTGCTTGAATTAAAATCTGGGGTTCTTTATAATCTAGCATAGTTTTTAAAATTATAATACGTAAATTTAAAACTATGATTTGAATTTAACTTTTATACGTTTAAATTGAGCGTTTACTTCATGAAGTTTAAGCACTAAAATGAAAAAACTTTTTTCAGTTTACACATAACAGTTTTTGTTTTTTTCATTTCAGAAAATTAAGTAAAAATTAAATTTAATGAAAAAACTTTTTTAATTGTTTAAAGATTTTCAAAGTGACAAAAAAATATGTTTTGCTCCATAAAGTTTTAATGAAACTTTTATAAAAATGACTTTTCTTGTTTTTGGTCTTCATAATAATAAAAAGACGGTATAGGAGTGAGTAAAGTTTAATATAATACAATAAACGAGTAAATCTTAAACAAATAAGCAAATAATAAGTAACGAAATTAAAATAATGATAGTTAAGTAGATATTCACAGTTTTGTTTAAGGTTTGTTATTATATAAAAATAATATAATAATTTTTGTGAGATTTTATGAATATTCAATTATTCTTGAACAATCGTGCTTATATACCCTAGAACTTTTATTTAATTAAGCGATATCTGTGGTCCATATAATGTAGACTTAAGGTGTCCTGCTGGTCCTGCTATACTATATTGGGAAAAAATTGTGCATCCTGTACAGTATTTCTTTGCGATAATGCCATAATATTGCAAGCATGGTATATATAGCTGAATAGAGCATCACGTTAGTTGAAGTCTCCAGCATATTATATCTTTGCATGTCCATAAGATATTAGATTAGTATAAACATTTTGCATTACAGTGAATGTACCTATAAATGTAACTTTTATATGTTGAATTTATTAGAAAAATTGAATTAAATTAAAATGTTAATTTCATAATATTAATATTCATATTATTATTATCCACAGTGATACAAATAAAAAGAAAAGCTATTTATGGTTGAATATTATATTAATAGAGAAGTCAATAATCGTTTAGTTTCTCAGTAGCGGGGTTTCTTCATTGTTCACCTGCATTCTTCATTTGTTGCGCAACCCACTGCGGAGCGCGTCTTTGTTGAGTTGGCGGCAGGAGGCGGCGTAATTGCGGACTCCGGTGACAAAATATAGCTTCAGTTACACTAATTGTAAGTCTTAGGCAAAAGAGGTGTGCCTTCTTGACGTGTACAATTGCTAGAAACTCCCTTCAGATTGTTGCTCGCGGCTTGCACATTGTAAGATAACTATATGGGAAAATATATATATATAAAGGAGTAATAAAAGGTTAGAGAAAAGTCTGGCGAAGCATTGTTTGATTTATTTTGTACATACTATATTAGGATGATATAAATTACCTTGCAAAGAGGTATATTTAATATGAAATATTTGGTATGATGGAATATACCAAAAAGTTGATATATGGAATATTATAGGCCAATCTCTATAGTAAACAGACCAGTATGTATAACCATTTATGATCATTTATAGATCAGTGCATTTATGGCATTTAGATAGGGAAAAATACATATAAACATGTATTATGCAAGCTTACTACGATAAAATTGCATAATAAGTTTAAAATCTACATACTTATACACATACAGTGTGAATAATGTTTGTGTGCGTGTAATATATATATATATATATATATATATATATATATATATATATATATATATATATATATATATATATATATATATATATATATATGTATATTATATTCTTCTTTAAATTCAATGGACAACTAAACATTAGTTATAAAATAATTATACATTCAATTGAATTGATTAAAAGATGTGCTTTGTTTATAAATATATATTTTTTGTATACATAACAATGATCACTAAATATAAAGTGCGTTATTTTTAATTTAATATGTTTATTTTGGC
This sequence comes from Ecdyonurus torrentis, assembly GCA_949318235.1. Lineage (NCBI taxonomy): Eukaryota > Metazoa > Arthropoda > Insecta > Ephemeroptera > Heptageniidae > Ecdyonurus > Ecdyonurus torrentis. Next base: position 18,265,227 of record OX439128.1, on the reverse strand, counting down.
CGAGTATAATATAGGCTTATCTTGTTCAATTTAATTGTTCAGCGCAAATAAAATATTAATTATAGGACGTACTTTGACGCCAGGCAGAAGAAATATTCTTAATATATGTAAAAAAAAAAAAAAAAAAAAAAAAAAATGTGGAAAGTTGGCTCCAAATATGATCCTGCTTTCCGTCAACTACTTCAATCTTGTTATTATTTTTTAATTAATTTTTAATGCATGGATCAAAATGAAGCCGTTTAATTTCCACATTGCAAATGTTAACATTGAAGAACAAAAAATTATCGGCGTAACCTAAACCGGTAAACCCGTATAGTTGGAGTCTACTGAATTGCATTTTTTTAAAACTGTTTTCTTTGACTGATGCTTGTTTACGTTGTAAATATACATCTTGAGTTTTGTGCATTTTGTTTTCTTTATTGCGATGTGTTAATTAACAGATGTGGAAGCAAGCATTTGAAATTTTAAAAACCTCAATTCAGTATGGCAAGTCCTTTATCTAATTTACATAAATTAACTTTAAAAAAAAATATAAGTTTCAGTTTTTTAAACATAAATATACAAATAATTGAATTTCACTTTTATCTTTTTTCATACATTTTAGAATACATAAGGGATAAAAAAATGAACAAATTTCTACATTATAACCACGTAAATTTAATTTTATAAAAAAAAAAAAAAGATAAAAGAAAAGTTTATTGTTATAAGTACTACTATAGAGGGTAAAAAAAAAAGTAATTTAAACTCATATGTGTGACATTCGTTATAGAACATTATATTATATATATATATATATATATATATATATATATATATATATATATATATATATATATATATATATATATATATTTCCTCTCTTAGCTTGTGTGAAATGAAGCGGGTATCACACGGTTGCATAAGTCCATATCTCTTCGGTCCAGCCAGTCTCCCTATACTGTACAGCACAAGCAGGAAGGGTGCAAAATATATATTCACCCCCTTCACTTGTCGCCTAGCTGCAAAACTCTCTCTCTCTCTCTCTCTCTCTCTCTCTCTCTCTCTCTCTCTCTCTCTCTCTCTCTTGCCACTGAATTCAATGACTTGGACAGCACTAAATTATCTTTCTCTCTCACTTTTTCTTTCTATTTTTACACATTTTATATGATATCCTCTATACATATACATACAAGTGCATGTTCTATATATAATAATACTGCTGTTTCTCATTCTCCCTTACATTATTACTATTATTGTTATGTATATATATGTACAATGATGATAATAATACACATCATAAAGTTAGCATGTAGGTTATATGACATATAATAATCATTAATATTATTACAAATATTCATGTGCATGATAATTAAATGTTTAGCTATAGTAGTAAGTTGACATTGCATATAGTTTGTATATATAAACACATCAGCCATGGGATATATGAATGCATTAATTTGGCACATACGATGCTAAATTAAAACATAAGTCTATGAAAAATGTTATATTTTTATTTGTGAAAATTTATTAACATATTTATACAAATCACATTTTTTAATAAATTCAATTGAACTTATAATTATGTGTGTGTGCATGAGCATGTGTGTGTGTGTGTGTGTGTGTGTGTGTGTGTGTATGTGTGTGGGTCCAAACAGCAAAAGATGAAATTACGTAATTTGTATTGCATTTATGTATTTAAATCATAAATGTTTCTATATACAGTAGATTAAAATATTTTAAATAATTATGCTGCACAATATAATATTTACACACCGTACTTTATAGTTATTATGCAGTATATATCATACTGAAATAATAATAATTATGAATTTTTTTCCAGAACATAAATGATTAAGATTAATCCTGCAATGACATGACTACTTAGGCTCGGTTTTCGTCAGTTGCAATGTATAAAAATGTGTAATTTAATGTAAAGTGAAAGGAGGGGGGATAAAGAGCAGCCATATGAAATTAAAATCTATCACAGTGTATCAGTTTGAGAATTGAGAAGAAGAAAAAAATTGCTTGCCATGGAAAAAAAAAAAAAGGTTCAATATTTGTCATTCATTATACAAGTTAATTATAAAAAAAGTAATATCATTAAATAATATTTTTAATAGAAAAAACTAAATTTCATAAGTTTAACACCTTGAAGTTCAATATATATTTTCATCTCCCTTTATAAGTTTATGTTAACTGGAAGTGACGCAATGTTCACGGTGGTGGAAAATTGTCGTGCGGGCGGTCGCCATCATGATATAAACATTCTCTTTTGCTGCCTTGAAGCACCATACATAAAATACATTTTTCCATACTTATGTAGTACAAAAAAAAAACCAAACCCAAACCCAAACCCAAAAAAAAAAAAAAAAAAAAAAAAAAAAAATCCCCCTATATATCGTCTTTTATATATAATATTTATACGATGTATGCACATATAAAAATACTTTAGCATTTATTCCCCTCGATCTGACAGATAACTTTGCCAAGCAGACAAAAATTATTACTACGCGGTAAGCCATATTGCAATGCCTATATAGCGTGTGTGGCTTCCGGGTTCTTGTGTATTATATTATATGTATAAAAATAATGTATCATCTTCTTATAACAATAGAATGGGAATATAAGAGAAAGAGAGAGAGAGAGAGAGAGAGAGAGAGAGAGAGAGAGAGAGAGAGAGAGAGAGAGAGAGAGAGAGAGAGAGAGAGAGAGAGAGAGAGAAATTTATGAATGTTTTTCATAATATAGAAAGAATGAAAAACAACTGCAAATTTTTAAGAGCGATATTTAAAAGAAAAGTTGAAATTGAAATACTATAGAAACTAAACTAGAGTTTGCCATAAACTCACAATCTACGAGGTGCAGCATACTGTAGAACACCTTGCAGCAACATAGATTTGACTTTTATACAACTGTCAAGTATATATACTTACAAAAAATTATATATTTTTTTATATGTATAATTAAACAAAAGTGGTTTACTATACAGCTTTTTAATTCACAAAGGATTTTTTTTTATATAAAATATGCGAGGTTGTTTTTATAATTATTTATTATAAAAGAGAATATCTTGTGTAAGTTTTATAATTGACTTAAATTGAGTTAAATATATATTTTAAGCTCCATAAGTAAGAAACAAAACAAGTTAGAGAGAGAAAGCATGTATAGCACACAGTTTCGTTCATTTTGTTACTTCCCTGTGCTGCTATTTAAATTTGATCTCCACTCACACACCTTTGTCGTAATTACATGCAAAAAGGGTGACATTTCTCCCGACCCTCGTTTTCTCTCTCTCTCTCTTTCTCTCTCTCTCTCTCTCTCTCTAACTAACTAACTGAATAACTTGAGTGCCAACCTGCAGTCAGAGGCTTTTGCTTTGCTGCTTTTACTCGCTGCTAACGAAGTAACCAATTTTCAACACCCTCCTCTCTCTCTCTCTCTCTCTCTCTCTCTCTCTCTCTCTCTCTCTCTCTCTCTCTCTCTCTCTCTCTCTCTCTCTCTCTCTCTCTCTCTCTCTCTCTCTCTCTCTCTCTCTCTCTCTCTCTCTCTCTCTCTCTCTCTCTGTGACTTCAATGATATTTGCTTTAATTAGACTGTCAAATGCAATGTTACCAATTACAAAGAATTAAACTGTTTGTTTGATCAAAACTTTACACACACATATAACAACGAGAGAGAGAGAGAGAGAACATATATAATAACATTATAAAGAGACAAGAAAATGTTATAAAAAACAAACAATAATTTTAATAATTAACTAAAAGTATATTATAAGGTTTCTCTGATACTTGTTAGTAATCTTGATTTTAAAAAATTGAATCGTTTCAAAATATGTCCTAATTTTACTATAATGTTAGAACTATAGTTGTTTTTTTATAAAAAAATAAACAATTTTTTAAAATTTATTATATAATAGAAATTTATGACATCTATATTTGTAATTTAAAATTAAAATAATTAATTTTAATTTATAATATATATATATATATATATATATATATATTTGTGCAGATCATTTATAAATCCATAATTGTAAATAATTATTACTAAAAGTATGTTCTGATTTAAAACAAAATTGAACTACTCTAGTTGTCTTATATACCTATTTTTAAAAAATATGTAATAATAAAAATTGTGTTTCATTATTATATTATTGAAAAAATCCCCTTAATAATTCATTGCGCTTTTGGTACAATTGTAAAGAAAAGAACGATACTTCAACCAGTGCCAAGTAAAATCATATAAAAAAAAAATATCACAAAATTCCTTCTAACAAGTAAATATTAAAATAATACCACATGTATACAGTAAAAATTATTGCTATAATGTCATATGTATAACTTAATAATACAAGATCAAAATATGATGCTAAATAAATATAGTTTGAAGTGATTAACAATTAACATAACAATGAGCGTCCAGTACAGCAACAATGTCTTTGATTGTTTAAGCATGGGGAAGAGGGAGGAGAATTATTTTAATAATGTAACATGCACCCCTTCTTTCTATCATACATACAAATATGAGGGGAGCAACTTCTGACAAGATTAACGTGAGATAAGAACTTATTGTGCTACGTCAGCTTTTTATTATCACATACATTCAAAGCTCTCTGCAACATATTTATAAGTCTATTATTTCATAATATCGTTATATTATATAGTTTTTTTTTTATTGACATTTCTACTCTATTTGTAATAACCCCCAATGTATGTAGTAAAATTATAGTGTTGTAATTTTTTATGTATATTAAACTGAAAAAGCTTTGAATCCAACGTCATATAATTTTTATATTGAAGATATCATTGTAATTAAAGTAACAAAAAAAAAATGGTTATTTTATTTTTAAAGAAAATTGTTCTTAAAAATTAAAAAAATATATATCATAAATTATGATTGTCAAAGAAAAATTGTATGAAAATAAATATATTGATGTATTTCATGTAATAAAAATTATTAAAAATGAATTCATTTGATGATATAAAAATTATGTTCCATTACAAATTTTTTAAATATTATTTAATTACAATACTAAAACAACTGTAAAATTATTTAATTGATATTCGAACCAGCCGACAAGATCCAAGTGAGGATCTTGGCTGGACGAAAAATATTTGCAAATGTAACGTAGAATTAAAATAATAATAATAATTGTTATAAGTGTACTATTTTTTATAAGTAATTCAGAATTTGCAATTATTACTTTTTATGATACCTTTTTTATTGTCATCCAATAAACAGTTTTACTTGTCCAATACATTACTGGTGGATACTTACAGTACAAAAACAAATTGTAAAATTATATAGTAGTTTATTTACATTAGAATATTATTATAATTAAAGAATAAAAACGTTCTTTTATTATTTATGTTTTACTCATAGTTTTTTAATGAATGTAATTTTATCTAAACTTTTTCACGTAGCTTATATTTTGTAATAGAATAAAAGCTTGTTAAATAAAAAATATAGAATTAAAAAAATGTATTTATCCAAGTGAATATATTTATAATATAGATAGAGAAGAAATATAACAAACAGTACTATACATACCATTTTGTAATTTAAAATAATAAAACAATTAAAATATTAATTGTGATAATTAATATTTTGATCATCAGATGTTGATTGATATGTAATACACGCGTTCCAGATGTCAATAACGAACGTATGGCATACATTCATCATGAGACGTCCCGTGGTCTCGCGATCTATTGTTGACATTTTCTTGATGATCGAGCGACCGCGGGACATTTTATCTTCCGGTCCAGTGGTCCAACACCACCTTTACCTTTATTATTATAATGTAAACGTTAGCAAAATACGCGTATTCATCAATATATTATAATAATATGTTATAGACTGACTTTTTTTTTATATATATTATTATATTATACTTGCTATTCTTCTTACTCATAATTTTTATTCGTTTTTCTAAACGAGGCATAAGAAAATTGTGTAATCGATTTGCTTACACCTGACATGACGCACTCAAACTGTGTTATTATTATCATCGTCATCACTATATGAGTTTGTAATAATAAACTACACATGACTTTCCCGGCATAATACAAAAGTAGGCGTGTACTTTTTTATGTTATGTTTGAATTATATTTTATTAAAGAAGGAACTCAAGAAATCATAAAACCGTCAAATATATATTTTTTTTTAAATAAATACAAACACACGCGTATAAGTTGAACTCCACGGGTGTCTTCTTGTGATTTTATAACGAATTAGAGTACCATGCAGATGGTGTTTACTTTAGACTATTTTTAATTGTACAATTTTTCCTTTATTAAATGAAAAATATTTTATCTATATAGAAATTTTATTAGTACATATATGTTGTAACAATTGAATTTCGAGCGAGGTGACATGAAGAAAATGATGAAGAAAAGTTGGTCTTACGTTTATGAAGACCCTGGGCTTTACACTCGCTGATAGTTTATAATTATTGAATTTTAATTGTTAGAATACTACGCGAACGTATATTTGAAGGATCTATAATCAAATAATTATATTATACAGTATTATAGAGAGAGCTAAAATGTCATTTTCACTATAGGACATAGTTTTTATTTTGATACTATTTATATATTGTAAAAATATTATACTTTTAAATGAGCATATGCAGTAACAACCCAATGTTGTTATATAACATAAAATTAATAAAATTATTTCTGTACAGTTTGAACTACAGCCATAAAGTTACATTGTATTTTACCTTTACTTGCATTTTTATATTATTTTATTATATTACATGAAAGTGTTTTTTGTTTTTAATATGCAGCAGTTGGGCTTTTGAAGTTGCAAACTTAAAAAAAGTGTTGTATAAATATAATTGAATGTTTGGTTATATTAAAATTGTTGGAAAGAAAATTAATCTGATGTAAAATTATGTGTTCTGTATTTTATACATTGTGATTTATCTAAAACTATAAATCAAGTCGTGATGTGGAAAACGTAAGGAGTTTTAGAAATAAAAATTATTTTTAGGATTAAATTTAAAAATATTTCATTTCATCATTTCATTCACGGTCATCGTTTTTTTTTTTTTTTTTTTTTTTTTTTTTTTTCTTCCTTTTTAAATTTTTTATTATTATTATTTTAGATACATTTAATTTTTTTTCCCGATAGTATGACACTTATTTCTCTCGCCTGAGCATCCTTTTCATCATCATGGGATCAGTCAGTGCCAAACAATGTACGAAGGCAAAAATAATCAAGAAAATTAATAATTCGTTGGACTTTGCCTTCCATGAGTGCCATTCTAATATGACCGCATGATTAGATGTGTGACATAGAGTGAGAAAACGAAAAATGTTAATACTAATAATTTTATAATTTGAAATTGAAAAGAAAATTAAACTTTCAACTCTGAAATTTACATGTAATGTTTGCATAGATAACTATTTACAATAAATTTTCAGCATTACATTCACGATCCATACCAGAACTTTTTAAACTTAATAAAAATATTAAAATAATAACATTTCAGTGATATCAGCAATGTTTTTTTTTCTCTCTCTCTCTCTCTCTCTCTCTCTCTCTCTCTCTCTCTCTCTCTCTCTCTCTCTCTCTCTCTCTCGGGCAGTATCACTCTGATAGAAACGAAATGTGATAGAAACGAATTCTGTTCGACACTCTGCGTGCACTCAGGTAAGACAGGTGTGCAGCGTGAATGCCGATTGCATTGATTGACACCTGAATCTAAGCTCTCTTTGAAAACATAATATAATGTATTATATAATATTATAATATAATGTTTAGTAAAAATAAAATAATTCAATCTAATAAGAATAAAGTATTATAAAAATTAAAATATGCTAGTTTTTTCCGTGGATTAAATTAAGTCCTGCAATTATAAGACTATTAAGTAATATTTTTTAATTTCTAATAATAATGCGTTATATAATAAACACTAATAATAATTAACGGATTATATAAAAATGATAATAAAAAATAGAATTCGAATAAAAATGTTACCTACTGCGATACCTACTACATTCCTGCGGCGGAGGGGCAGAAGTGGCGCGAAAAACGGGAATGATTTGAAATTTTATTAACTAAAAGAGAAGGAGAAAATTTTTGGATTCATTTATGCCATAAAGAGTTAAGTTTAACATTTACTATTTTATAATTATTCGTACCATTCATTCATAATATTTATTATTATTATTTAATTTTAGTTCAAAACAATCTTAAAAAACTATAGACCTTGTTAGATATATATAAGAGCATTATAATTAATATAAGTATAATAATTTTAGCAAAGTCAAAATAATTTAAAGTTTCTAAAAAGCAAAAGGTAATTAATCCAAACTTTCATTGATACAGTGCACTCTTTCGTACGATATTTCTTTCGGAAACGCGCGATCAAATAAAAGGTATAAATAAAAATAAAAAAAAAATAGTAAAAGTGGCTTGATTAGAAAAATAGTTTTAAAAACAAGTTCCGATATTGCACAAAATTTAATTTTCTTTCATTTTACAAATTATTTTATTTTTTATTTAAAAAATATATATGTTGGCAATCATTGCCGAATTCACTCATTGACTGAAATAATCAGAGAAAATTTTGCTTCTACGGTGAGATATTTAATGCGGTTTATACTTACATTTTTTTTTAATAAAATAAATTGATTTTAACTTTACTTCCAATATTCGTGAATAAAATGAAATGCATAATAATAACACAAAGCACTAATAATAATAATGAACTATGAATCAACAGCATATACGTAAGTTACTTTTAACATTATATGATAATGATTTATATGATATATATATAAATTATTATTAGATTTTTGCGAACACTTGGTGCACATTTGTACCTCATAATTAAAGTTAAGTGATTTTTTTTATTAAACACAAGTTGAATACCACGTCTGCTCAACTCGATCAAAATTTAATACTAACAGAATATTACTATAAACTACGATGATGTGCGCACAGGTTAAAGTCTAAATTACAAGAAGCCTTTTATACCTTCAGAGAAAAATATTAAGATAATATTATAGGACAATAGTTTATAAAGTAATAAATTATTTTTATTTGATTTTTCCATCCAGATAAAATATTATTATCAAAAGTAATATTGTATTATCATGGTTGTATTATCAAACATGTTATTTTAAATATGTCAAAAAATTAAATAAATACTCTTGCAATTATACAGCCTGCACAATTTTTAAAGAAAAAGTTTATTGAACATTAATATTTGCAGGGGTCCAAGATAACTTTAAAAAAAATCACGGTACAGTAAAGTTAAAAAAAAAAAAAAAAAAAAAAAAAAAAATCTACAAGCTCTAGTCAAAACATTGAATAGTCATAGGCATGAATAATATTGATTTTGAATTTCACGGCAAAATAAAAAATGGTTAAAAATTAATTGCAAGAAATGTATGAGAAGTACAAAGAAATAATACTTGAACTTTTATTTTTTCAAAAAGAGATGCATCCAAAAATAATTTTCAAAGTATTTTACTTTTAACTATCATTTTTTTGAAAAAAAAAGGGGGCGTGCCAGGACTGAGGTTAACCCTCTAATTAAAATAAGTATATTTATTGCAGACATTTTTCTCGTATTTCTGAGGAAATTCATTTATCTTGAACCCCTGCAAATATTAATGTTCAATAAACTTTTTCTTTAAAAATTGTGCAGGCTGTACATTGCAAGAGTATTTATTTATTTATTTTTTTTTTTGCATACTTTATATATAGAGGCGCGCAGTTTTGTTTTTGTTTTTTTCCACCACCGCGGTATTTTTCTAGTACTATATTTATTTATATATTATTTTTTAATTGTACCGCGTGTTTTTCTTTCAAACAGTTTATGAATAATTTATTTTAATATACTTTAGTGGAGCAAATAAATATGAATTTTTGACGTAAATTTAACTCTTTTTTTTATATATATATATAAACCATATACGTATGTATTTACGGCATTTTTCCGTATAATTTTGTTATAACGAGTAGAGATTCCCGAGGACCCTTGAATTTTATTTCCTTATGTTTAAACAGTATAATGGTTTTAATATATCACGGCTTTATAGTTTCATTAACGGAAAACATGCAATTTTTAATGAATCCATGATAATAGTTAGTATTTCATTTTTATAAATAAAAATAAAATTATTAATAAAAAAAAAATCTAAACATTTCAACATTTTGATTATACAATAAATATCATGGATTATAATATTATAATATCCTTGCACTTAACATAACAATAACTATAACAATGCATGCTACCTGCGCGCATACCTGTTTCAAGATAGGGAATTTAACATTGTCGAACAGAATTCGTTTCTAACAAAATACGCTTCTATCACATTTCGTTTCTATCACATTGCTCCCCCCCCTCTCTCTCTCTCTCTCTCTCTCTCTCTCTCTCTCTCTCTCTCCACAATTTAACTTTGATTATTTATATAATATTTAAAAAACATATTTTCCCCCACACGATCTAATTAAAATATAAAATAAAATAAAAAAGTTTATTTTTTCAGTAAAACAATTTATAATTGCATTTTTTTTTTTTTGTTAAATACAATATACAGTATATATATACATATAAATATATAGTCAAACAATATATTTTGCCTGTGGGTATGATTTAGTAAAATTTCAAAAACAGAACATTTTTCACTCTTTACAAGCGTATGTGTTTTTATATATAATTTTTTATTATTATTATTATTTTTTTTTTTACTCTGGCCAAAACATTTCATTAAATTCGTTATTAAAGCAACGTCAGTTTCCATTTCACAACAAAGCCATTTCAACTCATCGGTCAAAGGCTCAACATATATAGATATATATATATATATATATATATATATATATATATATATATATATTATATATATATATATATATATATATATATATATATATATATATATATATATATATATATATATATAATATATATATAAAATTTCATGTTAAATAAATGAATAATATGCTTTTTTATGTATATATAACATATTATATACAAAAATATAAGGTTTAATTTAAAAACTGACTTTATCATTAGTTTTTTTGTTTCATTTTAAAATTTATATAAAATAGTAAAAAGAGAGACTTATTATTTTGCTTGATGAAATGTATTATATTAAATGTATATAAAAGATGTGTTTAAAAAAAAACACAGTCAAAAAGAGATAGAAAAAGAGATAAATTATATATAAAAATAAAGGTTTTCAACTCACGAAGATGGTTAAAATTAACGCGAGAGGTGGGTTGATTCGAGCGAGTGTATTTCGATATCGTGAGCTGAAATTTCGATTGATCTCTTTTATATACTGTAACTCCCTGTTATGCAGGTCATGTATTACTGTGGAATTCATACAATTTTCACAGTATTTTTTTCTAACAAAATATCAGAAACAATCACATAAATTATTGATACGATTGTCAGATGCTTACATGTTTGGAATTTGAAAACATTTTTTTTTGTATGCTCATTCATTCGTTATATAAAGAACAAACGTCAAAACTTATGTTTGAAGAAACTTTAATATAATATGAAATAATACTGTAGAAATAAAAATTTATTTATAGCATGTGAACTAAAGTGTAATTTTTTTCTTAAATATATTAGAGTACAAATGTAAATTAAATTTAAAAAAAAATATATTAATTTCTAGAGATCTTAAAAATAATGTACTTTTAAAAATATATTGGAAGATTTTGACTCTATATGTACAGTATATTAATATTTGCGATCAATTATTATAACTGCATCACAGCTTTTTTATTATAATAAAATTAATAATAATAAAATGGTTTTTATTAAGAGGCCATAAAAGGAACATGCCCACTAGCGTGGTCCTGTGACATTACAGAGCGATTTGCCAGAGTAATCATGAATACAATATAATATATAGATTAGTTTCAGTTGTTTATACTCAAATACATTTCAGGTAAATAAACTTATAATAGTAAATTTAATCATTATAGATTTGAGACATTAATTAATTACAATAATAATATAATAATATTTCTATAATTATATAAAATTTAAATATAAATAAAATTTCAAGTATAATACTAATTTGAATAAGATTATAGTATAATGCTATTATCAGCATTTTGTCCGATTTTGAAGATTATTTTAGATTTATTTACCCAATTTAAAATTCAGAATGCTTAACATTTTTCAATAATAAATGTTACATATTTTATACGTATTTATTTTGAAAGTTATATACGCTCAAGAATACCACGGGTTCTATATTCTTTAATTATATTATAATAATTAATTCTTTAATTATAAGAAATGGTTTTTATTGCGAGGCCATAAAAGGTATACACCTTTACTTACATATTCCTCTGATATATTTTGAATACAATTTTCTTGTCAGAGTTATACAATAAAATAAAAATTGAACAATATAATAAATATAATTAAATTAAGTCAGTATTTACGAAAAAAATTAAACACAAACAGTTATTAATATTCAATTATGGTTTTAAAACTCTCTATTATATTAAGGGTTATATAGCCTCAGTCAGCTGCATGGTGTCCCATTATTATTTTTTTCTCCTTTTTTCTTTCTTTCAAAAAATGATTGTAAAACCTTTTCAAATTTGATACATCTCATATTTTTCAAAATAGAAGTGCAAATATAATTTCTTCGTATTTTCCACATATACACGATTAATTTTTAAACCTTTTTTGTAAAATAATAATAATAACAAAAAATCCCGAAACAGGATGGACGTTTGTATATAAAATAAAAAGCAATGTAGATATTGAGCATTAAAATAAAATATAACATACAGAAGTTCTCAAACCAAAGTAGAATAAACACAACAGCAATCCTAATCATATGCAAATTTTAAACTAAATGATCTCAGATCACCACAAGGACTCTTGAAAATCAAGTTAACTGTATATAATTTGTAGGTCATATTTTTATCTATAATAATCCTAAAAATTAAAAGAAAAAAGAAAATATTGAATCGTTTCATATATATATTTTGATTTTCCCATATATACGTAGGAATGAGGTTAATCCTTAAATCGTTTTCCATTTCCAAATTCACGTATATATTTACGCTACAGAATAATAATGCATATTCTTGAATTAAATAATTTAAACTAAAAATATTGATGAATGCATACAAGCTATATATATATATATACATATGCTTTGATAATCGATATAAAATGAACCATTATAGACTTCTAAAAGAATTGTTATTAAGCAGATCAAATTATGCTTCTAACTTTAAGTGTTGATGTAAAACTATAATCGTTTAAACCTAAGAAGCATGCACGTGAAATAAACAAATTATAGTAATAGGCTATTTATACTATATGTATACAAACTTCCCCTTTCTGGTTATGCTGTGATGAATTTTAACACCTCGACCTCTCACGATTTTGATTGTGAACCACAAGGGACCTTGTATATAACATCCCTACCAATGAATTGTCATTCATGTCACATACAACTTAGACAGACACCCTTTTTTTTTTCTTTAACCATGAAGCATCTGTTGGATTTACACCAGAAAGATATTTTTTTTTCATTTTAGATCTCTGATACAATTCTACTCTCTCTCTCTCTCTCTCTCTCTCTCTCTCTCTCTCTCTCTCTCTCTCTCTCTCTCTCCTTCGTTTTCTATGCACTCTCTAATTCTACAGTTTTAAATTTAAAGTCAACCCCTACACTATATATACACAGTAGCTAGTTATGTAAATGTAAACTTGCCTAAACGAGTGTGACGTTGTGGAAATGTTGTATTTAAAGCATGACCAAGTTGCGGTTGCAGAGAGAGAGAGAGAGAGAATGAAGCCATCACGTTACTGTCAGCGGCAGTGTAAGTACAAAACACAAACTTGCTCTCTCGGGACGTCAACTGTCACTTGTCACATAGTTACCATCACTCTGCAAAGGGAAGATACCATAACGTTGATACAGAAGGAGGAAAGGGGGGAGGTCATATGATGAGAATCATCACCAATTTCATCATATATTTTGATACATTTACATTATAACATGTTATACAGTATATAATTTTATTTGTTTTTATATCTTGAATATTATTATTATATATATATTTGGTTTATTTAACAAATTATAAAATTTTAGGTTAAATCAATAGTGTTTCAAAATGTAGAAGTGAGTTCTATTATTTTCAAATTAACCTATGCAAATTGTTCACATAATGCATTAAAAAATATATTATAAACATATATAATACGAGAGAAAGCACTGTGTAAGACATGACGCACGTTATAGGAAAATATAATGATTTGACACATCTATCAAATATTTATTTCAACGACATATTGATTGGAATATATTTTTTTCTTTAGAGCAAAAGTGGCAAAAGCTATATAGGAAGGAAATTTCTTAGTCTCTTACAATACTTCACAATTTAAAAATATTATTTCGAAGACGTATTTTTCAAGTTCTTCTCTTTTTAAATCGAGCTTAACATTTACTTTACTTTATCATCTCAAAAAGGTTTTGGTATAAAAAGAGGGTGGAGAAGGACACATTATTGCTGCTGCAATCTTCACAATTTTCTCTCTTCCTTTATTTTTTTTACTTTATTCCCTTTTTCTTTTTTCTCGTCGTCGTTTTTTTATATATATATTATAAAAAGAAAAAAGTATAAAGTGTGTGGACGAGTGGCGGAGGAAAGGACATTTAAATCACTCCATTCTTGGAGATTTCACGCTGGATTTGCGCTGGGCGGGCGTAGTGTACGTAGTGTGGTGCAGCACTGGTGTTCACTGGCTTGAGAGAGAGAGAGAGAGAGAGAGAGAGAGAGAGAGAGAGAGAGAGAGAGAGAGAGAGAGAGAGAGAGAGAGAGAGAGAGAGAGAGAGAGAGAGAGAGAGAGAGAGAGAGAGAGAGAGTATAGAGGGAGAACACAAGAAAGGCGCTCGAGCGTGCCTCGGAAATTCACCAGCAGACACCGAAGTTGCTCTCACAACAAATATTGTCCAACTTTCCTGTCCTTACATATTTTTTATTGAACCTCTAACAACTTATTCTCTTTTTCTTCATATAATTCATAATTTTTTTTATTGATATCTAAAAATCATACGCATGATATGATATAACATTGTGTCGCAATATTGTCATTTAGTCATATTAAATGTGTACTTCTGTATTGATGAACATATTTTACTTACTTCTGTATGCAAGTTAAAATTAGAATATTCTTCATGTTGAGGGATTGAAATAAATATATGAAAATTAAGTTAATGTTCCTGTCATTGCCCATTCTATATTCTATCATCCATCAAATCCGTATATTACCTATTTTTGAGTATTGTACTATTTCTGCAGATTGCGTATTATGAATCTGATGTGATTTAAGGGGGTAGGTGACCGACTGATATCTCGCAAACTAGGACGGTTGGGAATAATAATAAATAACACAAAGTAAAGAAGAAATGTTACTTAAAAATTTAGTTATGTCAAACATGTGAAAACACGATCAAATATTTAAGTTATTACACTTTAAAGATAACATGTAAAAGAGGAAATTCAAATTTGAGCGGGAAATTTTAGTCAAATTAGAAACTTTTTTACAATTAAAAATATAAATAAAAAATTTTTTGGTATAAAAAAATATATTTTAAATTTACTTTGTTTTATTTGAAAATTATAGTGTTTGTTTTATTGGAATTAAATCATGTACAAAAAATTATTGGGAAAATATAGTTGTTCTTTTAGCGATTTCCGGTCCAAGTCGGTCCCCCACCGCCTTAACATACTTACAAATGTATCTTAAAATTATTGAAAAACTTTATCAAGAAAAGTTTTTAAAAAATTGCAATGAAAATAAATATTTTCAGTTTCATAAATTTCGAATGAAAATATAAAATTTGCGCATCAAAAATATATCACATTTCCACTACTTATTATTCAAAATTATCATAATTTAATTCAATTTTTAACTCGAAGGTATGTAAGCCTAATCTCTTATATTCTCAATTCTCCCAATAATAAAATGACTATGTATGACAAATATTTATTATATCAAAAATAAAACTAGCTCTTTACAACAAAGACATCAAAGAATCTCACAAATATTGTACTGCAAAACATGACAAACTAATTTCATATATACCTGAATTCCTATAATGTCATATTGGTATGTACAATTATTTAATTCATAGAGAAAAACAGACCAATTTGTAAAATGTATAGTGAGAGAAAGAGAGAGAGAGAGAGAGAGAGAGAGAAACTTCTCACAGTACTTTTTTTTTTTTTTTTTTTGGTGATTTATATAATATTTTTTCATTCATCTCTGAGGTATACCTTGTTGTTGGTCCAGTGACCACTTGTTATTACTGTTGTTGAGGACTGCTCGTATATACATTAGCTCTCTCTCTCCTCTCCCTCCACCTACCCCACTCACTCACAGAACATCTATGAAAAGCCTCTTCACATCATGTTTTTCAGTATATATAACACAAAGTTTACTTCTTTTGCAATAAAAAATTTCTTCTTTTGAGTTTTTTGAAGAGCTTGCCGACTGCTATTCCATATATAACGTTTGTCCGGTACAAATAAATAAAACGACCGGCAACAAAGCCAAAAAAAAAAAAAAAAAAAAAAAAAAACTTTTATACCAGAGAAATGTTCAACATTTTTTTTCTTTATAAAAAGAAGAAAAAATTCTTTGTAAATTTTGTTAGACTGCATGTCGCTAGTAAAGGCACATAATACAACATATACAAATTTATTATTGCATTCAAAAGAAAAATATATATTATACTTGTCAGAAAAATTACACGATATTAATATAAGAAAACTTCTTATATTATGCTATCAATATCTTACATAAGACTTTTTCTCTACAAGAGAATGTAAAATATACAGTAATCATGATGCATGACAGTCAAAATTGAAAAGTATTCAAGGCTTGGTTTCCTTTTTCAAGAGCTTGGAATTAATATATTATTGGAAGATAATTTTAACCCCCCTGAAATTTGTGATGAAATTTTGTGTGTTCACTTTTGCCGTAAAATCATACAGAAAAAAGATGGGGGTGCTAAAACTACGATCATCAAGGAGGCAAATATGTGTTTTGTATGATAAAACATATAAATAATTTTGTATTTTAATTAGAGCTCATACAAGTACTAGTCCTTCTCTAGTATACTGTGTATTGTATACAAATATAGTGAGGTTTTAGGTTAAGGTAATTTCATTTATATAGCTATAGGTGTAACGTAACTGAACGTTTAGAAACAAAACCTTCTGTTATCTCTAGCCTCTTCAGTCCCAGTATATAATGCAGTGGACATCAGATAATTCAATGAAAAATAGACAAAATATTGAACATATTAAGATTAAATTACAAAAATTGAACCAGAAAAATCCCTTGAATTTACGCGTTTTTTAAAAACTATTTTGATCATTAGGGTAGGGGGTCTGCAAAAGTAAGAAAATCTTTTGGATAAAAGAGACATACAGTATACTTTTGTCATTCCGAGAGTTGCACAAAAACGTGGTTTACATAATACTATACAGTGAACTAATTTTTTAAAAAGTCGGGGTCTGAGGAGGATTAAGTAATTATAATTTCAACATTTATACAACATAATATATATACAACTCATACAACTATATATGCCTTTTTTAATAATATATTATAACTATTTAAATATTATTACTTAACATTAAATATAATAAATAACTTAAATAAGAATTGTGCATAATCTTTTAATGTTTATAAGAAAAAAAAAAAAAAGTATGATCTGTTATTTTTGTGATATAGGCTAGCTACATTTATTATACTATAGCACTTTGTAAGTCACATATAATAGTATAAATTTCCTAAAGGAATAGAGCAGAAGAAAGCATTAGCATTTATGTCACAAAACACTTGATGGGGCTTTCATAAATAACATAAGTTTGTCTCAAAACCCAATTTTAGCGCCATACAGCAGTGATCAGAAACTTTTCAATCTATGCAACCCGCACAACGTTTTCATATTTATTTTTGCCTGTTTCTATCGGAATTGTCACACAAATAGCACCCTTTACAGTATTTTCATGCTCTCATGTGGGGCAACATTTACATTCTCGTCAAAATTGTCATAAGTTTTGGAGATCCCATTTTGTGTTTAATCATTAATAAGCACATGTTGTTTCAGAGGTGTGGCTTTTAGTATTAAATGACTTTAATGAGACCATTGTTTGATCAAGTGAGTACGCAAATACGTAACAAATTGCGCATTGTAAAGTAAACTTTTAAATTTTCATCCAAATTTCAAGACTTTTATAAGTTACGATATAAATCTTTTTCAGAAATATTTCTTGTAAAGATGAATTGAATATGTTGTGCAGAAGGTGATGAGATGCCTCCCGCTGTGTAGATCAAAAATGTTAAGACTTACGCTTCACTTGTTTACTTAAATCTTACATCCTATTTGTATAAGAAATGACAATATATTATTTGTGTACTATATATAGTAAAGCAATGACAACAACAATTTTGTGTTTGTTAAATCTGTCGTCGAGTACTTGCGTAGGTAACGTATAAGTATATAGATCAAGAAAGGTAGATTTAGGTAAACAGCAGGAATGGAACATTACACATGACTGACTATATGTAATTGGTAAGAGAGAGAGAGAGAGAGAGAGAGAGAGAGAGAGAGAGAGAGAGAGAGAGAGAGAGAGAGAGAGAGAGAGAGAGACCACTTATACGAAACAAAAATACACATTCCTCTTTTTCTTTGTCAAACATAAAATGCTGTTTTGTTGGTGTACATGGTTATTATAATGATATCATCTGCTTGCTCTTTATTATTATTTTTAATATGAAAAAAGAAAAACATCTTTTTATTCTTCTTTTTACAAGTTGTTATTTTTATCTTTATAATAATGACATTATTTTCTTGGTTTTTTTTTTATATAAGATACTTCTTTTAATTCAACTTTTTGTGTTATTATTTATTACTTTTTTGTTAAGAGAAAACAAAATTGAATAGGAAAGATATTTGAGAGTTCTAAATGATGATATTGATTGAATATTAATTTTTTTCTTTCGCAGCTGAGACTTTGATAAAAAATTATAGTATCATTAGTATACATTTGATACTTAAAACTAAAACAGAGAATATTTATACTTTTACATTATCTTACTAATTTTTATTATAGTCTGTTCTGCGAAGTCATATAGTTTTTTCCAGCGGTCATAATTATACTGTAGAACTCATCATTATTCTTGTACAATGGACCACTTGCAATGAACAAACTATTTAAAATACATTTAAATATTCTTAATGCAATTCTTAATGCATTTCTCATATGGAAAAATCGTTATCATGAAAAATTAAAAAAACGTTTAAGTATAATCCATTGACTAAACAATGAAAATATTGACAAATGTATTTAAGGAAGGAAAATATAACATCAATTGTAATCATCATTTTGATGTTATTTTAAGTTGAAGAGTGATACTAATAATAGGAACAATATCGAAACAAATAAAGCAATTAAAAAAAATGACGTGATATAAAACGTAATCTAAATGCAATGCTTACTCTTCTTCAATGTGTTAATAAATGAACTTTGGTTATAATTGTGTTTTTTGGTGTTATCTCAATTTATCTTTATTGCTTGTTGTTGTTGTTGTTGTTGTTGTTGTTGTTGTTGTTGTTGTTGTTGTTGTTGTTGTTGTTGTAACACACACACATGCGGGTTTGTGTACATATTACTGTATTTTTATCAATTGAATGCTTATTTTTAAATCATTTTCATATCAACTGTTATCTATCAACTTTCTATATCACAATGTATAGACCCCGCACTTACACTATTTTGGGCTCCAAATACCAAATCTGTGTAAGGTCGGACCAGTGCTCGTTAACGTGAAATCGTGTTTCCGTTTTAACGGCCGCACATGATGGAAGCACCCAATCAAGGGAGCACACATGGTCATGCCATCATGTGAGTACAGCTACGCTTCAGAACTTGAATGAGTATATGAGACTTTTTACAGTCGTTCACCCATCCAAGTAGTGACCACGCTCGACGTTGCTGAACTTCGGTGATCTCACGCTGTATAGTATGCTGTAATAAGTATGCTGTATAATTTTAATATTCTGCTGAAGAACATTATGTATTATAATATATCGATCGATGTTTCTTAATAATTTATTGATAAATTAATTTAATTAAGTTATCTTCACAATGACCTAATTATTAGTTTCAGTTTCTTTATTGATCATAATACCAATTGGTACATTTAGATTACAAAAATAGTTACACAGGAATACAATGTATTTCATAAAAGTTTCAGTCATTATTAATATAATAAGGAATATATTCTTAAATATTTAATATAATTTAAATTATAACTAGCTAACATATTTTGATAATTAGTAAAACATTTTCACATTTTCTCATTAAAATATAGTCATGCGATAATTTTTCATTTGATTTGTTTTATCAGATATATATATTTATATTATTATCAATATTTTTATTTTTATAGCACCTTTTTAATAGCACCTTATTTTAGTTTCTAAATATAAAAAATAATACTTCTATAAGTAATTATAATTCAAATTCATAGATAAAATAAATCATTTTAAATTATTATAGTGAAAGCAGGAGTTTTAGATATTAAGTGTTACAAATGCATTTTCTGTATTTGCACTTGAGGACTTTTTGATAATGGCATAGAAAATTTTTCTAATAGAAATTGGGTAACTTCTTCTTTAAAGTCTTTCTTTTTATCAATTTATTTCAATTCATTTGGCAAGTTATTATACAAAGTTGCTCCTAATACAAGAACATTTGTTTCATATATGTGGATTTATTGAAAGAAGTATTAATATTATTACCCTTTCGCGTACTGCGACCTGATATATTTGAATTTTTGAAGAAATGTTCAGGATTATTTTTCACATAAAGAAGTAATTGTAATACATAATGATGGAAAATTAAGTATTTCCATTTCTTTCCACTTTAGTATTTTTAAAGTTCTAAGATTTATTCTTATCACCCTATATATAATCTAAAAGAAAATGGACTTTGAAGAACACACAATCTTGACCCTGTTACCTGGTATCTTTAGAGAGGGATATGCTCATGTGTTCTCGTAGGAAAGTGTTAACTGTCCTGGAGAGGTCATCCAGAAGCATCAGCTGGCTTTTATGTAGGCAACATATTTTACATATTATTATGAAAACAATTATAAAAAAAAATGTTAGTTGTATCACTATAAACAATCTACTATATCAAAGGTTTAAAAAACATTTCTTTCAAAGTATAAAAAAGGAGCAATTTATATATTTTTTAGAATGCATGTATATTTTAAAAATGTTGGCAAAATTTCTAAAACTTTTTTTTTTTTTTTTTTTTTTTTTGAAAAGTTTGGTTTTGCAAGCTATAGTATAAGCGAGCAAAAGCAAAGCAAAGCAAGCGAGCTGGAGAGAGCATGGAACGCCATGCTAATCAAGCAGTAACTCTTCGCGCATGACTTGCTCGCCTGTCTCACTTATTGTTATTTCCTGCCGCTTGCTACAGTAAGAAAAAAAAAAAAAAAAAAAAAAAAATGAACACATAGAAAGAAGAAGAAGAATATGAAATATTACAGAATTAAATTATATCAAGAAATTTAAATACAGTTAAAATAAAATTTATAAAAAGATAATGTTAAAAAGAAGTAATAATAATAAAATTATATTATGAAAATATAAAGTCGACGTTATCTTTGTATAAAAGTTTAAGATATAATTTATTTAACCAATTTTTGTCTTCTTTTTCTTTCTCTTACATTTAAATTATTTAAATATATATATTTTTTTGAATAAAATATGTATTTGTATTTTAAATTAGGTTATACATATAGTACCTTATATAGTATGGAAAAAGAGACTAAATTTGGATTTTACATTTTTACTAAAAATAAGAAAGTTAAAGACAATTTTTAGAGAGAGAGAGAGAGAGAGAGAGAGAGAGATGATAAATGAAGATGTAAATTATAATTTGGAGTAAGAAAAATAAAAATAAATCAATGTTGACATTCTTTCTTTTTTATCATTCTCTCTCTCTCTCTCTCTCTCTCTCTCTCTCTCTCTCTCTCTCTCTCTTTCGCTTAAATTTAGTTTTAACATTTAGTAAACCTATTTAATAATCAGGTTAGACTAATTTCTTTAGTGCATAAAATCTGATGATGTAATCCAGAGCCTAAAATATTGATACAAATTAATATTTATATTTTTGAGATCGTAAAAGGTAATTATAAACCTATAATGTTGAATTCAATTAAAATCGCTTTATAGAAAAAGATTGAATCAATAAGTATTTCATAACGATACAAAAATGCGTATATTATATATCACTCTGATGATTAAAATTTTTTAGATTAGTTCCTTGAGCTTGATACAATCTGACTTTTAGTAATTCTTGACAATCAAAGAACAAATAATTTTACTTACTCAAATATCTTAGTAGTTTGCAAAAGAATAAGAAGAATGATCGAGCGATTCAAAGAAAAAAAATATCTGCTTTTTTTTCCTGCATTATAAATCATCATATTATGGAAATTCTATTTTCTTTATTAAAATTTGTATTACATAACATGTATGTACAAAGTTTTTCAGAGAATACACAAACATATAAGGAAAAGTTAAAACTATATGTGAACATATTAATAAATTATAAAAGTTTTTGAAAAAGAAATTTTTTGTTTTATTTATGTATATAAAAGTATTTTTCAAAAGATGAAATATGATATGTTTTACCTTTCAGTCTTTATGTAATAATATTTAAATTGAATTTAAGCCAGTGTATAAGTTTTTGGTGTATAGTTTTCTCTTCTCCCCTACTCTTTATGTAACTTTGTCTTCAAGAAGTGAGGGGGGGGGGGGTTGGGGGTTGGTTGGGAGGGGGAGGGGGAGGTTTGCATAAGTTTATAACTTACAACAAAACTTTGAGCATTTTGTATGTGAAGCCAATTGCTATATAGCTGTTATGTGTATAATATATACACACAAGATAATATCAAATGTGAAATGTAAGAAAGAGGGAATCAACGTTAACTGCAAAAGTAATTAAAATGAAATTTTAATTTAGTTTTACACAATTATATTTGAGATAAATTGCATTTGACTGCAATGAAGTGTAGCCCAAAGACAACACTTGTTAAAATATGATATGAAAATTTTGCAAGCATTGAGGTTTTTTCTGTTTTGCCTTATTTTATTATTTCTCAATTGCAAACAATACTGTTAGATTTATTCTCATATAACAATAAGGGTATAACCTAATATAAGAGCGCATAGGTACCTTTTTTGGCTTCTCAATAAAAATAGTTTATTATTATAATATAATTATACAGGGAACCTTATATCTTTCATAGCAATTAGTATATTTTGATATTTTGATATTTTTTTCTTTTCTTTCTTTGTTCAACAGTTTAATTAATAAAAAAGTTAAGCATATCTTAGGTTTTATCTGTAATATTGTGTTGTTTTTTAAAGTTTTTTATAATTTTTTTCACTTTTTATTATTTTTATACTAGTATACTTTTATTTATTTATAGATCATTAATTCTAAAGAAAATGTAGTTTATTACAGTAATTACAACTAATATTGCCTGCAAAAAAAAAAAAAAAAAAAAAAATCTGAACTCTGAGTTTATACTTCTTATACTGATTTACGTTACACCATCATCAATATATAAGTTCGATATCTACATATATAGGCATATCTTCAATTATATAGCAATAACAGCAATGCTATAATTAACATTGGCTCCATATAATTCAACACTTCATAAATTGTACGACTATATACGATGATTATTTTTATAAAATAAAAATAACCACAATTTTTGGAGTAATGGCAGGATGTTATTGTGTTTCCAATATTGAGTTTGCTTCGATGAGATAACGAAAGAGAGAGAGAAAGAGAGAGGGATGATTCTGGAATAGAAATTTCCAGTGGGTGCGCAAAGTGACACGTGTTGAGGCGACGGGCGAGGATTACGAGCACTGGACGCCAATAAGCAACACTAACAAGGCTTGTCGCAAGCGATCTTGTCACCAGAGCATGTGCCAACAAGTTTGCTGCTTTTCTCGCTGATTGAGGTGTCGTTGTTTACCCCCCCCCCCCCCCCCCACATATCTCCCTCTCTATATATATATACCTCTGTTTATATTGACAATTTTCATCCACTTCTTGACAGCCACAGCAAGGTGTTTTCAAAATATGCAGATTTGGTATCGTACCCCTTGTCATAATATTTGATTTTGTAATATTAAAATACAACTTTTTATTAATCTGCATAATTTAGGATTTTATTTTTAAACGTTTAAATTGCAATCCGTGACATTAAAGAAATTTTAATTTTAATTTTTTTTTTTCTAATTAATTTTACTGAATATACGAGTAGAAGATTGAAATGTTTACTATACTGTATGCTGTGCAATGACTAAAAATTATTTCTTATGTACTTAGTAGGTGTAATTATGCATTATCCTGGAACACACATCTTCAATTGCTTCTTTTTTAAACGATAAATTTGATTATGAGAGGATTAATATCAAATTAATTCCTTCCTGAAACTAAATCTAATAATGCGCATAATATTAACTCAACGTAAATTTATATAAATTATTCAAATAAAAAGAGAAACATTGAAAGAAAAAAAAAAGGAAAAAAAAAAAAAGCATTCATGTACTATAATATAGAAATCTGCAAATCTATATTTGTATAAACCATTCACTAAGAGGAAGAAACTATTATTTTAATGCCTGTGCGTTAGAAACTGAATGCCTATAGAATAGAATAAGAATAATTTATTATTGGAGAGAGAGAGAGAGAGAGAGAGAGAGAGAGAGAGAGAGAGAGAGAGAGAGAGAGAGAGAGAAAGTAAAGAAATGAACATCCAAACTCTATATACGAGAGGATATATCTGACACGTTCTTTACGAAAATTATAACAACCAAAAATTTTGTTCGTCGTAAATAATCATAAAAAAAAAAAAAAAAAAAAAAACTCGAGCCTTTTATAATAAAAATAATTCCATTCCCGCATAATAATAACATTCTAAATAAATGACGATCGTCGTAATATTTTCCCTACGTCTCTCTCTCTCTCTCTCTCTCTCTCTCTCTTTGTTAACTTATTAAAGTGTCACGCTGCAACAAATTCGTTGCTAACAAGATTTGATATTACGCTGAGCTGCAGAGAAGATAATGGAACATCGATATAAAATTTTACTGCCTCCTCCCGCCCGTACACCAAGCAAAGCAAGAACTAAAGTAGGGATTCCACATGAGCGAAGCCGCGTGGAACAACGAGGGACTTTAATACGATTTCTTCTTCTGCAACCTGCCTTCTGCAACACTACTACTTATTATTATTTTAGCTACATTGTTTAGTATTAATATAAATATGACGTCAGGATTTAATTACCTATTTAATTTTATGAGCTTATAAAAAGAAAAAAAAAATTTCATTTTCAATTTATTTTATAAAAAATGTGTGTTTTTTTTTTTTTTTTTTTTATATTCTATAAAAGAATTTGAATTCAAATTTGAATACTTAAAAACATGACATTGTTTGTTGATTTCATTCTGATATTAAACAAATAGCATTACACGATAGTTGTATTTTTATACCATGCAATTCAATTCAATTATTTATTTTTATATTTCTAATTTATTGTTCAAAAACTATTTTTATATAAAACTAAATTCAAATTAATTTATTTAGTTTTAATTAAGTTTATTTCTGCTAGTTTGTAAGTCAATAATATATATATATAGAGAGAACAAAATTGTGAAATTGAAAATTTTAAATGAATTTACAATTTTGGAGATTTTAGTAAAAAAAAAAAAAAGTACAAGTAAAAACTTCAATAGTATAGCTTCAAAATTTAAGTTATTGTTTTAAGAAAAAGTTGAGAAATTTATACATATTTTTCTTTAAATTTAATTATATATGTTATTCATAAATGTAACTTGTATAATAAAATAATATAAGCTTTAGTTTTTAATTTATTGGAATGGATAATTTTTGAAAATTATGACAAAATCGAAATGGATTCTAGATGTCAATGTCTCGGATATCGTATTATATAATTTTGTATAGATGAATCTAAATTACTTTTTTTTATTATTTTTTTTTATTACAAAATACTTTTGTTCTGAATATCAACATTTTTATAATTTGAAAAGCATTTTCATGATTCATAAAGCTGAGATTTAAATACTTAATAATCTCTATGAATATGAGTAGAAGTACTGCTTTCACTTTGCTTGTAATCTAATTATGAAAAGATGCTAAAGTTAATGAAAAGGCGTTCAGTGAGGGAGATTAAGAGAGAGCGAGACAGAGAGAGAGAGAGAAAGAGAGAGAGAGAGAGAGAAATGAGAAAGAGAGTGAGCATTTCAAATTAGCAATTAATGTACTAAAATAAAAACACAAATTCAACGTGAAATTATGAACACCCATTTACAAAACAAACTTCTTTTTATAAATAAAAAAAACACCCACTTCAACGTTTTAAAATTTATTAAATAAAATTAACTTTATAATATGTATATAACATACTATACAGTACTCATCTTTTTGAAACATAATTTTTATTTCAATACAATAAAACAAGTTATATATTATACATTTTCTACTTATATTAAATTTTATATACATATATATAAAACATTTAAATTTTGCTTTTTAAACTTTTAAGCACATATTATATTATAACTTTTCTTAATTAGTCGTGCAAGGTGTAAAATGGTATCTTTTCATATAAAGAGAATGGAAGAGAAGAACGAGAGAGAGAGAGAGAGAGAGAGAGAGAGAGAGAGAGAGAGAGAGAGAGAGAGAGAGAGAGAGAGAGAGAGAGAGAGAGAGAGAGAAGTGATAGTAATGAATCTCTCCCGAGTTTTAATTACGTCATAGTCTCTTATTAACGTGTCGAGTTCACGGATGGAAGAACTGCAAAAGGCATCATATGATGCTTCATAAGAACACGAAAAGAGGGAGGAGAGAAAGGGGAGAAATTATTAAAAAAAAGTAGTAGAAGAAGAAGAAGAAAAAAATGTATAGATCGTTGACATGATACGAATGTTTATTTTCGTTTTGCTCTGCAGTGATCCTGTTATATATTTTTATTTTTCAATAAAAGAATTTTTTATTTTATACGAGAAACAATCTTATATATTTTTTAACATCTGCTGAAAGCTTAAATTGTCTTTTCTTTCCACAATTTCTGTATATATTTTTCTTCTCTCTCTCTCTCTCTCTCTCTCTCTCTCTCTCTCTCTCTCTCTCTCTCTCTCTCTCTCTCTCTCTCTCTCTCTCTCTCTCTCTCTCTCTCTCTCTCTCTCTCTCTCTCTCTCTCTACTTTCCTACGTCTTATATTTCTTTCCCCTCTATTTTCTGATTTGAGTTTACACTTATTTGAACACGATTTTCATTTTCTCTTTTTTTACTTTTCCGTTCATGATTTCAAACAAGTTTTTATACTTGTAATACACATTTTTGTATGCGGGGTACTCTATAAAAACTAAAATAAATGTTTTTATAAAATCTCTATATCCTATTATGGATAATATTTTCTCACGTAGTTATCATTTTGATAAAATAATATTATATATTTTAATCGTTTAATTATTAAATAATATAATATTTATAAAAGATAATAATAATAATATTTCCAACTTATAAGTCCAACTCTTCCATTTTCGAAATATTTTTAATAGCAAAGAAAGTTTCTTTAATTTTCATCTCTAAAAAAATAAAAATAAAAAAGTACAAAGAAGAAAATATGCTTGTAAATCTTGTAATTTAGCTTGTAATGTTAAATAATTGTCAATAATCATTTTAAATGCGTTGATTTTTTTTCTTTTTTTTTTTTTTTGTAAATTTTAATAAGTGTAAAAACACACACAGTTCATATTGCACCATCATAAAGATTTCAGTACCTAAGAATAACTCTGTATTGCAAAGTTTAAGATTAAGATAAGTAGATAATAATAATTTTAAACTAATTTGAATCAGGCTGAATTTCAATGCAGAGCTTACACCTTATAATCGCTTAAAACTGGAATGTTTCTTTTATTTTTTTAATAATTTCACAATTTTATATTAATTTAAATTATATTATGTTATAGCACGTATTTAATTTTCCCAATAATATAAAACAGTTTTGTCTTATAGTTCCGCTAATTTTTCAGTCAAATTTCACACAGCTTCTATAAAATGAGCTTTAATTTAATTATACTGATTATTCACAATAAAATTTAAAAAAAAATGTTTTGCAAGTTTTAATGATCATAGAAAATACACATATTATACCTATGTTATGATATAACTTAGCATTATCATAATAGTATGTAATAATAATAATTAATAATACGCGTAATAAATAAAGAATAATTTTATATGTATATTTGCATTTCAAATTTAAAATCAAAGTTTGAAGATGGAAACTCTTATACAAAAAGGCAAACCACAACTTGAATGTTCAATTTTAGATTATATACGAGAAGAATTGCTTGAGATTCTTGAGAGTACTTGATTCTCCTTACTTGTGAAGTGGCAATTTGATCTGACCATGCAAGGGTATACGCGGGAGAAACATCAATTTATCACGCGGTAAATAGCAGACTCGAGCAATCACAACTCATTTCACGCTCTCTCGCAGCAAATGGGCCGTAGAGTATCGCCACATTGGAGTATCGATCTGTAAGGCATATCATGTCATTCTATAAATCAAAAGTCACTAAATTTTTTAACTTCAAAAATATAGAATTATAAATTAAACTTTTCTCTCTGTTACAGTTAGCATTTTAGCTGCTTCAATTTCAAACTTATTATTTGCTACCAAAACTTCAATTCTTTTTTTTTTTTTTTTATCTTGCTTATAGGCGTAGAACACCTTGAACAAAAAAGTTGTGTAATATCCTAACAAACCTGAAAATCAACGTTGATTTGGCCAAAGTAATTGATTTCTAATTTATTTTCCATTCACAAAATGCCACTGGCGGTCACTGACGTCACAGCTCACTAGTCCACGCGCGCGTAAACCGGGCGACCGCCAGTGACCGCCAGTGTCATTTTGTGAATGGAAAATAAATTAGAAATAAATGACTCTGGCCAAATCAACGCTGATTTTCAGGTTTGTTAGGATATTACGCAACTTTTTTTGTTCAAGGTGTTCTACGCCTTTATAGAATTAATAATCCATAATTTCATTAGAACTTAACCTGCATCATTAGTTATTTTGTTTATGTGTATGGTAGCTTAAATGTATTATCTTTGTTGTTTATTAGTGCAATTAATTTTTACTTATAAAAACCTGCAGTTTTTATCAATTTTATATAAAATATTTTATATCAATTGGTACAGTCTTCAAGTCGTTAATGTACAGTCGTTAACGTTAAGTTAACTATAACGTTAACTTGTTATTTCTGTAATATAAATAATAAATAAAATTAACCTTTTCTTTATAAATAAGTAAATACAAGTAAAATTTTAACTTTATAAGGGATTAAATTTATGAATAATCATGAAAAATACACACCGTCTAAAAAATCTGATAACTTTATAGTTAACGTAAAAGTCAACGTTAACCTTAAAGGTAACGTTATAGTTGGGGACAAATTAGAGTTAACGTTATCGTTAAAGTTATAGTTTTATATGAAATTAACTTAAAGTTAACGTTATAGAAAATTCAAGTAACGACTTCAAGACTGATTTGGTACATCGATCTTGTTGCGAAAAAAGGCCTATCTCGTTTTTTGTCAGTGGAAGCAAAAGGCCTATCTCGTATTTTGTCAGTGGAAGCAAAAGGCCACCTATCTCGTGTTTTGTCAGTGGAAGCAAAAGGCCTATCTCGTTCCCGAACGTTATGTAGATGGCGCTTCGTATTTTGTATTACGCCTATCTCGTATTTTGTCAGTGGAAGCAAAAGGTCTATCTCGAGCGCCATCTACATAACGTTCGGGAACGAGATAGGCCTTTTGCTTCCACTGACAAAATACGAGATAGGCCTTTTGCTTCCACTGACAAAAAACGAGATAGGCCTTTTTTTCGCAACAAGATCGATATGTACCTTTTTTGCATATATATATATATATATATATATATATATATATATATATATATATATATATGTAAAGTTTAAAATTGTACTAATTTTCAAATCATCTACTTCCTTTAAGATGATTAAAATAATTTAAACAATGAGTTGTAGACTGCATACAACTAAACTATTAGGTCATATGGAACGTAATAATATGTATATTTTTTTATAATTTCATGAATTCTCGTTAACAAATTTTA
The DNA here is from genome assembly GCA_949318235.1 of Ecdyonurus torrentis. Classification (NCBI taxonomy): domain Eukaryota; kingdom Metazoa; phylum Arthropoda; class Insecta; order Ephemeroptera; family Heptageniidae; genus Ecdyonurus; species Ecdyonurus torrentis. The sequence goes on along the minus strand of OX439128.1, from coordinate 18,234,948 downwards.
AAATAAAAGCATATACACCTAACCTCTTTCATTTTTAAGGACATAAGTTTCTGGTTTATTACAATTGCACTTTTAACCAGAACTAAATGGCACAAAATGGAACAAAATGGAACAAAATGTTCTATAAGACAGGAGAACATGCTGACAATCTATAGCATATTCATAATTTTTGAGAGGAATTAAAGAAAACATGCAAACTGACAGATCGCAACGTAAATATTATTATTTATGTTAATTTAAAAATTTAGTAAAGTAAAATTTCAAAATAATACGAAAAAAAAAAATGAATTTTTTAAAAATTTTAACAAATTAATAGCCACACTAAAAAATATACATAATATAAAACTCACTATTAAAAAAAAACTTTTATTATATGACAAGAGTTAGTGTTGACATTATCTAGTTAACAATAATATACTTGCTGACACCCCTATATACACGTATATAACTATAAAACTGCATACTAAGCATTTGAAACATATATGTAATGTATATATAAGATAATATATGAGCTTGCGGGGTATGGAAAGGGATGAATGTTTCGTATGTATATATGTATGTGTGTGTGTGTGTATATCAGTCAGTTCACGGCTGAGTTGATGCTATAGGCCACAGGTGGCGAACACCGATACATACATCCTCTGTGATGTTGTATTAAGCTTTGAAATATTATGTATACACATATAACAATGTATCGCCTTTGCCTTTGTTGTAAACCTACTAAAGTTATTCAACTGAAATGTTAAAATGATTATGATATTTCAATTCTCTCTCTCTTTCTCTCTCAATGTATTTTGATATACATAATGTTTTTGATAAGCTTTAGGATTTTATATCGTATATAACGTTCATATGTTGGAAAAGATATGATTGTATATACTTTGTACCGATACTTTTAAAATATTTTACAAAAATAAATCACATGTCAATATTTATTCGAAATAGATATAGATGATACTATACCATGATACTACATTAACTTGTAAGTATTATAATAATATAGAAGTCTCTCGTATTTTAAATGTGCAGTGATGGAAACTTGTGGGTGAAATATAGGCAACTGAATTGCTATGACTTGATTGTACACATAATTATAAATATAATTTTATGACTTACTGCACAATTTACAACAGATAATATAATGAGTTTTCTTAAAATAAAACGGAAAAAAATATAATTTTATTTTAAAAGTAAAGATTTATTACATTCAAAATTATAATTTTGATGTAACTTTGTTTTTATTTTCCATATATGAAAGTTATTCATTATTATGAATAATTCAATTGAATTTGAAACCCTAAACATATATTGCACATAGAGATTGGTAAATTTAATTACATTGATTCAATGAGGGTCTGCTTTATAAAAATGCTGATATTTATAACGTTAGTTTAAGAACAAAAAATTAAACAATCACTAAACACAACGTTATATATGTGTGATCACACATTTGTATGGTTTTAAAGCGTCGATTAGTAGTGCAATCTGAAAAAAAAAATACATAATGTATTTATATAATTTTATAAATTATATTTACACCACCTCATCATCAAAACGTAAAAAAAATCGCTTTGAAACCGCCATATTGTAACACTAATTTTTTTTCTTGAAATATTCATGTTATTTATAGATATTTAAAGTCTGCATTCAAAAATGAATTTATTATTTTGTGCATGTGCGTTTTTCCTGAACTATATATTATATAATGTATAAAGTATACAAGAAATACTACGTTATATTTATTGAGTATTGAAGATTTCGAATGTCGGTCAAAATACTTATATGGGGACAATTTTTTTTTTTTTAATCTCAATCTACTATTTTTACGACATTTATCTTTTCATAAAAAGAACAATAACAGTTCTAAAGGTATGTATATGCTAATAGTAACATATTTTTACCTTTTATATTTTAAATATAATAAGAAAATAAGAAAAAGTAAAGCATTTCCCATTCAATATTTCTTAACCATATTTATCAAACAATTAAAACATAACTGATACAAACAAGAAAGAAAAACGAGCGTTTTTAGACCTCTTTACTTCATTTACTTTTTTTATTTTCTTATCTGGCCTCTTGTCTCATAGATTTGAGAGTAAATGACGCAACCTAAGCACCTTTCTCTGTCTTTCTTTCTTTCTTTCTTTCTTTCTTTCTTTCTTTCTTTCTTTCTTTCTTTCTTTCTTTCTTTCTTTCTTTCTTTCTTTCTTTCTTTCTTTCTTTCTTTCTTTCTTTCTTTCTTTCTTTCTTTCTTTCTTTCTTTCTTTCTTTCTTTCTTTCTTTCTTTCTTTCTTTCTTTCTTTCTTTCTTTCTTTCTTTCTTTCTTTCTTTCTTTCTTTCTTTCTTTCTTTCTTTCTTTCTTTCTTTCTTTCTTTCTTTCTTTCTTTCTTTCTTTCTTTCTTTCTTTCTTTCTTTCTTTCTTTCTTTCTTTCTTTCTTTCTTTCTTTCTTTCTTTCTTTCTTTCTTTCTTTCTTTCTTTCTTTCTTTCTTTCTTTCTTTCTTTCTTTCTTTCTTTCTTTCTTTCTTTCTTTCTTTCTTTCTTTCTTTCTTTCTTTCTTTCTTTCTTTCTTTCTTTCTTTCTTTCTTTCTTTCTTTCTTTCTTTCTTTCTTTCTTTCTTTCTTTCTTTCTTTCTTTCTTTCTTTCTTTCTTTCTTTCTTTCTTTCTTTCTTTCTTTCTTTCTTTCTTTCTTTCTTCCTTCTTTCTCTCTCTCCGTTCTGGTTTTCTAATTTACTCTCTCTTACATTTTAATATTTTGATGACAAATTTTAGATCAATGTGGTAGTGTAAACTTTTTGTTTTTTTTTAAACTCAATTCGTGTTTTTTTCTTAACTTTGCACCTTTTCTTCACATTAATTGTTAGAATTTGTTTTTAAATATTTTATTTTAAAAAAATGTCAAAACGTGGCAAATTAACGAACGAGCTTTAAATGAAATGAATAAACTTTAAAATTTTACAACTTTTCTTTATTAATTTTATAACTATCCTGTCCTGAACTGTGTTTTGAGTGAGAAAGTTGGACCAGTCTTGCACTTGATTTCATTTTTTTTAAAGCGATAAGTTTTACTTTTAGTTACCAATACTATATAATGTATACTGTACAAAACTGTCTCAATATAATGATTAAATAATAATTATGTCCAAATTTATAATTTAAGAACAACAACTTCCATTTTTAATACTTAATGAACTACGGAGAGATTGACTTCAACGCTGCAAATTATACATAATTTGCAGATTTATTTATGTATACATATAAAATCGCATAATATTCTAAAAGTTAGCGAGTACTCATGATTGTAAAAGGGTCCACGTCCACAATATTGTATTCCTCTTGTATATAATGCGCTTCCATCTGATATAAAACAATGTGCATAATATTTAATATTTTAAAAAGCTAACAGAAATACCTCCTTGAAAATATGTTTTACAGTGATGCTGTTCAATACCCTATTTTCTGCTACTAAAATGACGATTCAAATGCAATGCGCATTTTTTTTTTTTTTTTTTTTTTTTTTTTTTGCAAGAAAACAGGGTTTACGAACAATACTATGGTATTTGATTATTTAGGAGTTAACAATGTTGTTAAGTATAATTGATTATCACATCAGGAGGTATAGTTATTGATATGATTTACTGTATTGGGTTATTTGTTTTGTGTATGACGTATTTTGACTTGACTTGTTCTTATGTAGAAAAAAACAAACATTATGGAACGTAAAAAAAAAGCTTACATCTTAAAATAAATTTTAGCATTCCAAAAATTGTGCTACCTTTCCAATGTTATTTTTATGAGAAAAACATGCGCAAATTTAAAATGGTAAAATATTTTATCACAATAGAGCGTATAATATACAAAACGTATTTGAAAATTTCAACACTTTTCCTGCATAGTTCCAAAGCAGTCGTCAGAGCGCAGATCAGCTTACTATTTGTATGTTAGTTACATGCAGTTACTTTTCATATCTAGAGATGGCGTAAGTTAGCGTGTATGATTTTATAACGAGGGTGGCAAATTTCCACAAGGGTTGAAATGAAAATCTTGCAAGAAATTCCCATTTTCATATAACCATTGTTTTTTTTAGGTCAAAACTTAAGAAATGCGATTACAACTCGAGCTCTTAGTTGAACAGATCACTTTCTCCAGCTCCAGGCTCAGCACACGCTTTTGCTTAAATTTATTAGAACAGACAACAGACAAATACAAATGATGATATTATATAATACACATATTATATATATATATATATATATATATATATATATATATATATATATATATATATATATATATATATATATATATATATATATATATATATATATATATATACTACACACACACACACACACACACACACACACACACACACACACACACACACACACACACACACACACACACACACACACACACACACACACACACACACACACACACACACACACACACACACACACACACACACACACACACACACACACACACACACACACACACACACACACACACACACACACACACATAACTTTATTACCTTACACTGACTTGTACTGAACATTTGACATCTTAAAAAAGCAAACTTTATTGTTCTACATCGTATGCAGCTGAGATAATATTTTGAATATTATGGTGTGCTTTATATATATATATATATATATATATTAATAATAATATACATGTTTGTGTATATTATGTGATGACCATGTTTGAGTAAGAAACAAAAACAATGAATGATATGATAACGATTTTTTTTATCAGTAAGGTGTTATCTAGTCTAGTACTTACTAGATAAATTCTATACGGAACTTGTTTCTATTTTAGCATTATATAAAAGATAACATTTATTTTTAAAAAAAAGTACATGACGTTTACCTGTCAAACTCAATTAGTTTGTTCCAACACATGTAAATAATTGTATGCAAAATTTAAGTACATTACTACTTGTTTGATTGCTCATTAAATTTGATTATTTTATATATTTGTCTATCAAAATAAAGTAATAATGTTTGTTAATAAAATGTGATTGTCAATTTAAATACAATATAATTTATATTTTTATACAATTAAAAAATAATAAACACAACAATGGCTGATTGAGTTTAATAAACACACACACACACAAAATATATGATTAATTTATAGTGAAATCAAATCAATATATATATATATAGAGAATTTGAAATTGTTTCAACCCCCTTTAAGTGAACCCCTGGCACTATAATGTATATCTGAAGTTTTTGTTTGGTTATGGAGAAAAAATTCAGCGGAAGGGACGTTTCTTCTTAAATTTTTAAATAAGTTCGGAGATTTTTTTTTTCTTTAAATCTAATGTTAGAAGCAATATATAATACTACTAGAAAGCAATATACTATGAGGCATTATTGTTGAAATTTTGGGATCTGTATTTCTAAAATTAAGCCCTAAAAATTTTTAATCTAAATTCTATCATATTTTGTTGAAAGTTAGAAAATCTTTAAATATGATTTTTTTAAAAAAGTAATTTTAGAGACAGTGATCCTAATACTACAACAATAAAACCTTAAGTAATAGTACTCTTAATCTTCTTTAAAGAAGCTTTTCATTTTTCTTTAATCATTTTGAGGACTTCATTAAAATATTTCGAACGAAAAAAAAAAAATAAATAAAAAAAGGCTAATTTTACCTCCACGGACTATTGTAAGCGGTTAATAGAGTTTTTCCCAAAATTAGGGAATTTCATAATTTTTTTCAACAGCAACAAAATCATTAAAGCAAGATTGGAGTAAAATAATAACAATATAACTATTTTTGGATCTTCCCCAGTCTTGCTCACTATTCTGACGTGAAATTAAAGTGAACAATTTCCTAATAATGAACGGATCATAGTTGAATACAATTCTACACTAAAAATCTTAATTAGATATAAGCCTGAACTTCTGATTCCCATGGTAATATTATCATACTTTTATGATACTACTCATAATAAATTTATATTTCAACTCAACTGTTACAGTGACGTTTAAATAAAACAATATTCTCTCTCTCTCTCTCTCTCTCTCTCTCTCTCTCTCTCTCCGTTACTCACTCACTTATTTTACTTTTCATACACGGAAAAATAACTTACCTAATTATTTCCTGCGTTGACTAATTACTATTCTCCAGAGATTTTTTTTTTTTTTTTTTTTTTTTTTTTGCTGTTTTGGAATTAGATAAATAAATATGCTGATCATTTTAACTATATATATATACCAAATATCATAAATTGTGTTGTTATGCATAAATGCTTCTGAAAATAAGAATGCATAATTATTACATATTTATTTTTGTCCGTGTAGAAATTTATGTATGAAATAATTTTAAAATACACATATAATACAAAAACACAATAAACGCAGCAATACTCCATATATTTCTGCCTACATACAGTACACTCAAATTTAAAAAAAGAATTTAAATATATATATATTTTTTTATAAAAACTAATGTTAAATTTAAATTTTTTATTATTTCTAATAATTAATTGAGCTATACCAAAACACTACTATAAGTTGTCATATCACATTTATCATGACATGACCATCATTGTATAGTGACCTCTCGAAACGTGAGTAGGATGTGAACCCGATGATCTGGAGCTATATTTTGGAGTGTCGCATTATTATTGCAATTGCTGTTATTGCGCATTTCGCTTCACGTTCTCTCTGATAAACTGAACGATATAATTTGTTTTGCCTGGCTAACCGAGCGTATTATAACTATACCTACATCAGTATTTATCTTAATTAATTAACCAGTGTCAACTAACATTATTTTAGCTGTAATATTAAGTTACGCGTAAAACATATTGATTAGGAATAACATAGTTGAACATCTGGTAAAGTAATATCTATTCTATTTTCTTATCAGAAAGTTTAAAAGTTAAAAATAATATATATATATATATATATATATATATATATATATATATATATATATATATATATATATATATATATATATATATATATATATATATTACATTTGAATTAAATCTTTAAGAAATTCTTGTTAAATGTAGAAAATATGCATGCAATACTTTTTACTTTCTGCGTCCGTAATTTATTGTAAAATATGCAGCCTATGAGAGTTACATTCTTAAAAAAAAAATAGTATTAAAAAAAAAAAAAAAACTGCAGATTTTGATTAAAAGTTAACCCAGCAATCTGGAACGTTTAGAAGCAGTTTTTTTTTACACTTTTTTTCTCTATGATTTTTTACAACATTTTTTTTTTCTGATCTTTATAAGTTACGAGAAGTGTTATGGTCGAGAAACGTGGAGAAAGCTAGTTTTTTTTTTCTACATGAAAAATAAGTTTAATCTTGCAGCAAAGTTTTATAAAGTTTGCACTAAATCCCCTTGTGATCAAAACATGCTAAATATTTCAGATTATTTTGAATAAAAAAAAAACTGAAAAAAAGTTGAATTTACATTTATGTAAGAACATTATTGACTCATATTTGGGTTTGGTAACGGAAGTATATTACATATTATGAGAGCAAAAAATGGGAAACGGAAACATTGGGAGATGAAAAAAAAAAAAAAAAAAAAAAAAAATGCAATATAAAATGAAAAAGGAGAGGAGATAAAGATATGCATGTTTCCTCTCTCTCTCTCTCTCTCTCTCTCTCTCTCTCTGTCTCTCTCTCTCTCTCTCTCTCTCTCTCTTGTATCAAAGACTATAAAAAGTAAACATCATTTTGTTATCATCTAGAGTGTAAACATCAAGAATAACGAGTTTAGAATAATAATGATAATATGTGAAAAGGTTGTCTTAACTACGTAAACAATAAGCAGCGTCAATATTTAATGTTAGCAATCCCAAACAAAATTATTAAACGCGTAAATTAATTGTCTGTAACAAATACGATTTCATATAGAAATATAAATCTGTGTGTTTTTATTGGAAGTCTTTTTCTTGAATTATTTTTGCAAATAAAACCAATATGCATGATTTTGCTATGAAATTTGAAGTGTCAATACATCTTGCAATTTGGTAAATTTTGCACGAACCACGAACCTAACGCTTACGGAGTTTTTAAAAAGGGTCCAACCAAAAAAACGCTTTTTCAGGAGGTCAACGTAAAAAATAAAATTAATAATAATAAACAACTGAATTTTCAGACAAATTTGAAGTTGAAAAATCTCTGCTCGAGGTGTGAAAAATATAATTATGTTGATTGGTAACAAAATGAGTAGAGTAACAATTTTATTTAGACAAATGTGTTACATGTTTTTTTTTTGTTTTTTTTCACAAAGAAAAAATTCAAATTTTTTCCTATTCAAATTAAATTTTTTCTTTATTTCTCTCTTTCCTTCAATCGTATACAAATATACATCGTATTCGTCAAGGTTAATTAACAGACAGAAAAAGTCAAAATACTTACATAATATAATATGCACAATCTTTTTTTTTTTTTTATTATTATATTTAAACTCATAATACATGTCCAACCAAGGCAATTGCCTTATCGGTTGGATTAAAATTAGAATACAATTATTTTTCACTTCAAACAAAAATAACTAAAATAAAAATTATTATTCAATATTATGACAATAATCAAAACAAAGAAAACAAAAAAATGATAATGAACATATGCATACATATATAATATCTATAAAACAATTTACATAATATATTGATTCAATTTGATACTTTTGATATAATGCGTAAAAAAATAATACTGATTATAACATTTCTTTATTTATGCAAAATTAAAAGACATTTGCTTTTGGTGCTACTTTTACATTCATATTTATTTTACTATTAAAAACAATAAAAACATAGCTGTGGGCTCACTCTAGGGCCCTGACTTTGTTAAAATAATTTGTCAACTAATGTCACAGTGATTCATCCTGAGTTTCAAACTAATTTGATTTTTTTAACCTATTGTGACTTACTTTATAGAAATTTTGTCACTGTTGCAAACTGAAGCCTTGTTCATAATTGACTTTTCTAAGTTATAATGCTAATTACTTCCACTTAAGAAAAAGTTTGATTGAAACATAAAAGATTTACATAAGAATAAAATCATGAGATCATGTGATAAGAATTTTTGTATGTAAAAAATTATTTTAATTGTGGATACTAATTTTCTTAAGTATAGAAGGTATTTTAGTAATTAAATTAATTTTCTACAAGAAAAGAACGGAGTAAACAATGTGATCACTAAGTTTGCAATAATGAAAAGAAAAAAAAAGAAAGAAAAAAGAAAAGAAAAGAAAAAAATCATACAAGTTGTTAAATTGTTAAGCAATTATTTTTATTTCCAATTTTGTATAACTTACGTTATTCTTATATAAATATATATCTAAATTTTATGTAATTTTATCTTTTCAAAAACTTTCTTTCATTTTTTTCTTTTAATTAAAAAAAAAGTCTTAGTAAAGCTTTTCAAAAAAAATTATAATAATAATAATAAAAAGATGTAATTGAACTTTAAATAGTTAAACTTTTCTTTGCTGGTTCTTTTTGCTCTAGGCACTTTAAATCTAATTAATTGAAATGAATGTTTTTATATAAAATTTCAATATAATTGAATTTTAACCAGCAATTTAAGATGAAAAACAACATTGAAATTGATATTCCTGACCAAGGAGAAGGTTCTTCTTTCTATCCTTTTTTTTTTTTTTTTTTTTCCCAACTTAACAGAGACACAGGATCCAAAAATAAAATATTCTTCACAAAGGTGATTAAATTTAGTATTCTTGCAAGAATTTGTAAAGTAAAAAAAGGGACTGAATTCTTTTTATATAAAGAACTTCTTTTAAGCATTTCGTGATAGAAATATAAAATGTAATATTTTGCATATGGAAAAAGCATAATATAATATTTTTCCTTGTGCTATTAAATTTTATTATTATTATTTTCTGAAAAGTTGTAGAATTGTTCCGTTGTGTATAGTATTAAGTTTTGGTCTTGCTGTTTTCATGCCAAAAAAATAGAAGCAACAAAGTATCAAGCCAAAAATGTAGAGATTTTCAAGAGAGAAAAGGCTTTTGACTTTTTGTGTTTTATAATACGTGTTACTTCATGCAGCAAAATATAGAGATTCTTTTTTCCATGCTGTATCTATTTTTAGAACTATGAACCATGTATAGTTTGTACTTCAAAATAATTGAAAATTCTAAGTTAGTAAAAAAAAAAAAAAAAAAAAAAGTTCTTTATTCTGTGTTTTGTATATTGAATATTTAGTCTAAAATTATTGGAAGGAAGTATATGAGACTCCTGCTAAAATTTTTAACTATTTTTAAACATATTAAAATTAACTATTTATAAATAAGAAAGCACTTTATTATACAGTACATCAAATATTTTTACTTTCATATAATGACGTCATTTATAGACTTTTATACGGCTATGAATTCTTTTATAAAAAAATTGAAATCACAAAAAAAAAAAAAAAAAAAAAAAAAAAAAGCTTTTGCAACTAAAAAAAGAAATTCCACTTTTATTATTTTAATTAAATCTTTCTAGATTTATTTAATATTAAAATTGAATTAATATAATATATAATCGTGATATTTTTATCGTTTTAAAAACTTTATTGGCAATTAACGGTATAAGGAAACAATGCTGCTAGAAATAATTTTGTGATAACGCTTCTCTAGATTTTAATTATATCTCTCCTCTTAATTTTATGATATCAAATAAAATTTAATTACTTTGTGGTAAGAAAAGAGAGAAAGAGATAGATTAATGTATAATAATGAAAAAATAGTCAAAGAATAATAATTAAAGGTTAATAGCTTAATAATTTGTTGACCTTGCTTCAATCTGATTTCTCATTAATTATATTGATTGTTTTAAAAAAAACAATTAAATCAATCCATTTATTTTTATATATTATTATGTCACATTAATACATACCGTATATAAATGTAATTTTTCTTTATTGTATTGTGAGATTCCTTAACATAAGAATCAATGAGCTAAAACTAAAACCAATCTTGAAAAAAAAAAAAAAAAAAAATCTTGCAATCTAATGTTTATTTATTTATATATTATTCCAAAGCATATTTTGCAGTGATATTTGGATCATTGATACGGTATTAATGTATTTTATTTATTTATTTTTGTTTTTCGTATTTTTTGGCTTAAGAAAATGTAGACAGCATTCCTTTTTCATGTATAGTTGTTCAAAATAATATAAATAACTTTTACGACATAATCTGTACGTTTTCTCTTAAATTGATTTTGTTATATTTCAACATGGAAAATACAAGTTTTATATATTAGCACACGAGATTCTGCAATTATTGTTATGAAAAGAAAATCATAGAGCTATTTTTAATCTACCACAATAAATCCATACTTTCTGTTTATTGTCGATACAAATATTATACATTATTGAATGTCTTTTTTATCGCAATTATAATATTTTTAAAAAATATAATAATAAGTATAGGAAATAATGGTACCATCCAAAACATAAAATCGTCAAAATGAATGATTATGTTCATTATGTATATAGTACAAATATCGTATGATCGAGATAAGACCTAATTGTATACTGCTTTTTACGGGGCTATATAAATGGAAAAGGTCGATTCCCAATTGTTGGCACTTTAATTAAGTAATATTAAGTTGAGAGCATATTTGATGCCATCATTGAGTCCAATCTTATACCCTGGGTATCTAAAGTTTCTAGTTTTATTGGTTAAGGAGAGAATAGTTTTTAATTTTTGATTAAAACATCTGCCAACAATTGGGACCTACCGATAACTGGATCTCGACCAAATAGTATTTGCATAGTACTGTATTTATGTTATAAGGGTAAAAAATATTTTCCCTTCTTATATATTATCTAACCTCATTTAATGTAAGTCCAGTTTTGAATAAAAAAGTGTGATGTAGTCTTTTGAAGTACTGTAAAGTGAAGTTAGTTAGGCAGGCGCATGTAGTGCAGTTGTGTAGGCGCCGCCGCGGTCTTGAGCGCTTTAAACAGCGCGCAACTCTCCAGTTCTTACTTGATAACACTTACGTGGTGACACGCGTGCCGTCACAATGCCGCTACAACCGCTGCTTAAAGTAGCCACTACAATGGACTATAATCTTACATCATTACTACAAAATATTACTTGGGAAGATGATTCATTTACAACACCTAGTTTTTTAGATTTTAATTTAACAATTGAACAATATCTTTTACTTAATAGAGGTTCTCAAACATTACCTGATCATGTTGTAATTCCTATAACAATTTTATATTGTTTAATATTTCTTTCTGGTGTAATTGGTAATATATCAGTGTGTATAGTGATTTTAAGGAATACAAGTATGCAAACTGCAACTAATTACTATCTATTCAGTCTGGCTGTTAGTGATGTTACCATCTTATTACTTGGTAAGTAAATTAATTAAAATTAAATATTTATACATCTTAAGTATTAATTTGTCATGTACAGGAATTATGATACGTCTCATGTGTTATTATTTATAATTTATCTTTGTTTATGTTAAAATTACGTACATCTATAAATACTTATATTCTAATGCGTATATTGGTAATGATTAAACAAAAATTAATAACCTCACTAAACAAAAGTATAATATTTAGAAAATAAAATATTTAAATTTTTAATTACACATACAATTTTAGGTAAAAAAAATAAAAATAACATTGAAAACTAAATTGATATTATTTATTTTAATTAAAATGATATATTTCATTTAAATTAAAATACTAAAACAATTCAAATTTACTTCTCTAAATAATCCAGTATCAATCGTTTTATAAAATTTCAATGTATTATTTATAATTTTTTTGTTATTTATACTAGTAGGTATTCACTGGAGTTTCAATATATATAAATAATATGAATTTCATATAGTTTTATTGTCTTTGTAAAAACAAAAAAAAAAAAAAAATGCCTTTTTCTATATTTTTTTTTCTCTAGAGATAAATTTTTGTAGACGATAAATTTAACGCTCCGTTCATTTTTTCTTCTTCTATTTCTCCTTTTTTTATTGTAATTTTGAACAATAGGGAGCAATGAAAATGACTTTTAATATAATTACCAAACTATAAAAAAAAATATATATGTACATTTTATTTTATGTTCAACGCTATTCATACAATTTAATTCACTTTAGAAATTAAAACTTTTATTTTAAAATAAGTATTTTAAAATTGTATAACCTTATTTTCAGAAACTAAATGAGCAAGGAAAGAATAAATAAAAACTTTAAAGTATTTGTAAATACACATTTCAATCTGCAACAAAATTGGCTTTTTTTTAAACCAATTTCTTCTTTTCCTTTCTTTTTTTTTATTTCGGGATCAAAAGTAAACAGGTTGATCATGCCTTGCGTTCTAAGTGAAGTTTCTTTGCACCCTTAGATCAAAGCTTAACTTCGCAATAAAGAACTCGCCAAATGTTTACACTCTAGATTTAAATTTCATTTCATTGATTTTTTTTATCACTATGTAATATATATATAAAAAAAGCGTTAAATACATTTTAAAAGTATTAAAAAGTTTCTCATTTTAACAAAATTAAAAGAAAAAAAAACTTAGCTTTTTTAAAATAATGTAAAAAAAGTAATCTTATATTGAAAAGAAAAATCGTCTTTTAAACTTTTTATTTAAATATATTAAAGAATAAAATGTTTTCCAGGAAATTGGATTATTGCAGATAAAATTTTTGTTCTCTAATCTTTTCATAACTTTTTGGTGAAAGTTATTTAATAACTAGATTTACTATAGCAATATAAATCTTTGTTATATAAAACCATAAAAGTTGCACTAAATATCAGTGAGCTATTATTTTGATATATAAATTATTGCAACATCGATCGTTTAACGTTAAAATTCACAATGGAAATCAATAGAATATACAATAAAAAGAAGAATTATGAGTTTGTATTATTGCACTCAAAACTTAAATTATAATGCAAATCAAAATAATTTCTTCTTTTTAGTGAAATACTTGATATTTATATTTGCTTACTGATTGATTGTTGTTTTTATTATTATTTTTTTAATTCATTGTTCACTATTTTCAATTATATAGAAAAATATATCTAAATTTATAATAGCTATTAAAAGGTATTAAATATAAAATAAAAAAGATTAAAAAAGGTACCCTATGCCCTTAATAACAACAAAGGAGAACTTAGTAAGGGGTAGCTTTAAACAAGAGAGAGAGAGAGAGAGAGAGAGAGAGAGAGAGAGAGAGAGAGAGAGAGAGAGAGAGAGAGAGATAGGAGAAGAAATAAAATTTCATTAATTTCTCTGAAAAACTGCCTGAATTGATTTGTTGCTAAAAATAATATAAATTTTAAGTACGTATATAAGATTTTTTTTTTGTATTTAACAATATTGTAGTTGACATATAAAATTAGTTATATTACAGTATAAGCTACAGGAATTCTAATAGAGTAAACTCTAAAGATATACATATATTTTATTATTATTGTTATACTTCATGAAATTAAATTAATTAAAAAAAAAAACAATTGTTTGTTTTACGTTTTGTATATTAACTTAGGATAAGTAATCAATCATTATTATTAAATTCTGAGTGACATTGTTATCCACAACAATTTAAATTTAACATGTAAATTAATTAGTATATAGACTTATTACTTTCCACTAAATCGTAATTAAAAAAATATATTTGTACAAATTAAATTAAAATTACTAAAACAATTATCGTAAAAAAATTAGCGAAATTAAGTACAAGATTACATATAAAATCAATTACGTATTGAGTCACAGTCAATTATTATATATAAAGTTTTAATTTTACTGAGTGGCAGACCTTCATCACCACAATAATATATTATATAATACAGGATAAAACCCCATAAACTTTGGTGTCTGTTTGTCAAAGCTATACGTATACAGCTACCTTATTTCCAATTAAAAGTTTGAAAGAGCCACAGTGTAACTTTGATGTTCATAAAAGCTATATAATAATAAATTGACTGATATTAAAATAACAACAAGAGGAACAATAAAATGAGAGCTGTTTTATTAATTGAAGTTTTTGATTAAAAATCTATACTATAGGGTCGATTATTAAATGTCACAGCAAAATATAAAAATTACAAAATATTTTATATTATATATGTGTAACGTATATACTGTATTAATTCTCGTAAATTGATGATAAAAATAGCCTCTGTATTATATAAAAATAACCATTTTTCCCACTCACTGGGCTTTAAATACACACTGGCTTATTTCATTCATATAGTTTCATTTTTAGATCATGATTTATTAGAATTGACTGCGTGAATTAAAAAAAAAAAAAAAAAAAAAAAAAAAAACTTTGGAATAAAAACTTTAATAAAACGGTAATAATATATTTTTTCAGAGAAGAGAAAAAAAATCTCTCATTTATCATTGTCACTATAAATGAAATTAATAATACGTTTCCCGAAATATACATTATCATTATTTTGGAAGATAATTATTATAATAATGATAATGTTATTCGACACTTTATATTTAAATATTATATTATTTTTGAAATATGCTTTTCCCCATTTGTTCTCTCTCTCTCTCTCTCTCTCTCTCTCTCTCTCTCTCTCTCTCTCACTCTCTCTCTCTCTCTCACTCTCACTCTTTCATCAATACTTCACAATTTACCAGTATAAAACATTGCGATGCATTATTATTATTACTTTTTTTAGGAGAAAGGCGTTAAAATAAAAGAAACCTCCAGATTAAGTTATAATTCGGTTGACAAATATGAATGGCAGTAAAATCAGGTCAAGCAAAGCATCCTCTCTAACATTTCCCCTAGTTCTCGTATTTGTCCGGCAATAAATAAATATAACAAATGCTATCGATATCATTCAGGATTATCCTGATAGCTTCTGTGTGAACACATATACCATACAACAATACTTTATTGTTTGATATAAAATAGTACGTAGATATCATCCTTTTTTAATATTATTTTTATTATAATTCCTTCTTTTATTTTTTTATTTTTTGTATTTAGTATAATTTATAAATTTATTTTGATGTATTAGTATGAACATTAATATATTATTTATGATTTGTGACTACATTATGTTAATCAGTATTCTACATTAGTAGTTGTATTATTAGCTTTACATTAATAAATTTGCTGTGTTGCTCAATAAATATTAATTTTATTATTTAAATTGGAATTTTGATAATATAATTGGAAATTATTTAATATTATTTCCATGAATTTCTGCAATTTGGACAAAGTACACTTCTTTAAAAGTATTAATTAATTCAGAATTAAATTCAAATTATTTATGTATTCAGCAACAGAGCAAGTCCACAAGTAATTAATAAGAAATATCTTAGTAGTTAGTACTATAAAACATTATGCAAAGTTTGTCCAATACACTTGCAGTATGTAAGTCAGATATTTGGATATAAAGATACTCAAATATGATATTAAGTTTCATATAAAAATATTTTCATTTTGCATTGAATTTTTAATTTTCTAAATATTACATGAAATGAAAAGGTTGTTTGGAATATAATTTCAAAGTCCGAATATTATCAGAATACGAATGTGTGATTTTAGTTTCAATTATTAAAATTTGATAATTTATATATATACTGTATGTATATAAAAAAGATATAGCTGCAGTAAGATTTGAGTAACTTACATAAGAAACAAATTACATAATGACCGTATAATTTAAATTAAATTTTATGTAATAAATCTATATGTTATAATTTTTTGCGACACTTTATTATTAGCGTTAGTTAACAAAACAAGTTATAATGATATAGGATTAGCTATATGTAGTATTATATTATAGTAGTACGGTTTATATGCTAATGTCGACTTTTATAGTTAGGGGGAACCCTCTCCAAGGACCCTACTTACCATGATAAATGTGGTCAATTACTTTTTTAATGTTCCAGTAAGAATGACATAGTTACGCATATTATAACAAGAAGCCCACTCTGAACGTAAAAAAAGAAAAAAAATCGACCAACTAACACAATGAGAAAATTTGCATTAAATTTTGTATTTCATTGTTCTGGATTTTTTTTTCTCTAATTTTTTCTTCAAAATTTAAGAGAGTTATTGCTGGGTTCTTTTTTTGTTTCAATCACCAAAAATGGTGAATTCAATTCTTTCATACTGCCAGAAAAGACAAACATTGAATAAAAACAAATATAGAATAAAACGTAAAAAGATGTTAAAATATAAAAGAAGCTATTTTTGAGCAGTTTTTTTTATTCAACACTTTGAGATGAAACATTATTTTATAGAAAGAGAGTTTAATGTGAAATTTTTTTCTTTTATATACTTTGTGACTTTGTTAAATTTTATACGTTTGAAAGCGACTGGTTCGTTTCTCTAAATAATACACAAATGACTACAAAGAAAAAAATCAGTTGTATTTATCTTGCACTCGTACGCCCCAATGAAATGGATTGGTTTTTTGTCACAAGAGTATTTATTTGTGCTTGGTATATGAACATGTTTCTCATCGGGGCTCTCAATATATTTTGTCAGGCACAGAATTCGAGGGTTGCAACATCATTTGAAGGGAAAAAATAACAATAAATAAAATAAACAAACATTAAACAAGAATAATGCACTTTGAACAACACTTTATTTTAGTTTTTTTTTATATAGAGTTTTAGGGTTGTTTATAAGGGTTCAATGAAATATTTAAGACTGTTGTAAAAAATTTCAATCAGAAAATTCTTCTATAATAAATTTGAGGAGAAGAAAGGCTGACTGTTGCATTTGAAGTTCAATTTTCAACAACTTTTTTATGATCTTTTTTTTACTATTTTTTTTATATCAAATCTGTAAGCTTAAGGCGGGTTTACCAAGGTATTTCTCTCTCTCTCTCTCTCTCTCTCTCTCTCTCTCTCTCTCTCTCTCTCTCTCTCTCTCTCTCTCTCTCTCTCTCTCTCTCCTATTCTATTCTTCATTGATCGTTTAAGTTCAGATATTTTTTATTTTCAGCATAAATTCCTTGAAATCGAAATATTAAATTCCATTTTATTTCCCTTATATATTACCAAGCATAAAATTTTTTTCTCAGTATTTCAAGTATCTGCATCTCTTTTTGGCACGGAAGTTTAGTCCAATTTTAAATTCCACGTATATCTTTTGATGTGTAGTAAAAATTTGCACGTCCTAAAAAGTAGGGAAAAAGTTCAAGGTAAATATTAATATTTAGTAAAAATATTTGAGTAAAAATATTTCCCAACTGCAGTAACTTTTCAACAACATTATTACATAATTGTTTTTGACGTTAAACGTTTTTATATTGTATGTTTACGTATGTTTTGTCTGTTGTGTTTTACTTCTGTACGTATTTAAAAGATAATGGTGAGAGTTGTGAACTAAAAGTTAGTTCATCGTATAATTATTTGTAAAAGTGCAACGTAGCAAACGCTTCTGCTCTAGTTAAAAGTACAATTAAAAAGTAAAAACTATTACAAAATTCAACTTTTATGTTTAAACAAATAAATAAATTATATTTAAAAAAAATTATAAAATATATTTAAAACTTTAATATAAAGAATAATCCTCAAAAAAAAATTTTTTTTGAAGGAATTTACCCAAATGCTATTCATTTTACATTTTTATATTCGACTTTTCAGCAATATCAAATATATTCTTCATTGCCATAATATATATTTATACAGCTTTTACTTCAGAGACTTGAAATTGGATAGAAGATTTAAAATAAAAGTGACTTTGTGTAGAATTCTTTTGTTGGAAAGCTTACAAAGTCTCATCGAAAGCAAAGATCTTTGAAATGTAAACGTCTTGGTACTGCAAATGTATTGGCCTCTATGGTGTTTTTATTTGCACCACAAATATCGACATTTTCTCTATTCTGATGCTTTTTATTTTATCATAAAATATAAGTTTGCAAAACCCCACACAAAATGTCAAACTACTTTAAGTAAAAACAAGCGTCATTTTAGCGTATAGCTTTATACCATATTTTAAATAAATGCATAAAATAAATTCAAAAAGTTGGTAAATTTGTTACAATATTAAAACAAGAAAATTGATTTGATATTAAAAAGTTAAAAAAATTGTTTTTTTTTCTTATGATGAACTTAAATTTGAATATTAGAAAAACAAAGTTTGAATATCCCATAACTATATCAAGTATAAGTATATAAATAATAACGTCCTTATATTACATAACTTAAAAAAGACTTTATCCTCTCACTCGAATTTTGTACTATATATAGCTTTTAATTTTAACTTAATTAAGTTGAAATTTAAAGATATAGTTGTTACATTACTAATGTAATATAATAATATGCAACTTATAATTTAAATTTCAAGTTGGTTTAAATTAAGAAACTTGATTAAAGAAAATTTGGCAGTATATACATATATATATATATATATATATATATATATATATATAACAGTTTTAAATTGCCTAGACGAAGTGAAATAGATCTAGTAATCTTGAATAGAATTACCAACTAGTGAAGAACATTTTATTATTTAATTATTACGTTAAATTATATACTCTGTTTAAATTATAAAATCAATTATGAGAAAATGAAGCAACCATGCGGTAAATTGACTTCGAAGTAAAGGGGAATGCCTGCGGCCTACAAACAATTCTTACTATACGGCTGATAGAGTTACACTTTCATTTTAATTCTAACGTTTTAGGATAACTATTATACTAAATAAATTGATCACAATTAATTATAGATTAATTAATATGATATAAGGTCTGATATTATTTTTCTTATCAATTTATTTAATAGCTGCATAAAAATATAAAATTCATTCCAAATTATACTACTTTATATATAGTTGATAATATAAAATTTTATTGTTCTCCCAGGCTGTTCATAATAACAATAAAGGTTACATACAATAAGCATATATACTTTTTAAAATTATATTATTTACTAACATAATAATTAAAATATCCTATAATTACATTGTATATTTATACATTATATTAAATCATAATACATGTATATTTGAATTATTTATACAATAGTATAATAAATACTTAATCATATTATAAAATATTATAGTTCATTTTTTTCAAATTTTAATAAGTGTTTTACAGTATATAAATTTCAATTTTTTTCTTTAATAAATATTATTTTAGTAAAATAACAGACATGCAGAAAAAAAAATGCGGTACATAATTCCTCAAATATTTACATAAGTATACCATATACATAAATGTACATAGATACATAATCATGACGCTATACATCCCTTTCAGGGTAAAAGCCAACAATATTTCTAGTTTTTTTTGTGGTTATAATATAATATTTAATATTTAAAAAGTATGGTTGAGTTCACACATTTATTTGCATTCTATATCATAAAAAGTTTATTTTTAAACATTTGCACATTTAAAATTTTGTTGGTACAACATTAACGTGCTATATAAATACAAATACATTGTTATAAATATTTTATATATATATATATATATATATATATATATATATATATATATATATATATATATATATATATATATATATATATATATATATATATATATATATATATATATATATATATATATATATATATATATATATATATTATTGTATAGCTCTTTAACATGAAAAAAAATAAGTAACGATATTATATTAAGATAATTATCACCCCTTTGATAGTATTCAAATATAAGTAACTGATGTATACCAATTCCACTAAATTTTTGTTTTCTTTGAGTTATTGCCAAATTACCTACAAGCAAAATAAGCTTCTTTTTAACCAAAAATCATAATGTATAACAAGATATTAAATACATTTATAATGTAATACCATAGTATAAATATATTTACACTATGGTAATACGCAGATAGTGAAAGATGTTGTATAACGTAAAATAATTCTCGTGACTTGATATTTAATATACCAACATTTAGAACGCTAATTGTGGCACCTATTAAGTGACCTTCTACAAGGACAATAAATTTTAGTAAACAAGACTGATATAATTAGCTCTAATTGATGTTGATTTATAACAAGTTATAGTCAATATAGTCTACTTTAAATACTAATCATTGACTTTGTGAACTTTATTGGAAACTTATAAACATACGAGAAAATAAAAAAGATAAAATTTTATGTTATACATGTGTGTGCTTACTGTACTACGTTATATTATACAATATATTATATGTTTCCTTTATCGATTATTTGTTATTGATGGCGATCTTATTCAATAAAATTTAACAAATAATAAAATAAGCAAAGAGTCTGACTTATATAATTTACTGCAAATGTTTCGCTACTATACTATATCACTATATTTTATTATTGCTATTATTATTATATCATCTTATGAAATTGAATTTCATTGGATATAGTAATATTACGTATTATACTGTATAAAAAAAATTGTTATTTTCAAAGTTTCGCTTTAACAAGTGAACGACGATAATAGTGAAACGGTACGGTAGGATTAACCGTAGCAATTATATGAAAATAATTGAGTTCCTTCTTTTTTTTTATCCAAGGTTTAAAATAATCACATATTTATCTTTCAGGCAAAATTTTTGCAAGTATAGATGGAAAAAATTCAATTTATTAAAAATTGTAAGCGTAAGGTTAACAAATGTCAATACTGAAATAAGCACACATTATAATTGGTTATATAGATTTATGATCATACTTCCGAGAGTTTGGATTGAATTCACTTATCTTCACAATTGTATAAAAAAATTTGAAAAATGAAATTTTTATTTTTATGTATTTTTAGTTGAAACATTTTAAGTTGTAAACGGACTTTTTCGAGAGGAAAATAATTCATTTTTTTGCAAAGAAGTTGTAGCTACAATTTATATTATAAACTAAATGCAAAATTTGCAATACAAGCTAAATACATGGAAATACTTTTTTTATTCAATACGTTGATTTCATGGTTAGGTGGTTTCATGGTTTGTATACGTTTTTTTTTTTTTTTTTTTTTTTTTTCCACGGAAAAAACGAGAAAACATTTAAGTAGTGAGAGTGGAATCTTTAGGGTCATAAACAAAACAGCTACAACGATACTAGTTTAAAGGCCAATATAATAATAAAAGCATAAATATACTTTTAAAGTAAATCAACGAGTACGATGTAAAGTTTATTGTAAAACATTTTTTAAAACAATTTCAAAATTTTAAACCAACTGTTCAATGTTGCGATTTGGGGTGGCAACTTTAAAAACAATTAATTTTAATTATTATTTGTCCAAATATTAGTTTTTTTCTCAAGCAAGTAAAAATAAAGCTAAAATAGGTTCTAATCTAACGAGCTATAATGTTTCAAATTATATGTAGATTTTATTATTTTTTTTTTTGTAAGTTTCATTTGCAAGTTAAAAAAAATAATTCAATGTTACCGCGTGTGACTTTACCTTAATTTAATATTTTTATTTGAAAGCATAAAAAGTAAGAACCACGTGTAAAAATATAAATAATTTATTTAAAAAAAACAAAAAAACAAGCAAACTCAATCTTAAACTTCACGTTCAATAAAACGAGCAAGCACACTAAATATTTCATTGTCCGATTTGTTACGTCATAGAAATTTCTTCTTATGTGGAGTGAAAACTATTTTGTAATCCGGCAAAGTGTGGCCACAAGCTAGCATAATATCTGAGCAAATTTAATGTTGGAAACCAAACTGGAGTCAAGAAGAGTCAAGAGAGCAAGGTCTTGCTTAGTGTAACCACTGAATTTTTTTTTTCAATCGTACACTAGGGAGCGGAAATTTGAGAAGACGCACAGATATAATTATCTACAATTTATTGCTGCAGTACGTATATACGTATATTATTAAGTTATAACGAGACTAAAACTTTAGCTTTGTCGCCGCGTAACAATTAGTTTACTTAATTAATGATTTCCTTCTGCAAACAACCATAGAAATTTATTACTTTTGTTTTTGTTCAAACATAGAAAATATTATTTTAATTATTACAAACTTAAAACATTATATTGTATTTTGATTTTTTATCTGTATGTATTGTGTGTATATATTATACTGTACACTGTATATAATATACTATATATGTATGTATATATATATATATATATATATATATATATATATATATATATATATATATATATATATATATATATATATATATATATATATACTATAATATACTGTATATATATACACCAACACTTATTTTTTAAAATATAAGCATAGACAAAAAATCTAAAATTTGTAAAAATGCAGAAAAAAATCACATTCTACCATACATATATAGATTTTTTTGTTAATACATATATGAAAATATATTTGTATATAAAAAAAAATAATCACTATGTAATTTATATTTAAATTCGATGCTATATTAATAATTTTAATTTTAAATTAATGAAACATTATAATAGTAATCCCTCTGCAGGGAATAATTATAATGTTATTTATTAAATTTTTTTATAAATATTCGAAACTGTTTTAGTATGAAAAATAAACTCCTATACATAAATTATAATGTATTATTTTGCATAATTACATGAATAACATATTTGTTAAACAATTGGCATTAAATAACTCATTATTTTACAACCTCAGCATGGAATGTTTTCATAAAAAATGACAGAATTAAATAAATTAAGTTATTTGTTTTTTCAAATATATACATATATTTATAATTGTTGTACTATAAAATTAATTAATTGGAAAACATATTATGTGATAATGATTAAAAATAATAACAGTGCACTTTTGCTGTGCTTTAAATAAAAAAAGTTCTATGATGAACTAATGATTTTTTTTTTTTAACTTTTAAAGGACTCAAATTTAAAGAAGCTTTCGTTTTTCAGATAAATTCTTTAAAGTTATCTTATTTTATTCATGCATTTTTTTTTTTTTTTTACATTTATATTATTTATTCCTTGAATATTAATAAGATCGTCCTCATTATTTTATTTTTACCTTTTTAACTCAACATTTTAACCTCGAATATACATAATATTATAATCGTTTTTTCTTTAAAGCATTGAAATTAAATTCATTTTATAGTGAATGTATTTACGAATAAAATTTTAATGGTTTGCTTTTAATTGTATAAAAATGCAAATACAAAAAAAAAAAATAATAAAAGAATATTAAATAATTTAGTGGCAATTTAATTATAATTTGTTTTTATTATATACTAATAAGTTTAATGAAGCTACTCTTCTAAACAAGAAAGCTGTTGCGTTAATTAAGTACAACAATTTTTCGAGTGCTAATTTTTTCTTACTTAAGTTTATTTTTATTTTTTTATTATTTTTTTAGGGTAAAAAAGAATTTAATTTTTACTCTTACAGACTTTTAATAAGATTTTTTTTTTTTTTGCTGTGCTGGAGGCTATATATAAAAAAAAGCTTTTACAAACAAAATTTCTCTCTCTCTCTCTTTTTTTTTTTTTAAAGTACAAACATTATTAGTTTTTTTTTTGATCATATTGCTGCAAGGAAAGTGTATCACAAGAAACTGTTACTTAGAATACTTTAATAAAACAAATAAAACCTAATAATAAAGAATGATTTGAATTTACTTACTTGGGAATTTTTTATCATAAGAAAGAATAATAATAAAAAAAATATAATACACTATTATATTATTTATAAAATAACAATAGAATTTTTTGCAAAGTTGACGTAATTTAAATCAAAGTTGATTCTCTCTTTTTCTTCTTTCTTTCTTCTTCTTCTTCTTTTTTATTTTTTTTTTCAGTTTCCCTAAGGCATTAAATCTGAATATACCATGTGTACGTAAGACTTTAGTATTTGTTTTCTATGTCAAAATAACAATAAAATTTATGACCTCAGATTTAGACTAAAATCGTCACAAGATAATTCTTAACTCAAACTCTAGGGGGAATGCATAAGGCAAACAATATTGTATATGAGAATAATTTTTTACGCAGTTGATAATAAAAATAAAATAAAAATGCATATCATGGAATAATATTAAAGAGCAAGAAGTGTTAAATTTGAATATTCTTGACAATCTTTGTTTTTAAGAATGTCATGTGTCGTAAAGTTATATTGTCTTTCTCTAATAACACTTGACTCGTATTGAAGACTAGATTGTTTACGATTGTTCCCGCTGTCACTGCCAGATATTGACAGCGAACAACTTCAATTTTATTGCAAACTTCAAATTTTTGGAACATCATTACAATGCCCGTGCATTTTTCTTCTTCTTTCCTTCTCTCCTTCCCTCATTCTCTCCTTGCAAAGAAAAGAGAAAACAAAATATTAAGAAAATAATATGCTTGTCATTGTATGATTACTATTTACCAAGTAACCAAAATGTTGTATTAAAAATTATACATATGCAGAATTTAAAACTATATCCACAATATTGCTCGCAATTGATATTTATCATTTAAAGAAAACAATATCATATAAACAATGACGCATTAACTTGCAGAATGTTGCTTCCTCGTTGCTGTTGACGTGATTTGCATTTTGTGTAGATAAAGTCAAGAATGGCCGTGAGCGTGGTATTTGTTGTAGGATCTTCGCGTCAGAACGTTTGACAGACAGGCCAAACAATCGATATTGCAACGATATCTCGAGTACGATCTTGAGGTGTAAAGTAAGAAAAGTTGCATAAAAGTGAGGGGAATACGTAATATAGTATTGAGAGAGAGAGAGAATGAGGCCGCACAATCAAATGCACGTGCCCGTGATGATATTCCACTTTTCGTTTTAACTTGAAGGATGCATCGTCAAGCTGCAATGTCCCTGCAATGTCCCTCGGGTTCGCTTAGTTTAGTTAGAGTGACACAAACTCTAAAAGACTTGCGTGCGTGTGCGTGTGTTGTGTGCTAGGATCCTTTAACATATTCATTGCTTTGTTAGTAAAAGAAAAATCTTTAAAGTTAACATTCGTATTATTTATGAGAGCTAGAATAAGTCTTATAAAGAAATATTATTTTATTCTTTCTATAAAGCTAAACTTTTATGCTATAAATTATATGCAATTTTAAAAGCAAAAATTAATTTTCAAAGTATTTTTATGACATCTGCAATCCAATATTTCAATCATTTTTTTTTTTTTTTTTCTTTCAGATTTGAATATTACATTGGTCCTGTTTTAACAACATTGATCCAAGTTTTCTACAAACTACAAAATGTTTTGAAAAGCACTCTCAAATGTAAAAGTTTACTTTAGTTACATGTCCCTCACCTGTCAAAGTATACGGATCTGAAAGTTTGAATGTGCAACTGAATTTACATTTCGTATTTTACACTCGTTTCGAAGCACAGCCTGAAATCATCAATATTATTCCGTGCACCTCTTCGAATTTGTCAAAGTTATTTAAATTACTTGGCAGTTAAAAATTTATTATTGAAATTTATACTCTGCCAGTTAGCTAATCACTTAGGCATCACAAACAGAGAGAGAGAGAGAGAGAGAGAGAGAGAGTCTCTAATTTCATATCCTTTTAGTATTGCAAGATTATAATAATTTTTGATAATACCATTGTAACGAAGTTAAAAACATATAAATAAGGGATATATTAGACAAACTTTTAAAAGTTTTAAGCCAATTATTTTTATCCGATAACTCCCAAAGTATAAGACAAGCTTACAAAATTCTTCTCGTTCTACTTTTATAAAATTCCTTAACAGATTTTGTTGTAGCAAGTTTGAATTATTATCTGTGTTAAGACTTGTGGTTCATAACGTTCTCTCGTTGTTCAGTTTAATATACAGTTCAGTTGTTAGTAGTGCAAAACCTTTTTGTTTCAAGAGTACTGTACGTCGTGTAAGCAACAACACAAGTGTATTTTATTCTCTGTCCCTGGTGGCATTTCTGAATTATTATAAAAGGAAGTAACTCCAATCTTCTCTCTTACAAAGTATATATATATGAAGAGCTATTTTATATAAATCATAAAGCACTTTTATTGTTTTTGTTTTAAAAATAAAATTTTACATAAATAAAAGCTTTTTGCAAATTTCAAAGTGAAATCTAATTTCCAATGACAAATTGATTGTGACTTAAACATATAAAGTTTTTCAAAAACAATCCTGAAAAGAGATTTTCTTTTTGTCTTTTCTTTTCTTACAGTTCATTTATATGTAAATTTTATAATCAAACTAAATTTAAGCTGGGCAAGACAAAGAAATTCTTTATAAAAATGTAAAGTTTCAAGACCTAATATTTCTTTGTACAAAGTCTTTGTTTGACTAAACCATTTTACAATAATGTTTATCTGCATACTGAGTGAGTATTTACATAGCTGTAGACATGCACGATTATATAGTTATTAAAGGAATAGACCAGAAGAATATAGAATTAGAAAACATAAGCATTTATATCACAAAACACTTGATGGGACTTACATAAATAACTCTAGCTTGTCTCAAAAACCAACTGTAGCTCCGTAGCAGTGATCAGAAATGTCGATTTATGCAACCCGCACAACATTTTCATATTAATTTTTGCATGTTTCTGACTTCAGAAACATGCATAGTCACGCCAATTGCATACTTTACAGTATTTTTACACTCTCTCGTGGGGCTACATTAACATTCTGGTAAAAATTTTCATCAGTTTTGAAGATCCCATTTCGTGTTTATATTCATTAAAAAGCACATGTTGTTTTATGTGGTCTATGGCTTCAATACAAAATGTTTCATGTTATTAATTAATAGTAATCTTTAGTTTTGACTTTTGATTTAATAATGCTACCATTAAAGACATCAGTTATGCTCAGCAAGATTGCTTTTATAAATCATGGGATAAGACTTGCAAAAATAATGACCTTAGAAGAGTGTATAAAATTTTATATATGCAACCAGCACAATATTTTTTTTATTGAAAATCATATCAGCGTGACGTCATGGTGAGACAAAAATCGCGCACAGTTGTTTAACAGTCTCTTTTTCTAATAAAACCTATATGAAACTGAAACTATATTTTTAGGCCTGAAGCTTGCTTTTAATATATACGTATAATCTATAAAATTTTCGCAATTGCAAAA
Source organism: Ecdyonurus torrentis (assembly GCA_949318235.1). Classification (NCBI taxonomy): domain Eukaryota; kingdom Metazoa; phylum Arthropoda; class Insecta; order Ephemeroptera; family Heptageniidae; genus Ecdyonurus; species Ecdyonurus torrentis. The sequence continues at coordinate 18,207,006 of OX439128.1, read as the reverse complement.
AGCATAATGATGAAATTATATTTTCTACAGATTTGTTTAACTTTCAGAACATTATTTTTGCAATTTTAAATTAAAGCTAAGTAAAAAAAAAAAAAAAAAAAAAAAAAAAAAGTTTTGTAGTGTGCCACGTACATATATTTGATAAGACATATTACGGCTAAAAATATTTATTGATTAAATTTTTTTTCAACGTCACAATCAGACTTTTCAAGATGTAATGTGGATTATTTTAGTTATCATCAGCTATTTTAGTAACTGAATTAAATATAGAATCAAATATACAGTATAATCTAAAAATTTAAAAATTCAATATTTAATTTAAAAGTTGCAAAAATAACCACGTATGCAAAATATACTACATTTCTAGTTTTGATTATTTTAGATCTTCGTGCATGACTAAAATAAAAAGTTTTAAAATTGTCTTACTAAAGCTTTTATTGAAAAAAAAAAGTTAATCTATTTAAAATATATAAGACAAAAAAATTTAAGCAAATTGAAAATTTACGTGACGTAATATTAAATAAAATGAGATCGAAGAGGATTATTTCTGAAAGTGGATTTAAGTTTTATATCTTTTTAGTTAAATCTCATATATAGAAAGTTTCTTTTCCTAAAATATTCGGTAGGATAAAAGTATACTGATACATGGGCAGAGCAGTCTGAAAGGTATAATATACGATACGTAACGTATGTATATATATATAATGATGATATGATTTGTATGATATTATATTATATAGAAGCAGGCAAGGGGCGCTAACTGTCAAAGGAATGAGTACTGCTGTCATATCATTTTGAACTGGAGTTGAAATTCGTTGAAACATAAGTAGATTAAAATAAGCTCCCTCTCAATAGAAACGCGTTATTTGCTTGCACTTGTCTACATATATGACATGGGAGTATATATGAAATCTTAAATATAAAAAGGAAAATGTTTTGATGTGTTTTTCAAGTATATAACTGTCAGTTTGAATATTTCGATGTATGAAATTATTTTACGAATGACTTAGCGTATAATACGTATAACATAGCCTAATTTTACAGGATTTTTTTTTTCAATATTATTTATTAGTGATTATTCTGTATCAGAACTCCCCATAAATATATGTACAATCATACTTGCAAAGAAGAAGAAGAAGAAAAACTTCATGTATATATTTTTTTATAAAATTATAAAGAGGAAAATTACACATACCAGAATAACACTTGAATGCACTTGAAAATGTGAAAATGGACATGCCATATTTTTTTATGTGAATGAGACAGAGACAGAGACAGAGACAGAGAGAGAATAGACCAACTGACCGATTAAAAAACTTTAATTAATGTAAGTTAGCGTTGATAAAAAAATTCTTAACATTTTCTATTAGCTTATTATAGTACTGTACATACGTGTTTCTAGTATCTTTCATTATAGCATTTTTGGTTTCAGTGAAGTAGTTTTCTTAAAACTTGCTAAAAAAATATCTTGCAATGCTAAAAAGAATAGGAAATTAGAGAAACCCGAGCTTTTATTGCGTACCTCACCGATAACCTCCATTGCTTATAAATGATTTATTTGAAATGGAATAACAAATTATCCATATTTTTTAACTTCAACTAAAAAAAAATGTTACTTAAATTTAATTAAAACTTGTTACCGAAAATGTAACATAAATGGCCATATAATATATAAGGAAGAAAATTTTGTAAAGAAACTCATGTAACAATAATAAACCCTTCGCACTTAAGTTATACAAAGACTCTCTGCTTATCTGAGGCACTTGCAAAGTTGACGCTTAAGTTTTAAATGATCCAAACAACAGCCCGGCCACTAAAAGTGTACGCAACAAAGTTGAACTGTTTTGAACTTCACACAAAAGCTTTACATTATTATGTTTGATTTATAACCAAAAGTTTATATAATAATAGTATCGACTAATTACTCTTGGAAAATTAAAATCCATAATATATAAAATATGAGCAAATAAATCATTAAATAACACAATTTCTAATACTCAAAATACCCTGAAGTAAAATTGTGTAATGTTGGGAGCAAAATTGAATATATATATTATAAAAAAAAGTTGAAAAACATTTGAGCATTTTATCTTTTATATTATGATGTTTCAATGTGTAAATAATATAAAATATGCGTTAAATTTTAATAACGCAAAGGAAAAAAAAAAAAAAAAAAAGAATAAAAAGAATAAAAATTTAATAAAAAACAAATTGTAAAATGCGTACAATGTTTATATTTTTTTTCGATAGAAATAACAGATGGTTTTATAAATTATTTGTTTATAAAAATTAACAATTTAATAAGAAAATAAAGTATATTATAGCATTATAATATTTAATTAACTCATTTTTACTAATTAATATTTTATAGATATAAAATAATAATGCTTTAAAAAAAAACTTTTGTTTTTGTAACTCACCACTCTAATTAGTTGTTTCAAAAAAATAAAAACGTTTGAGCTTAACTTTTAACAAGAGAAATAACAAGGTATCATATTTTTTTGATATCCTATTAATTGTAATTTATTGTCTTTTTCTTCAAAATATTATGAAATTGGAAAGATTTATTTTGTTATCTCTCCGTTGCATTTCTGGAATGTTTTCTAATAATAAAATATTGATTTAGGTGTCAATGGTGTTATATATATAATAATAAAACGTGTAAAGTTATATAAAGAAGGTGAAGTGTTTGATGTTTAAAACCCACGCATACGTATATCAAACAACTCAAAGTTGAAACCCTTGACAAAGTTTTTCACGATAATCATCCTTACATTCATTGTGAAAACTTAGAAGTTAATTTTAAAGAGACACTTAATCACATTTTTAATTATTAAAAGACAAGAATAAAAAGGATTCTATGGCACGTGTTTAAAAGTTAAACTTTATATTGCCTTCTTATAGTCTATTTTTAGCTGAATTTATTGTAAATGTATATATGTATATAATATATATATATATATATATATATCAAAGTATAATATATAAATATTTGAAAATATTTATCTAGCACTATAACACCATCTGAGACGAATCATATAAATGCAAATAAAGTCAAACAGTTAAAAGGGACGACGGCGGCCGGAATCGAACCGACAACCTTTGGATTTGCGCTCCACTGCTCTGACCATTGAGCTACAGCGGCGTCCAATTCTACCTTGATTCTTTACTTGCATTTACACAATTCTTATGACGACAACGGTCGCCTTATTGGCTGCCTGAGGGCACCTGTTTTTACAAACCAGCCTCTCTTTAAACAGCTGACTCCCCTCTTGCGAGGGGAAATTTACCCGTGCGGCGGGATTTATGTGTTTAAACTTCAAATGATATAGTTTTCCTTCACTACACATAGTGTAGATCAGAACTCCACGAGATGGCGATAAATATTTTCAAATATTTATATATTATACTTTGATACAAATATCGCCATCTCGTGGAGTTCTGATCTACACTATGTGTAGTGAAGGAAAACTATATCATTTGAAGTTTAAACACATAAATCCCGCCGCACGGGTAAATTTCCCCTCGCAAGAGGGGAGTCAGCTGTTTAAAGAGAGGCTGGTTTGTAAAAACAGGTGCCCTCAGGCAGCCAATAAGGCGACCGTTGTCGTCATAAGAATTGTGTAAATGCAAGTAAAGAATCAAGGTAGAATTGGACGCCGCTGTAGCTCAATGGTCAGAGCAGTGGAGCGCAAATCCAAAGGTTGTCGGTTCGATTCCGGCCGCCGTCGTCCCTTTTAACTGTTTGACTTTATTTGCATTTATATGATTCGTCTCAGATGGTGTTATAGTGCTAGATAAATATTTTCAAATATTTATATATTATACTTTGATACAAATATCGCCATCTCGTGGAGTTCTGATCTACACTATGTGTAGTGAAGGAAAACTATATCATTTGAAGTTTAAACATATATATATATATATATATATATATATATATATATATATATATATATATATATATATATATATATATATATATATATATATATATATATATATATAAAAGGCTTTATTCTCTAAGCTTTTGTCCACTTCGATAAGTTAGATCTTTTCTTATATTGCTGTCAGTCAAATATATTAATGGTTTGATTGATCTTTTTTTTTTTTTTTTTTTTTTTTTCTTTTTTTTTTTTTTTAGTATGGTGTGTGATAAGTATAAAGGGCACTTTACCTTCAAGCTATTCAACAAGAAAATTTTCGCTCAGCAGTTGAAGAACTGCATTAAGAGTTTTCTACTGTATAATGGAATTTTTCTTTCATATCATATTCCTTTAAAAATAAACTTTTATACACAGAAAATTGAAGAATCTTATTTTTTTTTTATATAAATTGCTTTCACTTGAATTATTATTATTAACAAATATTTTATTATAATAATAAAATAAAACTACTATACTAAGTATTAGTATTTCATTTTAACTTTCTTCTATAAGAATTTAATAAGAATATAACATTCACTTTACAAAGATAATGAAAATTTTATTGTCAAGTTCAACTTACTTTTGAAATGTAATATCTAACTACAGCTTTTAGAATATATTAGTTTATAAATTTACTATCTAAAATTTAAACATATGAATATATATGAGTGTTTTTGTGGATAGCATAGCCTTATTACGTTGTCTGAGCTGGTTCTCGCTGGATCACCGAATTTGAGCAACGTCGACCGTGGTCAATACTTAGATGGGTAAGACCCTAAGACCGTACAAAGACTGTCCAACGGTGCTTGGCAGTTTGATCACTGCTTGTTAACGCGAATGCTGTCAACTCTTGGTTTTCCAAGAGTCAGTGGTCCGGGTTGCACAGATCTAGTATTCGAGCCCAGAAGAGTGTGATAGCGGGTTGAGCCTGAGGTATGGTAAGCCTAAGATCATACAATAAAGCCCATACTGAAAAGATTTAATCCTAGCCTACAACTGGCCTACATGTCATGATGCTTATCTGCTTTTTTATAATTTTAGAGATCTATCATAGAATAACGTATAAATTGAATGAATGTAAAAAGTTCGTGATGAATTTCATTATGTTTAAAATATATACTAAAAGGGCATTTATCTTGAAATATCAAATTAATACTGATTAAAATTGCGTATCGATATTTTAGTACAGTATAATATCACATTTGTATTATACTTCATGAAAAGTAGACATTTTCTTAACAACTCGTTTTTCTGTTTATACTTGTATTTATTTATAAATTTGCGGTTTATTAAGAGATTTACTGAAATATATATTCAGTATAAAATCTTTAATTAGCAACGTACTTTCAAGTTATCTTCTTGAGGGTATTGATTATTGAGTAAGGAGTAAGATTGATTTTTTTTCCTGAAGATGTTCTTTACTGTCCTTCAATAGTGAAATCAAATGCAATTACGAGATCATGTTCTTTGTAGTTATATATAATATTACTAGTTTGTTTCACAACTTTATAGTTTCTATCCTCTTTGGATAATGTGCATATATTGCAGTAACATTAGCATACCATACTACTTGTTTGTTGTAACATAATAACTGTACTCTATTTCTTAGTACCTTCTTTTAAATTTTCTGTTACAAACAGATATCAGGAGCACATTAGACAATCACAAGCGGCGCGGAAAAATTCTAACAACCTATAATCTCCTATCCTTATATTATAGGAACTTTTTTATTTTTTTATTTTTTTCCCACTATACTATTGAGACCGAAACATTTTAGAGGAAGAATACTAGACTTTCTTTTACGTGTTTTAAGGTAATAAAAAAATCAAGAATTTTTCATCCGAGAATGGGTAACACCCATGTCGTGTTTATAATATCATGCTTTAATGTTGCAAATCAAAACCATCTATATAGATATAGAGTATTTTAAGTTAAGTATATTGTCGAGAATAAAATGACAAATGCGTAATGGTGTAGTGGCTCACAAATCAACGATAATGAATTTTACATCTCTGATTGGGCCATTCATATTAATCAGCTTATGAGAAGAGATATGGCTCTTTTTTTATTTTTTCTTTTACTTAGAAGCACTACACATTAACTTTGTTGAATTCTCTCAACATTACATTTGGAATACTTAGCTCTAATCAAATCTTGATAATGGGCATAATAAATATATATCGTATTCGTATCGAACAATCTTAAGTAAGTCCAAGACTTATCCATCTGTAAAGTAGCTAATTTTTACCTCATTTCTTAATAAAATAATATAAAGCAAACATTGGTCATTTCATGCTACTAAAAAAACAATGATAATACGGCTAACTGAAAAAGAAAAGCTGGAACATGAGACAGTCACATACACAAAAAAAAGTGATTACTTGTTGGATCGACAAGTTTGAAAGTGTTGCGAGCTGCAGTCGACAGCAGGAAATGTATTTGCGATCGACCTAGGGACAAGAGAGAGAGAGAGAGAGAGAGAGAGAGAGAGAGAGAGAGAGAGAGAGAGAGAGAGAGAGAGAGAGAGAGAGAGAGAGAGAGAAAACACTCTGTCTCCCCAGAATTGAAGTAAAAAGTCACAGGAAGTCGACTTTGGAATATCGAACTTAAAGGAAAAGAAAGAACTTTAAAAGCCTTTTTTTTTTAATAATAATAATTTCTGCTGCAAATAATTTTTGTAAAGAAAAAAGTTTTATCTGTTTTCTTACTTGTACTTTGTTATATATTATATAATTTCATCTTGATTGTGATTTTAGTATTACTTAATGTTTACATTGTAGCGAAGATTGTAGGCGTAATTAAATATAAGCCTTGTGTTTAGCAATATAGAAGCAGTAACTGCTTTCATATTCAACCTTAACACGAAATATCTTATGCTTAAGCAAACATAAACGTCAAGTAATGTTTTCATTTAATAAATTAATAATCTCATTTTTATCTAAGAAAATATTTAACACAGATGCCTTTAATAAACTTCAACATAATTTGTGTATTTTACGCAGAATAAATTTACGTTAAAATGTATTGCATAAAAAGATACACAGGGAAATATAAAATAGGATACGTCTTTTTTATATACTATAATGCAGCTCTTCAACTATAGCTATTTTATTGTTTTAAACTGTTTGTTTGTTATAAAAGGTCAATGATAAAAACCACTACAATAAATTATTTCAATAGTGTGGTGTGGAAGAGAAATAGAAGTGTGTAGAGTATTAACGTATAGTTGCCATTATTCTAGCGATAATATCATCTTTTTTTTTGCAAACTATAAAAGCAAACAACATCTCACATATTATATTTTTATATATACCAAAGAAATTTATAGTAGACTAAACAAAAGCTAAAATATATGTAGTACAAAAAAACTTCTCTCTACAGTACACCCTGATATTTGTGTTTCATGTTGTACAGATTAAACTACTTTTTAGTTGCGATATAAAATTTGTGTGGTTTTGCGGTGATACCACAAACAACGCAAACAAACGTCCAATTATTTGTTAATTTTATTAGTGTTGTAAACTTTAAATTGTTGAGTGGCTTTTACTAATTTAACTTGTATATTTTTAGATTAAATTTACAAACACAAACTATTTAAGAAATATGCTGATATTTCATTGTTACTGAAATTAATGATGATTTGATTGCAATTTAATGATGTATGAAAGGTCAATAGATCGTTCGTTTGTACAAACTGGATATTATTGTTTGTGAAATTGTAATCAAATTCAACTCTTTACAGTATATTAAAGCTGAACAGATCTGCACAGATTATAAATATATACATACATGTGTATATATATATATATATAATATATATATATATATATATATATATATATATATATATACACACAATTTCAAAATTTGATATTTGAGAGGTCTGATTCATCTTGGGGTGGAATAGGCGACTCCTTATCCCGAAATTTTAAATCTTAGAAGATAGTGTGTGGTGTCATAAGTTTCTGACCGCGGTCTTAGATAATTATATGAGATCCTCCTCTTAAAGCCATAGACCACATAAAACTACATGTGCTTTATAATGAATAAACACGAAATGGGATCTTCAAAACTGATAATTTTTACCAGAATGTTAATATAGCCTCACGAGAGAACGTGAAAATACTGTAAAGTATGCAATATACATGACTATTTATGTTTATGACGTCAGAAACATGCAACAATTAGTATGAAAATGTTGTGCGGGTTGCATAAATCGAATTTTCTGTTCACTTCTACGGAGCTACAGTTGCTTTTTGAGAAAAACTGAAGTTATTTATGTAAGTACCATCAAGTGTTTTGTAATATAAATGCTTATATTTTTCTCTGGTCTAGTCCTTTAATGTTAAGTATATGATGTCTGCAAGTGTACTGCAACATGTAATCTACTTGATGCATAAAACCATAAATTTATTGTTATATTTAGACTTTTTCAAAAACAAACTTGTGACACAAGTATCGATGTTTTTATTATTTATAGATTTAAATCGCTTGGGAAATAAACACAACGCTACTGAAGAATACTCAAGAGGATTTAGAAACGCTTTTGGGCTTAGAAAAATTCTTTTAGATACAATAACAAAAAAGATAACTAAAAAGCTCTCTAACAAGGATGCTCTGATACGTAATAATTTTGATACCAATATTATTGATTGTATTTACTAATAAAACGAAGTTTTCTATACATGTGACAGAGGATAAAAAAATGCATAATAATAAATTTAGTATTATTTTATTGAAATAAGTGTAGAAGTTTAAAACTAAAGATTCTTAAATATAATAATGCTTTATTAAATTTATATTATCATGTAAAAATAACATTTATACAGATGTATGTATGTATATTACCGTTATTTTAAATCCATACTAAAAGTATAATAAAGATTACACTGTAAAATAAATGTGTTAACAATGTTATTTCTTTACTATTTTTAAGTAAAGGAAAAATATTGAAATAAAGGAAAGGTATTGCATAATATGAAACCTGATAAATTGCATCTTCTACTTGGAAAAGTAAACTTATAATAATTTATATAACGTAGTTCCATCCTTAATAACAAACTTTATTCCTACAAGTTTTGCAATAAAGTTTGCACAACAATTTGCTTATTTTCTTCTTACCATGTATTCTACTTGCAGTCAATATTGATATTGTATAATAAAATACTCTTTGTTAATTTAACTCTTGTTCAATCTGTATTTTACGTTTTTACTGAAAGCATATTAAAAAGAAGAAAAAAATATATACATTTTATTATTGCATTTATTATTGAACTATAAAACCAATATAAATACATGTATTGATTATTTAAAGTAGGTAGTGATACCCCAGATTATAATATTGTATATAAATTTTTTATTCCCAGGTATCTCATATTTTATTCAAAACAATAAATTATATTGATCCATTTACAGCAATTATATTTTAAATACTTACATTATTAATTAATGTTCATAATTATACATTATTACATGCAAAATAAAATAAAATTTATTACGTAAAATATATTTTTATTATTATTATTTAATATTACCTTGGAAATCTGAAGCGAGTTTATAGTTACGCCTGAGAGTAGGCAATTTGCTCGACTTTCTTTAGCAACAAGTGAAGATCACATTTCAAATTTATATAATAATAAACAAAAAATTATTATGAAATAAATATACAAGGGAAATAATGTAAAACTTTTTATGTAACATAACGTCTGTAAAGATCATGTTCAGCTATTTTACATTTCTAAATAAACCAGAATTTTAAAATATACTTAGAAAAAAAATATATTAAAGAGCTGTAAGGAGAACCAAAAAACCAGCAACAAAAGTAATTCCACGTTTTTATTTTTCATTATGTTATGTCATTTTATATACGAAAATATAATATTTTATTTGTCAGATAAATATAATGTTTTTCGTATGAAGTAAAATTAGAAGATAACAGAATAAAGAATTTTGTGAACACAATTTTTTGTAACAACTGGAATAACAAAAAAATGCACTGTAAAACTTTTTTTTTTTTTTTTTTTTTAAAGAAACGTTATTTGTAATGGAATTCATTATATTATGTTGTAGTTTTCTAATAAATAAAATTATTTACATATCTGCAATTTTTGTTTCTTACTTTCTTTTTTAAAAGCATTTTTTATAACCAAAGAATTTGTAAATTAAAAAAAGTTAAAATTATGAGAAAATGCCAACATAAAAGTATAATGTTGTTGTACAGTACGAGCTATCAAATAAAGGTGATATTTCATTTAATTTGGCCGGAATTTTCCCAATTCTCTCTCTCTCTCTCTCTCTCTCTCTCTCTCTCTCTCTCTCTCTCTCTCTCTCTCTCTCTCTCTCTCTCTCTCTCTCTCTCTCTCTCTCTCTCCTCTCCCGAAAAATGATTACGTCAAACGCACGGTTAGGTATGAGATATATCGCCAACTCTACATGAAATGATTTATTATGTAGTCCAGCTTGACACAAATATTTTGCTTACGTAATATATAGCCCTAGAGTTTAATTTCATTTTGTTTTACAACAAATCTGGTTACAAAATATGTATTTAATAAAAGTTGCTCATGAAATTCTTTTCTCGTAAAATATTTCAATATTGTTTTAAATTGTACAATATTAAAAAAAAAATGCTGTTGTTAATATGTGTTTAGAAAATTTCAATATTAAAAATAATTATAAAAATATATCTCTGAGCTTAGATTTTTTTGCCAAATAATGCCATTATAATCCTGTATTAAAATAATATATTCGGAGTACCATACATATTGAAGTGAAAAATATATGTAACAATTTTATATAAAAACAATTAAAGTTAGTTTTATAATAGTACTACTACTAACTAAGTAAATTAAGTAATATACCGTACATGCCGCTCTTTAAATTAATTAAATCCTTTCCCATACTGTTAGTACGGAGTATTAAATTAAGTATATAATTAAGTTATAATTATAATATAGTAGTGCAGGTAAACTCATGTTGAAAATTAAATCATTTCAAATATCCTCATCTACTTGCATACTAAAATTTACTTAGCGTGACGAGCAAGTCCAAAAATATTATTTACTTTTTATCTCTCACGCATATACAGTATATAGCACAACATTTCTGTCCAAGTAATTAATTGAGCTGCCTAACAACACTTTCGATAATTTCTCTGTGAAATATTATTTAATATCATGATATTATATATACATACATAAGCTAGATAGATATTCTTAAATTAAAACATGCAAAAATCAATACTCTTAAGTCTGATAACTCATGTTTTATGCATTATTCAGTAGTAACCTGTTACGGATTGTGGTTATAGTAGGAATAATTTGAGGATAATCCATTTTTCTTCCTTTCCTTTCTTTTCTTTTCTTTTTACTGAAGTGCAACGTTTATCAAATTCTCTATATGACTAATATGGTAAAATGTCTGAAGTAATGATAGCAACTATGAATAACTAAAAATAACAAGCTAAAAATAGTAATCTAAATAAAAAAGTCAAAAATATAGCAGAGTTACATATACATATAGAAATCAAATTAATATTCTTCAAAAATTATTACTAAACCTAAAACGTATCGAATTACTATGAGCGAGAGAGAGAGAGAGAGAGAGAGAATTTATATAAAATTGATTTATTTCTTTGTTAAAAAATTTCAATGAAGCATTCATTTAAAAAGAAAATTTATGCAAAACATTTTAAATTATTTAAATAATCAATCTAATATGATATAACAGAGGCTCGTTTTGCTTTGAATACGATATAGAAAGTGTGGTATTTATACATGATTTTCTTTCATAGTATAGTAATTATATAGAATTTACACAACACTTCAAAAGTATTTACAGTAAATGTAGTACATGACTACTAACGATGAGCTACACTTAGATTAAGTGTACAATATAAATGTAATAGCCAGATACATTTATATTAGCACTTTAACTGTACAAAGCTATTTTTGTTCCACTTTCAATCTGACATACCACTCGGTAAATCTCTCACGTAATATAGCTTTCCAACAATAGTAGGTTAACTGTGATTAATTGGATATGAAATGTACTACCTAATCAATGATAATTAATCCAATTAACATAGAAAATGTGTCTAAACATGTAATTTAAATTATATATTAGTTTCTTTTATATTAATTATTAATATAACATCTGCTATATTATTATTTGCACACAAAAAAAAGTGTGAAAGGAAATTTTTTTTCCCATACATACACGTATAATAAAATCTATATAATATTATAAACAATTTTTGCAATGTACAGTATAATTATGCAATTAGGTTCTATGATTGAAAAAAATTGCACCCTATAAAAAAGCTTTCTATTTTTTATAAAAGTATTTTTAATTTCATTCAGGTTTTTTGCAGCTCTTTAACTATTTTGAAATATTTATTAATTTACTGAGAGAGACGATAAAAATTACCTGCCAATCCCCATGATAATGTAATGTAATGTAATGATATGAGAGTTTAAAATTAGAAATAAATAATTTTAGTTTGCATGATGTAACTCTTAAAACTTATGTTGTAATCTTAAAGGCGTAGAACAAAAAAGTTGTGTAATATCCTAAAAAACCTGAAAATCAACATTGATTTGGCCGGAGTCATTGATTTCTAATTTATTTTCCATTCACAAAATGGCACGAGTGGTCATTGACGTCACAGCTCGCCTGGTACACGCGCACGTAAAACAAGCAAGCTGTGACGTCAATGACCGCTCGCGCTATTTTATGAAAGGAAAATAAATTAGAAATCGATGACTCCGGACAAATCAACGTTGATTTTCAGTTTTGTTAGGATATTACACATTTTTTTGTTCAAGGTGTTCTACACCTTTAAATAATTATGAATGTAATAATAATGTAATGTGTGTACCTCCAATGTATTGGGCGCAAGTCTGTTTTTGGATGAAATAAATAAATAAATAATAAGGTACTCGTATCGTACGGCAAACTTACATTAAAAATAGTAAACATGTTCTTGAAAATAACACAAAAATACAATTATTATTTATTATAAAATTATACTTTGTTAGAATATGCATTTTATTAAATCTTAGAATCATATGTAACATAATCATACAATCATATGTTGTTACAATGTTATGTTAGTACGAACTACCTGGGCCAATAAAATTACTTATTTCTTATCATAAGAACTAACGTAAGTATTTGTGTAAGTACTAAGATTTCAAGTTTGCCATTTGAACATCTGTACTCTGCTTAAAGTTTATTTAATGATGTACCAAAAGATTATTTTTATAAAAAAATTGTTATGTTTCATTCAAAGAACATTAAAAAATTACTTTTATTTTAAATTACAAGTACTTGAAAACTTTTAAGCATAATAACATTGTTAGTAAGCTTTCCTATAAAGTGTTATGAATAGTTCTCTTTGTGCTCTACATTTCTGTTTTAGTTGATAACATTGAATTCAAGAGCAGCTGATGCTATAGTCTAATCAAGTAAAATATACAGAAAGTGAGACAAATTAAATTTACTTTCAGATATAATCAAAGTGACAATTTAACTTTTTAGTTACACTATTTCAACTAAACCTGGTTGTTTTAAATTTAAACCAAATGAAATTTGAATTTATCAAAAGGATTTTTCATTATAAATCACTTTAGTTAACGTGCTGTATTTAAATTATGAGGCTATGGTCCCATGACTTGGTCAGGCACGCTTGGTTGATGGATATTGTATCCTAATGGGTGCGCACCCCGCCCGACACATATTTAAATGGCTACAAGCTCGAGCCGTGCACGCATCCTAAACCTTATAATATAAAGTTTTTTTTTTTTTTTTTTTTTTTTTTAATTATTATTTTTTTATTATTATTATTTAGATGTACTTTTTATCTTAAATTATCTTTTGGTCTTTTTGAGGCATGATATTTTAGACATTATTTTCATTCTTTATCGTAAAATAGTTTAATTTATACGATGTATAAGTGTAAAAGTGACATTATTTGTTTTTAAATTCCCGACTATTCTTTCTTCTTTATAATATTAATTAGCAAATTTCTGTTATTTTGAGATAGAGTGTAAATTTTTATACAAATATTCCTGCACTGCAGTAAAGTGCTTAAAAATACATAAATCTACATTTTAAAATAATTTTATCTTTGAATGAAGTTGCAAGAGAAAAGAGATTGCCGGAAAAGTTCTTGTCATTAAACAATCTTATCATCACTACTGTGCTCTCTCTCTCTCTCTCTCTCTCTCTCTCTCTCTCTCTCTCTCTCTCTCTCTCTCTCTCTCTCTCTCTCTCTCTCTCTCTCTCTCTCTCTCTCTCTCTCTCTCTCTCCCTTTCTTGTTAGCTTCCTATCACACATTGCAAGATTCTTGCGTCCTGATAAACTCGCATGGTCTATTCTACAGTGTTTCTCTCTTCTCTTTCATCCTCTCTTTCTTAACCTACAACCACTAACTTTTTTCCCTTCCTTAATGTTTCCAATTTTACTCTCTAGTAATTTCTCCTTGTGTTTGTCATAGTGTCAGAAAACTCTTTTACTTTGAGATAATCTAGTTTTTTCTTCTTTTTATCTTAACCATCAAAAGATGTAATGAGATTTTTAATATGTACCTTAAAATAATACAGTATTCTAGAATTCACTTAAAAAAATGAAGAGAGATAGAATATACTACAAATAAAATAGTTTTTAAATCGATTTACTTTTAGAATTTAAAGCTTTCTAACACATATGTCTTTTCTTTTTTTTTTTTTTCCTAAAATAAAATACATTATTCATGCAGTGTGTTTAGAGATGTGATGTGATATATTCAGTGCTAAAATATGTATACTCTAACATGACACCTCTATACATACGAACGATGCTGAAAATAACTCTAGGCGTTATGTATTTATTGTTGAGACGCATCAAGGAAATAACAAAACGTGACGAGATCAAAGTTGTTTCCAGTCTACGCAGACTTACAATTCGATGTATTTCTGTCTCCAGATTGAGTTACAAGAAAAACCTTTCTAGCAAAATAAAATGTATAAAGGAATGAGTAAAAATAACAGTTTTTTTTAGGCATGTATTGCAATACTTTTACAAACTTAAATTGATATATCGAGGGCTACGCGGCATTTCGGTACTTGTGCAATCTCCACGGGTGCAATTTTGGCACATGTGCAATCTACGCCATGCCTACTAATGGCACATCTGTGCAGGCTAAGGCACATCTGTGCTAAGCGCGGAGAATGCACATGTGTCAAAAATGCACCCGCGGAGATTGCACTAGTACCGAAATGCCGAATATATATATGATAAGATGAATTTGGAAAAGCAGTAATTTAAAATACGTATTATAGAACTGGAGAGTTTTTTTTTTTTTTTTTTAATAACAAAATTTTCATTAAAAATTTAGCTAGAAAAATAAATGTGTTTCGAAGAGGGGATTTTTTTCTCCGTCAGATAAAAAAGTTCTAATCAAAGCTAGCAAAAGAAGCCCTAAGGTAAAATCCCTTTTAAGATTAGTCTTTAAGAAAACAGAAAGATGCGCGTGTGTGTGTGTGTGTGTGTGTGTGTGTGTGTGTGTGTGTGTGTGTGTGTGTGTGTGTGTGTGTGTCTGTGTCTGTGTCTGTGTGTGTGTGTGTGTGTGTGTGTGTGTGTGTGTGTGTGTGTATGTATATATATATATACACACACATATAAAAGGCTAATATGGTCTACCAATGTTACTGTATTCAATAGCAACAGTAATAATAAATAATGGATTTTATTGGGTGAAATCAGATTACAAATCTCTCAATTTAACTCAACTGTTTCACAGTACAGTCAGTTACAATTTAAATTTTTTACAGTTTAAGTATAAATTTCAAATGATAAATATTGATAATTTGTAGTTTTCATATAATGTTTTTGATAGTATAAGTTTATTAAAACATTGTTTCAAATATTTTTTATATATTAATTAAATTGTTATGACAAGATTCTCATAGATACTATAATATAATAATTATATTATATTGTTAATATATAATTTATTTAATAGTTGCAAAAGAAGTGAAGGAAAAAAAAAAAGAGGAAAAAAGAGGAAAATATTTATTGGTTTTATACAGTTAAATCTAACATTTGTAAGCAACAAAAATATTCAGAGTAAAAATATATTTATAACTTACAAATACGACTGGGAAATGTGGATAGTTGTGAGCGAGAGAGTGAGTTGCGGTAGATCCAATTTCTTGAAAAAAAAAAAAAAAAAAAAAAAAAAAAAAGTTACGCCTAGGGAGAGTGCTATTTCCTTATTGAATTTGTGTTTTTTATGTGAGTATACTTTTTTTTTTTTTTTTTTTTTTTTTTTGAAAAAAAAAGTCACTTTTTGCATGGGCTTAAAACTTTTCTTTTTCAAAGTATAAATTTCGTACTAAAACAATTACATTTTTTTCTTCCTCTTAGTTTACGTGGTCCTGTACTGTCCTATGGGTAGATATCTCCTATGGGTAAAAAACCTCAACTAAGATTTTAGAGACACCAAAACGTCGAAGTATTTTATCTCAAATGTGCACTTGTTACTTCTTTGCTTTTCTTTGCTCTTCTTTGTTTGTTGTATACTTTAAACAAAGGTCAGCTACATTCTAATGACAAAAGGAATATTATTCTTTATTTGGATTCATGCTTATTACCTAAAATTTATCTTAAAATTTCCAATTAATTTCAACACCAAATATCATGATAAGCAAAATAATAAAAACATAAATAAATAAACTCATTAAAGGAATAGACCAGAGAAAAACATAAGCATTTATGTCACAAAACACTTGATGGGACTTATACATAAATAACTTTGGTTTGTCTCAAAACCAAACTCTAGCTCCGTAGCAGTGATCAGAAATTTCAATTTATGCAACCCGCACAACATTTTTATAGTAATTTTTGCATGTTTCTGACGTCATGAACATGCATAGGCACTTAAATTGCACACTTTACAGTATTTTTACGCGCTCTCGTAGAGCTACATTAATATTCTAGTATAAATTGGCATCAGTTTTGGAAATCCCATTTTGTGTTTATTCATTAAAAAGACATTTTGTTTTATGTGGCCTATGGCTTTAAAAAACAATACAAATACCTGAGGGTATTTCTTTGTAAATTAGAAGATCTAATTGACGTTTTAATTACAAATAACATTTCATATGATGGAAGTAGAAAAAGTAACAATCAAGAATTTTTATTTAATTTTATGCGATATTTTTTTATAAATTTTACACATCATGAACAGTTTTTTTCCTCATTAGCAATTAAGCCATTAGCAATAATAATAATAAAAATAAACAGAAATCGATTGAATACATTTAAAAACACATTACCTCTTTTAATATTTTGTAGCCTTTTTTATTACCATAATTTTTCCCAGTTTGTAATAAACATTATAATTTTAAAATAATAACCTTTTTAAAGCAACAAATTCTAAATACCCATAAGTATAAAGTAAAAGATCTGAATGTGCAAATGAGCTAGAATAAAAAACTAAATTTTAATATGTAGCAATATAACTTCTCATTTTTAAAGTTTTCTAAGCTTTTTTTCTTTATTTAAAATATATTTCCATACTTTAAAGAAATTATCTTTAAATAAAAAATGACAAAATATGTGCATTTTGATTATCATATAGTTATGAATATAAAGTTAAAAAAAAAAAAAAAAAAAAAGCATCCATTTTTTATAAACTACTCGTAGAATCACAGCGCCTTCTTTATTATTATTATTTTGAGATATTTTCAGAGGCTATATATTTTACATTTTACCGCCTGACTTTTGATTAAGGTATGTTGTCAGTGCAACGTGCCGAGTAAAATCACTGCGGTGGAGGAGAAATTTTATATGACACTTTGCATATAGGGTGTGTGGAGTTTAGAGGGATGATTTTAGGTTAACTAAGGGAGCCAAAGAGGGGATGAGATATAGCAAAAAAAAATAAAAAAAAAAATCTCACACATATATTAAATATTATAAACGTTAATACATTTTTTGGAAAAGAAAAATATATATTTAATTTCCTAATAACATCAAAATTTTTTGAAGCATAAATCAAAATTTTATAAGACCTTTATGACTAAAAAATATATTAACTATATTAAATTTTACTTTCTCTTTTATAGCTTTATTATTTAAATATTTAGATCATAAAATAGAATTTTTATAACTTTTTATGTAGAAAATAAATTAAAATGTAATATCTACACAAGCATAATTATTATTAGAACTTGTCAATTTTTTTACTTTGGATAATATTATATGCGTAATATTAAAAAAGTATATAAAACTTGCGCATTAAGAAATTATTTTTTTTGTTTAAATAATCACTAATCAGTGTTCACTTCATAATAATTACGCAATGTACATTCAACAATGTTCTTTAAATCAATACTGTAAGACCAAAGTTTTTTTTCTTTTTTTTTTTTAATTCAAATTTTTTTTAAACAATTTGATTAAACAATTTAATTTGTTTTTAAATGTATAAAAAAATTTAGTTCTTTGACCACTTCTAAAAACTGTTATTTTTTATACTGCTCTGCTATGTCATATATATCAATTTTTAACACCCTTCATTGTAAATTTAGGGGGAAAAATCGACACTTAACGAGATTTCTAACCAATGATTGATAAGCTAACGTTAACCTTAAGTCATAAATTTTAAAGAAGAAAAAAATTAAATATTTAGTTTTTGAAATCTGCATTTATGGTAATGTCTTTTTATTTATTAAAAAGATTTTATATATAAAATCGATACATTCTACTTTGCCATATCTGAAGTATAATATAAAAGCTTTTTAAAAGTCACAATTTAGAACAAGTACAATGAGATTAGCTTAACTGTAAAATTCCCAACAAGTAACACTAATATGCTTTACAATATGAGTGAAAAAGGTAAACGAGAGAATGATTTTTACCACGTACATCAGCTTAATACAAATAAATCACTCACGCGTTTTGATGTTAAAATGATTTGACTTAATCCTCTGAGGGGCTCTTTGGAGAGTTTTGTAATCCTATGTATTCGACGGTTTTACGTTTTTAGCGATCACCTATAAATAAAATATTTTTCTATGTTAGATTATTACGTTGCAATATTGTGGAACAAGAAGAAGAAGAAGAAGTAACAAAACTTTTATCTTTTTCTTTTCCATATGTGCAACTTTTTATGTACTTGTTGTTACTTTTGAAGTAAATTGTTCACCATATAGTGACCAATTGTATTGTACGTACAATGCATAGCAGTTAGAATGTAATAAACTATCAATCACCTGCTTGCCTTTTATTATGTTTGATCTAGAAAGTAAAGTACTATATATTGCTCTCATCACAGTCATGACAATTTTATAACTTAATACAATATACCTGTACCTTAATAAATGCAGCAACATGTAATTGCAACTAAACTAACACGTTATAGGTGTAATTTTTTTAAGCTCAAAATATATTTATCTTACATAAAATATTTTTTTCATGTTAAAAATTCATTCATTTCAAAGAAATTAAAAAAAAAAGTATTATAACGAGATATATACAATAATAAAAGTTTACGACTCAATCACACGGAATAAGAACATTATTATAACAATATATTGATTTATTGTGACTTTCATTGATATAATGGTCAGGCTACACATTGTATTTATTGAGTGATAATAATTGACAAAGCTTTTGTATTGGGATATATCGCAATACATACATACCAATCAATGGGTATCAAGTGACCGAGGTCAAATATAAGCTTGTTCATAGACTATGACGTTCTTCTCAACAATAAGATCACGTAACTTGATTAACTCTCTCTCTCCTCTCTTACTTTTAATACGAACAATGCCAGGTACACTATTGGGAGTAATTCCCAACAATGACTTTTACAACGCACATTTTGTTTTATCATAATGTACAAGAAACACAATTTGTAATTACAAATTACGTAAATCTACTGTACTTAAAATAACACTGCACTACTTTAACTTTAAAAAAAAAAAAACTCACACGAGCAAATTTTAAATTCAACGTCCATTAGGAGGCTTATAATATAGCATGAGAGTCGAGTATTGAATATTATTAAATCTTCTATATATTAAAATTTTACGTGTAGGGTATAGAAAGCTTTTTCTGAGGAGTACTTTTTTAAAGCACTACTTAACCTCAGTTGCCCGCTGCACTTGGCATTTTAGTAGGTCAGTCGTCTCTCACTCAGATGTTGAAATATTTAACATCGAAGGACAGATGTAAAAAAATATAAAATTTAAGTTTTTAAACTGAGGAATTTAAAGTTTAATTTTTAACCGTTTTTTGTTCATATCAAAAGAGAAGGAAAAGAAAAATTTAATAACTTAAATGACATAAAAAAATCTTGGCTGTATTTTTCGTCTTCCTACTAATTAAAATTTTAAAATTATGTTACTTGAATTTCATAATATATATATATATATATATATATATATATATATATATATATAGAGAGAGAAAGAGAGAGAGAGAGAGAGAGAGAGAGAGATGTAAAATAACATTGTTATATGCTAATTTGTTTTACTTTATAATTAATTAAGAAAAATATAATTTATTTGAAAAAAAGAAGAAATTTTTACGTAAAATTTGTTTAATAAAAGAAATTTTACTTTATGCATGCAAGAGAGAGAGAGAGGATAAAAATCTCTCGACGTCGGGAACAAAAAATGTGTTTCTCTCTAGTATATTTCTCCACAGGAAAGTTGGAATGACCGATAATTTAATCAAAGACGTTTGTGCCAACTCCAGGGGCCACAAAAGGAAGAAAATCGAAGAATAATCTTGCCCTGGAGGTTTGTGCTCACCGTATCACCAAATTGATTATTCACTTTAATAAATTTAGACTACATACATCGATTTCACATTATACAATTAATGATAAGAAAAAGTCTACCTATATATA
Organism: Ecdyonurus torrentis; assembly: GCA_949318235.1. Classification (NCBI taxonomy): domain Eukaryota; kingdom Metazoa; phylum Arthropoda; class Insecta; order Ephemeroptera; family Heptageniidae; genus Ecdyonurus; species Ecdyonurus torrentis. Next base: position 18,186,176 of record OX439128.1, on the reverse strand, counting down.
TATATAATGGGTCACCTAAAGCTAAAAACAAAAGATCCTGCAGATAATTGCATTGTCTACGAGTCTTTGCAGTGGTCATGCAATAAAAAGACAAAGGAATTTTCACTTTGTCGGAGTAAAGGTTGCAGTGATTGACGGCAAAAGAAATTACATAAGTTTTTTTTAATAGATTACATAGAAAGGAAAGGGGGAGAGCGACAGAGAGAGAGAGAGAGAGAGAGAGAGAGAGAGAGAGAGAGAGAGAGAGAGAGAGAGAATTTACGCAAGCTACACACGCATTTGCGTACATAACTAATGAAAGAATAAACTAGATAGATGGATGGAATATTGATTCTTTGATATCAGTAAAAAAAAATGCACCACTAAAATTTAATAATAAATAACTTTGAAAAAATACTTTGAATTTTTTCGAATAAATTTAGGTACATTTCTGGCCAAAAGTTCCCGAACGGGGCAGTGGAGGCCGCTGCGTTTTCTCATAAAGATAACATAGTGTGGTTGCGGGTTGCCTATTCAAATCGTTTGGGAACTTTTGGCCAGTGCTGTACTTTCAGTTGAAGTAAATTTATTGTACATATTCAAAAGTAATGCATTTTAGTCACATATTATGAGCTCCATGTGAATGCTAATATTTTCACTTTAAAATAAAAATCAAATATTCAGGTAGCATGATTACAAATTTTAAGCTGTTGTACAATACAATGTTCGGGAGGGGGGGGGGGGATACAATGTTGCGCACTTGAGTTTATAGAGATAGAGATGAACTTTATGTACGAGTTTACTATGCTAATGTTGCAAAACAAAATTTATTGCAGGAAATATCATTATTAATACATATGAAGCAAAAATAACAGTAAAATAAATTATTATTTTACGTAAGTGTTAAAATTTATATTTAGTCACATAAATCTTAAACACAGTTCTATTTTAATATTTTATACCTAATATAAAGGTAATTAATATCTGTGAGTAAAGAAAAGTGGAAACTACCAGGTGTAAGACATTATATTGATAAATTGGAAGTATAATAACTTATTATATAGAGAACAAGGTAGTGGAACTTGATATGTACGCAAGCCTCATATAAGCATTAATCTTCTTATAATAATTAATCCTATTAATTAAAACTTGGGAAGGAAGGAATGTTTACATAATCTGTAATTAGGTCTCTGGACCTTGATTTTGATACAAAATTATCTATTTCTGGATGTTGATCATGTATCAATATTGATAAGGCTAATTTACATATATGAATAACATTGAACTTGGCAATTTAAAGTACGTGCGTTGATAGTGTCCCATTATATAAGGTTTCAACAACAACGATTTATTGCATAAAATAGTTTTTGAAACATACTAACAAAAAAAAAAGCAATTCAAATGAAATATATATCCTATAAAAAAAATTGACTATTTTAAAAATTAAAAATATATATATATATAATTAAATTAAAAAGGAAAAGGAAAAGAAAAAAAAAACGAATTTATATATTTACCTTTCGTTTTAAAATTATCAAATATATATATAAAAAAAATATTATATATACTGAGGATTTTTTTTTACTGAAAATAAATAAATAAAATACAAGTATTTCTATAATGATCTCCTCATCATATAATTATATTAAGCATTTTTACCCTCATTAAAATATAGTTAATTGGCTATTTAAATTTAAAATACATTACAGTAAGTACTAAAAACCACTTACTTGTTAGATGTCTATTAAGAAAAGTAATTTTGTTTCAATAAAATGAGGCACTACAGTGATTTGACTAAAATACATAAAAGTAGTAAAAATCTGATTTTTTACAAGGATACTTAAAGAAAAAATAACAATAAAAATGTAGAGAGAGAGAGAGAGAGATTTGCCATGCAAAGTTTTCAATTTCAATTTATAATTTTTTTACATCTTTAAAGCCCTACGTTTACGTTAATTCCAATTGACTAATTGTTTTTAGGCCAACTATGAGCAATTTTGCTAACATCCACTTCCGTTTCAACGTACTGCGCATGCGTAGTAAGTAGAAACAGAAGTGGATGTGACTGAAATTGCCTAAAGCCGCAAAACGGTGGTTTCTTTATTAGTCAATAACTATTTTATCTGAAGGTCGTGGGTCTTGAATTTTTGTATCATACTTACCATACTGAATAGCAAATTATACGAAAAGCAGCTTTGTTTATTTTTTTTTAAAGTTTTAGAGACATGAGCCTTCTAACAGCATCCTTAGCTAAAAACTATTATCATGTATAGCATCTCAGCATGTCAGCATTACTTATTTATTTTTTCCTCTTTCTCTACAGCTTTTCTTTTATTCCTTTCTCTTTTTATTTTTTTCACTGTATTACCCATACTCCTTGTTATCTCTCGATTTGTTACCTTTTCTAGTAGTAAAATATTTACGCATTATGTGTATCTATGTGTGTATACGAGTTGGCAAAGTTATTGAATTTAAAATCTAATCATGTTTGGGATATGTGTACGAGTGGGCAAAGCATGACATTTGTCAAGTCTAAACTTTGGACATCCAATTGATTTTTTTTTTTTAATATTTTTGGATGAAGACGAATATTTATTTATACAAAAAAGAAGGAAATATAGGGGCATCGGAATTCCTGTGACCCGAAATATATTATATTTACATCGCTTCGTTGAATAGCAACTTTACCTGGAGAATATTATATTACATAAAACGTTGAGTCCATTACTATCTACGGAAAACTATATTACACTGAGAATACAAAACAGTAAAGACTAGTAGTTTAAAACTGGTACTCACTAAAAAATTTATGTACTATCTCTAAACACGCATGTTTATATATATATATATATATATATATATATATATATATATATATATATATATATATATATATATATATATATATATATATATATATATATATATATATATATATCAAACTCCCTAATTCATAGAGCGAGTACCTATAAAATTAGCTAACATTCGATACTACAGATTAATTATTTAAAGTGTTTTCTCTTTACCAGTCAATGTTTACTCACTATACCAATGTACTGTCTACTAGTGAAATAGATATAAAGACCAGATAGTAAACACTAATGTTTAGATAATACCCATATATCACTATAGTTCTCATCATACTTGCATATTTTTATATTCTTCAAGTTTGAAAATTAAGTAAAAATAAAATCATGCTTTGATTCACAATCAATGCATTTCGTAGGAACTCTCGAAACTTTTGTGCGTTGAGAGTAAACATGTTTTATGAGTAATATACATTAAATCTGCAATTTATAATAACTTTTTATCACATATATATTGATATAATTCTAATCGTACCGGAAATTTACATGTTACTTACCGACTCTCTAAAAAGCATCATTAGTTGCTACATTTGCTGCTATAAGTTTGCGTTCTATTGATTTTCTTAATTTTATTCTTGTAGATATAACTTGAGTTTTTTTAAGTGACATTTTAAGATGCAAATCTACATCCTAAAGTATTGTTTTTATATGAAAAACTTACTAAGATATCGCAACAAAAAATCTTATAAGAAGCACTATGGATTTTTTTTTTTTTTTTTTTTTTTTTTTTTTTGTAATTTATATATATTTTTTATCTTACTTAATTTGCTTTTTCATGTGTATGTATTTCACTACTGTAACTAAAAAAAAATGTATGTAACTTTTGAGAAAATCTTTAAAGTAGTGCTTTATTATATTATTAATCAAAGAATTCCTTTCACATGTAATACTAATGTTTAAATAATCATCATATAAAACCTTCTCTTTACTTTGAAATGACACAGAAAACCAAGTTTTATTTTTATAAAGCTTTTAATTTGGTGCTTAATGTTTTGAAAAAAACCCACGTTAGAGAAGAAAATGGAGTTAAACTTGTTTTATGCCTTAATCCAAGTTACGCAAAAAGTTTTTGTTTTTGCTATTTTCGCAAGTTTTAGTCCTTATTGCTTTAAGCTAAAAAAAAAAGTTTCTTTCAACTATTAAACATCAATGTAATTGTCATGAAACATCTTCAAATATTATTGGAAAAGAAAAAGAGGAAATTTTGTTATCTAGGGCTTTATTGGATTTCACAAAAATAGAGAATGAGCTTGCATTATATATAATATTGAAAATTTGAAAATCATATAACTGGCAAAAAAAAAAAAAAAAAAAAAAAAAACTATTATAGTGAAATCAAGCTTTCAAAGGATGGGCGAGAGAGATTTAACCTTGATCACTCATATTTTTCCCCTATACAGCTTTAAAAAAATCTCATTTTTCCTATACAGGATATATTCTCATGTTAAAGATTTATTAGTTTAAAACTTATAAGTAGGACACAAAATGGTATTACTTTTTCAATCCTAGAAAAAAATAGAAGAGAAAAAAAAATAATATTGCATCTTCTCTTGCAATAAACTCTTTATAATAATAAAAAGATTGATCTAACAGTGAAGCCCTTAGGATTATACTCTGTATTACAATAATCTCGAGCATAAGTAAAAAAAAATCTAATGTATGCAATAAGAATCTTTATTGTCCCAGGCAGTACATAGTAAGAGGAACGCTCATTATGTTCATTTACTTGTTGGTAGACTTTTTTGTTCAGACATGATGCTTGCCTACGATGTCTTATAATGTGACATACTTGTAAATGCAAATTACAATTGTTGAAGTAAGCTATTTTATTTATATATAATACTAAACCTAAACACAATAGTGGAAAGTATATGACTATACTGTAATACTGTACGACCGTTACCACATGATATGTGTCACTGCATTGACTTTATTATTGTTCTTTTTATTATTGATAATTTATATAAAATAATTAAACAAAATCTTTTGCAATGAAATAAAAAAAAATAATAAAACGAAATTTTATATTATAGATAAAAAAAAGTAAACATTCTCCAATTCAATTTATTTTACAAATGAATAGAGTAAATCCATATTGGCAATGCATACTACGTAAATGGAAAACAAAGTAATTATATAGTAATAATAATTTAATAATAATAATAAGGCGGTGGGATCGTCGCGTTGCTTAGGCTGAGTGCTATGTGATTTCAAAGGTGAAGCGAGGTTGCATCTGGTTGGATGGTTGAACGCCTGTAGCTTTTCCTGAGTTCTCATTGTATCCCACTGTCGCAGAGGGTCAAGTTTATCCTACTGAGCCTTCTGGGCCACCTTGAGGTTCCCTCCGCGCCACTCTGCTACTGGATTGTGGCCTAGTAGAGTGGTAAAAAGTAGCGCAGCCTGGGTTCGAACGTGGGTGTGGTGTTGCAAGTCTATAGGCGGTGAATTGCCAAAGAGATGAGCTTGCCCGCATACTCGCTGCAACTATGTCATGCAAGGGTCTCTATGATGTAGAAATGCATTGTTCCAGGCAAAAAGACTCGTGCCCTCTAACCTGTCACGTGTACAGGATAAGATATTAAACCCTGCCTGGCATTGCAAGGCTTGTTAGAAGTCAGCTACGGTTTTACTGTATGTACAGAGTGCCACACAATATGTATATTTATATAAGAAAGAAGGGTAGCTTGAGTCAGTTAGTTTCTGATCAGAGCCCTCAGTGTTGGAAGTATTCTCTATTATGTAGTCATCACAAAAGTGATTGCTGAGGGAATCCAAGACCATAATAATAACATTAAATTGTTTCATGTTTATTTTGATTTAAAACAAGTAATATAAGTATTTTAATTTGATTTTTTATTCAAATAAAACATTTTTGAACTTTATATTAATACTAAAAAAAAACATCATAAAATTGAAACAAGAAAAAATTAAATAAATAAAACATTTACCTATTTTTCTTTTTATAGTTCTTTGTATGGTCTTATGATCATATTGGAATTGTATAATAATATTTAAATATACCTTTATAAACACAGTTGAATAGAAACAAAGTAAATATTATTTGAATAGAACCCTTTATGTACACCTAAAATACATTGTAAACGCAATTTTTGGTCACGTTATTGAATGGCTAAAAAGGTAGAGTGATATTGAAATATATGAACTGCATATATATATATATATATATATATATATATATATATATATATATATATATATATATATATATATATATATACCTTTATTTTAATGTTATTATATTATATAAGTTTGTAGAGCATACATACGAGAAACAAGCACGTTTCTATAGAATTTCAAAGGGTTGTCGGGTGCGTTTGCTTTGGTGTGTTCAATATCAATTGACCTAAAGCGACGCGTAGAACATAAAAACAGACTCTCTTTCTTTCTTATTCCTCATCTATACCAATGCACTTTCAACTTGCCTAAAGCCTTTCTTCTTTATATTTCCTGCATTATATTGTCGATCAATATAGCAAAGATGCACAAACGTCATTTCTTAACGAGGATATTTGTATCAAAAGCTTTTTTTTTTTTTTTTTTTTTTTTTTTTGCTTATCTCTTTTTTCTTTCAAAGTTAAGCCAGATGACTGACACTCATAACATGACAGTCCATCATATTAAGGTCGAGAGAGAAAGAGAAAGAGAGAGAAAGAAAGATATATAGAGAGAAACATAGAGAGAGAGAGAGAGAGAGAGAGAGAGAGAGAGAGAGAGAGAGAGAGAGAGAGAGAGAGAGAGAGAGAGAGAGAGAGAGAGAGAGAGAGAGAGAGAGAGAGAAAAGAAAAATGAAAAAGAGAATAAAGTGGAAAGTAACGAAATGTGTTAAAGTTTTTTGTATCAAAATGAAAACAAACCTGTTTAAAAAAATAATTCATTTTGTAAGCTTTTATTTTTAAAACATTGTTTTCCTCAACATTATTTTAAATTTGTGTATTTTAAAAATTTCGTTACATCATATATGCTCTTTTTTTTTCAAACGAAGACAAACAATATAATGGTCTAAACAAAGAGCATTGTTTAAAAAAAATTATATTAAAAAAAAATCCAATTAGAATCTAAAACATGTTATTTGCTAAAATAATTAACATTGGTAAATTCCAAAATTATTTTCTATTTGTTTAAATGGTAACTTTCCTCATTAAAAAAACGAAAACGAAATGAAACGAAAATTAGCAACAAATTTATTATTTAAATGTTAAACTTACAAAAAGTCAGAATTCATTATGAAACTTAACAAAAACTTTATTATTTTAAAATTAATTATATTTAAATCAAGTCAAAAATTATTAAATTTCAAAAGATAAAGAGACGGCTTTATTAACTATTAATCTAATCGTTTTTACAAAGTTATCAAGAAATCTACTAAGTTTGCAATAAAATTACTGTTCACTTCAGTAAACTTTGATTTGCAATGAGAAAAAAATGAATTATAAATGGATCTAAAATTGCAATAGGCTATTCTAAAGAATGACTTAAAATGCTAATTTTACCATGAAAGAATAGAGAGAGAGAGAGAGAGAGAGAGAGAGAGAGAGAGAGAGAGAGAGAGGCTAGAGCCCCTTATTTTATGCAACCTGCGTGTCCTTGTCTCATTAAAAACACATAGATATGCATAAAAAAACTAGACATGATTATTTGATGATGCTGTTTTAACATTTGATAAATAAAAATACAAAACAAACACACAAACAAACAAAAATCAATGACATTCTATTATTTTTTTATACAAAGTTTAATAATATTGTGATGATTTTTAAATAATTTCATTCTTTGTCAAACAAAAGTAAACACGCAATTTTAATAAATACCAAAAAATATAATCAGTTTTATAATAAATATACAACAAATTGATGGAAAAGTCAAACAAGTCATTCTTTTTCCTTGTTCGTTTTACAAAAGATTTGCTACAAACAGAAACACAACTTTATTTCTTTATCGAATTTTCTAACTTGTGGACAAAAATGTTGACAAAAGCTTTTTACACTAAACACTGATTTTCAAATCTTTTAAAACCACACGCAACAGCTTTCAATATAAAATTTATAGAGCATTTTTATTATATAAGTTATGGATTGCTCAGTGTTTCCAGTTTTAAGTTTAAAAAGCAGATAACTGTAATGTTTGCCAATTTTATGACAAAAAAGTATCAGTTGCCATACCGTTATACGTGCGAGTCTCACGCCCAGCACTCGATTGATATCCGAGGGCGGCACTGAGTAAGATCGTGATTGCTGAGTGTTAATGGGTATGTCACAGACACCGAATATTGCCTTGTGATACAATTATAATTAGTACCAACATGACAGTGCTTGCAGCATACATCTACACTGACAGAGAACTATGGCTTAGAAAATTGTTCACTTTGAGTCTTTACGTAATTTACAGCGCAAGGACGTTGTGCGTGGCTCGCACAGTTTGATTTTAATGCAGTTCCTACGTAATAAATAATTCCGGAGGTAAAAGGTCTTCCACAAGTTTTTATTTATTTAATTTTTTTTTTTTTTTTGAGAATATCTTGTCAGCTGCCTAAGATAGAATTTTTCTATGGCTTCTCTTCGGTATTTCAGGTGAATATTGAGGCAATTCATCTGACTTTTTATGCCTCAGCCACAACCCCCTCCCCCGTAGTTTCTAATTTTCTGCTTATTTCCCTCTCTTGAAAATCCTTTCATCCATAACTGGATATAAGTCAGTACCAAACGGGTGGAAATTCTGTCTGACTTTTCCTTCCGCCTGTGACAAAGTGTCATTTCAAGGAGTGACCAGTTTTGGTGAAGTAAAGTAATAAAACAAATAAGCTATAGTATTCTACAGCTTCTAAAAATAACGTAATAATATATATTTTTTTTATCAAATTAAAGTAATAAAAGACTTTTTTTTATAGAAGAATTCTTACATTAACTTTAATATTATAGTATGTGTAAGAGATGTATCTTTAAGCAAAAGTTAAGTTGGCGGAAGTTAGCTTGAGTTTCTTTGCTTTTTCACTTGGTAGTTTTCATCTGTATAAGAGTATATATAGTAAGCGAGGAGCTAGATAATAGTAGGTTAGCGTGGATACATAAATATATCTGCCCATGCACAATGGAGAATGAGGAGCGAGTAGGGAGCTATATTTCTCACTACAAAAAAGAAACTTCTTCTTCTTCTTTTTTTTTCTTTCTCAAAACCTACGTAAAAAATAAAAGGATGCGATCGATATTACGCACACACACACACACCTCCCTCTACTTTTCATCTCATTCATTGAGAAAACTTGCATAAACTGTTCTGATATTCTCATCATGTGTTGACTTTTCAATGCCTCATTCTGACATCTAGTTCCCCTACATTTAATATTTCCACACTCTTTATTTTATATAGTATTCTTTTAATTCTTTTAAGTCACGTATTATTTGAAAAGTACTCACATTTTAAGAACTTTTTATTGTATTAAATTCTTTGTTTAACACTGAATTTTTACAGTAAAATTTTTTACATTGTATTATTTATATTTTATTACAATACATTTTTTCTCATTTTTATGAGTGAGCAGAGCAGGTTCTTCGTTTTAATCTCCAGTGTACAGAAAAAACCATCATGTTTTAAAACTTATATTTAAATCATGTAATGTCATTTAGTATGATTAAATGCACTGTTCTAAACTTTGTACATGTTAAAGCCATAGACCACATAAAACAGCACGTGCTTTTTAATGAATAAACACGAAATGGGATCTTCAAAACTGATGACAATTTTTACCAGAATGTTAATGCAGCCCCACGAGAGAGCGCGAAAACACTGTAAAGTATGCACTTTGCGTGAAAATTCATGTTTATGACGTCAGAAACATGCAAAAATTAGTATGAAAATGTTGTGCGGGTTGCATAAATCGAATTTTCTGATCACTGCTACGGGGCTACTGTTGGGTTTTGAGACAAACTAATGTTATTTATGTAAATCCCATCAAGTGTTTTGTGATATAAATGCTTATGTTTTTCTCTGGTCTATTCCTTTAACTTCTCTAAAATTTGTTACATGCATATTAAAAGTTAAATTAACACTTTTTAACAGTTTAGTATATTTTTCATTATTCTTTATTAATTTTATCTTTATATTTACAGATACTGTAATGGACTGTGAAAAAATATGTTTACTTTGCACTTCAACCATAAATTAATTACTAACTAAGTAAATTTTAAATTTAATTGGAAAACCAAAGGGATTGTTCAGGTTGTGAAACGATGCAAATCATTTGGTTTTAGCAGGTAATCTATTTTCATATGTTCATTTTCAGAGTTTGCGAATTCTATTTAGACCAGCAAACTTATCGAAGCGTGCAGAAGAAATAGAAGAACAGTCTCACAAGAGAGAGAGAGAGAGAGAGAGAGAGAGAGAGAGAGAGAGAGAGAGAGAGAGAGAGAGAGAAACGATACGTTCCTAGACTCTTGTTTGTAGTTTAGAAAATCATTATTGATGTCAAACTAAAGTGAAAGTTCGTGACTTTTGTTTAGGCCTATACAAATTAAACTTTAGTTTAAATTACATTTTACTTATAATTACATTCCAAAAATTCTTAAACTTTTTCAATCTCATAGAAAAAGTTTAAGAAAATAATTGATTGATTCCATGAATTTATTCTATAAAAAGAAAAAAAAATCCCTTCTTTCCAAAATTTAAAAAAACAAAACGTATTGCTATGTTATTGTAATAATATTTTATATTGATTTATACAACAGTGCGAAACGAAGTAAATGACAATAATTCTTCAACTTTAATTAGACAATTTGCTTGCCATTTTTTATGGTCTTAAAATATCTTTAAGAAAAATAAATAATATTGGTGTATATAAAACTTCTTAAAAAATGCTCCTTCATATTTAAAATAATTTTTGAAATTCAAATTTTATTTCATTTGAGACGGTGGCCATTTTCGCCGAAGAGTTTGCACCCACTGGGCATTTTTTTTCCAGTGGTGGAATTTAAAAAAAAAAGTTGTTGGAGAAAATACAGCTTTTATTTACAGCTTTTTACAGCTTGAAAAAATTGTCCAGGTCCAGTAGGTGCGAACTCGTTGGAACGATTTCAACAATTAAAAAAAACAAAAGAAAAGTGAACCATCTTTCGGCGTAATGGCCACCGTCTCACTTAAAATAAAATTTACATCTCAAAAATTATCTTAAATATATGAAGGAGCAATTTTTTAAGAAGCTATATTGTTATTTATTTTTATAGATTTTTTTAAAGCCATAAAAAAATGGCATGCAAGTTGTATAAAATTTAGTTGTTTTTTTTAAATATATTTTTTGAAGTTTATACTTTCAAACATGTTTTGACATTTGGTATTTTTGCTGTTACTTTCTATAAAATATCAAATAGCTAAAAAGGGTTAAATTTTAAAAAAAATTGTTAAAAAAAAAGTTAAGTAACAGAGGTTAAACTTTTCGTGTAATTTTTGTACGAAATTTGATTTATGTTGGCAACATTATGAAATATGACTCAAGTTTAAAGTTACATGACATCCCCATATGCAACACAAAACACCATGAGTGGCTGCCTGGACAAGTAAATAAAGTGATAGACTACTTTGTAGGGATACATGAACATTACACGGAAAATTTACATTCTTCGAAAATTATTAAAGCTGAAATATTGTAAAACTCACTTAATAATTATAGAATTACATTTCTTATCCATCCTGCGTTGCATTTTTTTAATTCTGTTCTGTGATTTTTCTTTGGCAAAAAAAAAAAAAAAAAAAAAAAAATTAATTTTAAAGTTGCATCGGACAAGTACCACGCATACATTGTTCATTATTTGACATTTTTTGTGGAATATTTTTATAATAAATTTTACAAGTTTTGAAAAATTAAAAAAGGATAACATAAAAATAAATCAAATCCAATAATATTTTCCACACATACATTTGTATTATTGTAATTGGATACTTAGTCCTGCCAAAAAAATTTATTGTAAATAAAATTTTACTATAAAAAATGTAATTCTTTTGAATATCAAAAATTGAAATAATAACGTTGCATTTTGGATGAAATAAATGTACTGTATGTGAGTAAAAAGCCCAGGATTATTATATTTATGTTTTTGGTTGCGAGGGTGAAATATATAAATATGTTTGTATACAAGTGTGTGTGTGTGTGTGTCTGAGAGAGAGAGAGAGAGAGAGAGAGAGAGAGAGAGAGAGAGAGAGAGAGAGAGAGAGAGAGAGAGAGAGAGAGAGAGAGAGAGAGAGAGAGAGAGAGAGAGAGAGAGAGAGAGAGAGAGAGAGAGAGAGAGAGAGAGAGAGAAGGATATAGTGGGCGTAACTTTGTGCAAGAGTTATGACTATCCTTGCGGTTTGTAAAGCACTATACATACATACACATGTATATCATTATTATTATAAAGCAGAGAAGAGCAGTACTGTGATAATAATGTTCATATATATATATACATCTACATTTGATTATTGCAATGTGTAAATTTCGCAAGAGTACAACTACTCGCAATCATATTTTGAATTAGAACAAAAAGACTACTGCAAAACTTGAGTTACCGTTTTTTATGAATCTAATACACTGACTGATATTTTTTTGTATTACAAAATATATGAACTTTGAATTAACTTTTTTTTCCTACTTACATAACTTAAAACAATTATTATAACTTCTAATATCTACTAGTTTTTATTTGCCCGTCTTCTTCGCAGAAAAACAATAGTTCTAGATAATTAGTTTCAGAATTGAATATTATATGCTTAAAAAGTACACTATTTTCTATTCAATTTTTACTCACTACTCATCAACATCCTGCTTATCCTAAGAATAGACGTGGTCTCATTTTCTTGTCCTTCTAGTGTCTCCAGGCTCATACCTTTCCTGCTTTTCTCTGTCACTGCCGTAGTGTCCTCTTGAATACCCAGTAGACACAAAGAAAGCAATTAAAAAACCCTCTCTTTTATTTCAAACAATACCAGAATACAATACCCACAAGAATTTTTTATTCCTTAGGTTTAAATTAAGTACATTTTACTCTGATTTTAAATTGTATAAACACAGTATTCACCAACAGCAAAAATAAAGAGAAAGAATGAATTATATTTATCATCAATGATAAAATAAATAAGTGTTTCAAACATTAGAAATGTTGCTAGAACACGGATGTATAAGAAAGGAAGTACTCTAAGTTGAGCCCAGAAATACTAAGTAAGTGTCATAATGTGCGTGAGTGTAGAGAGATAATGGAAAAACGGAGAAAGAGAGCAACAATCAATAAGACTTGCTGCAGAAAGTGGTATACTAAGTAGCTCGACCAGTTCTCAACTTTTGTTTATTAACTGCATTGCGTGTCTACAGCTTAAGTGTTTTGCTTTTTGTTCACAAGTCAACTTTTTTTTTTTTTTTTTTTTCATTTGTATCGCGAGTTTAATTAATGAATGCGCAACAGGCAACTGAACAACCGTGTAACCGTCATTTTTAGTGCTGTAGAACATTTCAAATAACAAAGACGTTGAAGTTATAATTAAAAAATTTCAAGAGAATCTAGAATTTCCAAAGTAAGTACAAGGAAAGAGAAAAATATAAATGCGCGTAATATGATTCATCTTATGTTAATTAAATAATTTTTGAAAGATAGAGCCACTTTATCGTTTCTTAACTTATCCAAGTCAGTAATGTATAACTAGAAAATATAGCTACACTGTTTTCAAAGAAGACAAATTTATATACTTTTATAATGTATTATTTAGATTTTTTCTTCTGGTAAATAATAAATAAACAACCCTTTTTACTACGTAGCACAATAAAGTAATGATATATATATATATATATATATATATATATATATATATATATATATATATATATATATATATATATATATATATATATATATATATATATATCGACGGTCTCGCGGCTATTATATGTATCTCACAATCTCGCCGCGTTACACAAAATAGGTATCTCACAATCTCGCCGCGACACACAAAGTAGGTATCTGACTTCCTCGCGCAGCGCACAATATAGGTATTAGAAAATCTCGCCGTACGCACAAATTAGGTATCAGACAATCTCGCGAGTAATTGTCCATATAACATGCGGGCAAATATATACGACGAATTAAATTAAAAATAAATAGCATTTAATAATTGAAAATGTCTTATTTTTATTTTACACAAAATATTTCTTTAGTAATTTTACAGAACCTTAAATTAAATAATATATATTATAATATTAGTAATAAATTATTATTATTATTATTTTAAGTTTGAAAATATAAATTTTTAAAACAAATTTCTTGTGGTTTATATATTACAATTTATATATTTTCAAATCACTAATTATTATTTGTAAAACTAAAGTAAAAAGACATTATTAAACAAAAATGGTAACGTAAAATATTTAAAAATAAATATTATTATTACATTTTATTCTATAATTTTTTTTTACTTTTTAATTAAATTTTATTTTTTAAAAGTATTAAAAGCATTTTAACATAAAAAATATATTTACATTTCAAGTATTTATGTAGAAAAATTCTCTACGGCTGTGAGATACCTATTTTGTGTAAAATAGAGATACCTAATTTGTGCGTATGGCGAGATTTTCTAATACCTATATTGTGCGCATCGCGAGGAAGTCAGATACCTACTTTGTGTGTCGCGGCGAGATTGTGAGATACCTATTTTGTGTGGCGCGGAGAGATTGTGAGATACATATAATAGCCGCGAGACCGTCGATATATATATATATATACATACATACACACATATATATATATTTAATATTCTACAGCAATTCCAAGGCTTCAGAAGCATTATTCAAAAACTATACCATAATTTTCATTTTCTACGAAAGTTTGATTTTAGAAAAAGCTAACTTTTGAAAAGATATGTAAAAAAAAATAAAATAAAATTAGTTAAAAAAAAAAAAGAAAAAAAGAATGAGATGCAAAAAATAAAATAAAAAGGCAAAGAAAATAAAGACAAAGACAGCAGTGAGAGCAACAGAGAGAGAGAGAGAGAGAGAGGAGGGGTGGGGTCAAAAAATGGACGGAGTTTGGAGCTTATTTAACCTATTACTATGTTTGTTGATATATATTTATATATAACAGTAAGAAAATATTCTTGAAGTCAATATATATTTATATATATAATGTTAAAATTTATTTTTGTTGTTAAATTTTAAATAACTTACACAGAAGAAGAAAAAACTGTTGCAAACAATCAAATAAAAATAAATAAAAAGTTTAATCCAATTGATCATAATTTACTTTTTAAACTTATAATATAAAGATAAAACAAAATATATTTTAAGGCACAAAGTTATTTTTGTTTACAAATTGAATTTTGTTTCCCCTGCACAATCTGCGCAGTTGCAGAGATGTAATATGATCTTGACAACAGATCTTACTTGTGCGGGCAGCTCGGCAAATCCTTTGTTTATATTTTAAATGAACATAATATACAGTATAAACTCACTCCAATAGTTTTTTTTTTACAAACTCTAAATTATTTTCTAAAATACTGTTTTTCCATAAAAAATTTTAATAAATAGGCATTTATGCCTATTTTGCAAGCTCGTATTTCTCATACAAATAAATAATTAAATAAAAATATGATGAACAAAAATTTCATTTTATTATAAAAGCCAATGAAATTCAATATTCTTGTTGGGGAAAATAAATACTTGGAAAAGATAAAAAGTTTATTTTTGATAAATAATATTGATAAAAATATGATATTATTGTGTCTTATATATCATTTTAAGCAATGTGAAACCTCTTTTTTTTAATCAAATTCAGTATAAAAAAAAATATATATCCATTCATGTGAATATAAGGGCAATTTCAAATTTCCACCAACGTTTAACGAAGGATGAAATA
This sequence comes from Ecdyonurus torrentis, assembly GCA_949318235.1. Lineage (NCBI taxonomy): Eukaryota > Metazoa > Arthropoda > Insecta > Ephemeroptera > Heptageniidae > Ecdyonurus > Ecdyonurus torrentis. The sequence continues at coordinate 18,170,449 of OX439128.1, read as the reverse complement.
TGAGTTCTAACTTCTGCTTACATGGAAATCAATGGAAAAGAAAGAAAGTATTACAACTGTTTTCAACTTTTCATTTTAAATTAAATTCTTTATATATTATGTATTATATTGCAGACATATAGATTCTGCATTTGTTATTTTTTAAATAAAAAAAAAATTAAATACATGTTAATATTTTTTTAAAGAAAATTTTACTTTCAATATTTCTTTTAAATAATAAATTATTTTATTATTATTTATTATGTTATTTTAAGTGTTTAAAGTTAGTCTTATTACTTCTAATATGGCTTTTATTTTCTACTATGAACTTTAACTTTTCAATCTTTATAAAAGGGACAAAAAGTAATTAGATTTATAAAGTAGTTTATTGATGAAAATTAAAACTTTCGCTTCAAAATTCATCAAAAAAACAGTTTTTAAAAGTGTTATTAAGTTTGCTTGTAAAATTTGTATTATTATTATTTTTTTTTTCGAAAAGTTTTAATTTAGCAAAGATTAAAAAATATTACTTGCAAGTTAGTCAGTATGTTTTATTACTATTATTATTTAAATACGTTTCAGTCTGTAAGTTAAAATATAATAGCGTATAATCATAATAAGACTAACAAGAAAAATAGAGTTTGTAAGTAACAAACTTAACTTGTAATTATTACTAGAAACACAGGAAAAATTATTAACTTCATACTTATATAATTTTTTTATTATAATTTTTTATTTTTACGTGAAGGTTATTTATGATATATGCAGCAAAAACATTGTAACCTTTTACTGTGCAATTCTATTAAGATAAAAAAATTCTTTTTAAAGTGCTTTCTGTTTTAAGTAGCAAAAAAAATTATTTCTCTCTTGAAGGTTTCCTTTGTCTAGAAATTTAAAACAATTGCTTTAAAACTGTAGCAAAAAAAAAAAAAAAAAAAAAAAAATGCAAATTGAAGCTTTAAAATTAAATTTGATTTGAAATTTCTAATCATGTTATTATTATTTTTTTTTTTTTACTGAATTTAATAAGTTTAAATCTTAACTTTTTGTAAGAATATTTTCATTATTTAAGAAAGTAAATAACTTTACAAATATATATTTATATACAGTATATGATGTAAAAAATAAAAGATTGTTTCTACAACATTTTTAAATATTATATTAATAACCCTTCGTTCTCGTTTTAACAAAAATGTAAAATCCAGCAATAGATTTCAACATTTTAATAAGTAAGATATATATAATATCATTTTATTCGATCAACCAATAGCTAGCTTTACTGTCAAAAAAATTAAATTAAAATGCTAAATTAAAGTTTCTCTCATAATAATATTGATTATTTTTCCTCGGGCAAATCAAAAATGTATCACGCAGTACACTTTACATTTTACTTTGAAAGTTAGAAAATACGTCGTGTGCTTTTTCTACAAAACAAAAAGTAGCTTGAAACAGATGTTTAAGTCACTTTTCAACGCTACCTCAGAAACCATACGCAATGTTAATTGAAACATTTTTGCTTTTCTGTCAAAACTAACTTCACTTGCAGGCAGCAAACAAGCAGGCAAAATGTTTTGTGTTATTTTTTTTTCTGTGTGTTTCACATGCAGTCTACATTAGATCAATCTCTGAAACCACTTTTTGGTTTTAGTATAATATGTGCGTTCCAACCACACAGAATATGTAACATAAAGAAAATGGCTTGTATTTGACGTAGGGGTAACCCTACTGGATACTTTTGACACCCTTATTATATAACATACAAAAAGCTTAAAACTATACCAGCTTTATTGCAATCAGAGCTTATGAAATATACATTTAGATTCTTATAAAAATCATTCAACTATGCATTAAAATTTCCTAACTAAAAAAAGGGGGGGAATAGAATGGCTGCAAAATTGATCGTTATATATATATATATATATATATATATATATATATATATATATATATATATATATATATATATATATATATATATATATATATATATATATATATGACTTATACGAGTAACAATACACAAACAGTGTAGTCATAAAAATGCATAAATTACCACTTTCATAATTTTTTCCTCTCGTTTTCTCTCTCTCTCTCTCTCTCTCTCTCTCTCTCTCTCTCTCTTTCTCTCTCTCTCTCTTGGGAAGTTAAAACGATATTATTTTTCTCTAGGAAAAAATAAATGAGCTCTGTTTTCTGTGATAATATATATTTGTGTTTAATATTACAATGGTGCATTATATTTCTAACATTTTTTTTTCTTCGTGTTTAAAATGAATTAGTTGGCAATATTCCATGTCATGTGCTGAATAAATATTAATATAAGAAATGTTTTTCTTTTACAATGACCTAATATAATGTAGGATTACGCATGTATTTATGAAATATATAAAATGTTTTAATCTTAAATAAAAGATGTCATAGTAAAATATATATATATAGCATTATTTTGGCTTTATAATAAAATTTAAGAATGTCGTTAGTTTTTATACTCTTTTTATTGAGTTTTAATAAATTTGATATTGAAGCCTTAAGAAAAAAAATATTCTACACAATAACGTACAATAGAAAGAGGTCGTGAATTTAAAAAGAAAAAAAAAGTAAGATTGTATAGCAGAATGCTTTTATTATTTATTTATTTATTTTTTGTATATAATTTGTGAAGCTATTTAAATTTCTTTGTATATATGTATAATGTATATATATACATTTTAATAAAGTCACCACTTAACTCAAACACTGATTAAATCATCGAAGCATTTAAGTTCATGCTTGGCAAGATAATCACAAAAGTAAATTTCAATTTCTTTCACAAATACATTTTAATAGCTTAAAAACATTTCAAATTGACAGTGTATCATTTCATTATTTACATTACAAACATTAAGCAAAAAAAGGAGATCGGTCGATTGAAAAAAGATCCTTCACGTAAAATAGACTTTTACACTCATACACACACACACACATTTATATATATATATATATATATATATATATATATATATATACTGTATTATATATAGAAATATTATGATAGTTGAAGCCATAAACAAATTGCCTTTGAGAAAACCACGTTATATTAATGAAAGACGCACTTAAATATTTTTATTATTTGTTACAAATTATTTATTTTTGTTTTCATTTTCACATAAATCTACATTATAATATTACATTACTAAAGTTTGTTTCTTTTTAAATAAAATATACTCATATTCATTTTTACTTAATTACTCCTTTATAAAATTAATCTTTTACACAACGTGTTTATAATTTTGAAAATAACTCTGCACATCACACGTTTTTTGTTTCCTTTTGTTTTCAAAACTTCATACTATTAGCTGTTTTATATTTAAATATACATATACAAATGCTATACGCCTACGGTTCTTTTTTCTCTTTATATTATACATATACATAAAACTTTTCATTTTTTTTTTTTTTTTAAAGAGGAAAGTTTTATAATATACATCATAATCATATTCAAATGTGACATGTTATTTTGATAATATTTGAAAACTTCCTTCCTATGTGCCAGCAGCCAGCACGAGCTACAAAGAACTAATCTCTTAATCTTTTAAACCACAAAGCACAGTAAGAGAAAAGAGGGTTTCTATTTTATTTGCACATCTTACAAAATGCAGCTAGAAAACTTTACTTAAAGAAATAATGTAGTTAATCGTCGACGTCTTTTTCTTTACTTTTCTCTTCTTGGTTAATTAAAACAAAAAACAATACGGTATAATTAGTTTAAAACTTTGTTATTATTTAATTTTACAAATAAAATAATAAAATAATATATTTATTAATGTTAATTTTATTGTTATTTACAGCCATTATTATTTTTTAGTTATATATTTATAATTAAATTAAATAATAAGTTTGTATTTTTAGTAGTCAAATAATAAAGAATTTATTCAAAAGATTTGTCTTATTTTATAATATTAACAATGTGCGTTGATATTTAAGTATAATGGGTATTTACAAAACTTTTTGCTATAAAAAATTGAGTTAAATGTTACTTAAAGCGTGAATGAAGAAAAACTTGGAGAAGATTTAGTAACAAGTGTTACATTTAGTATCTCATTATTTATATCTCACCATTTTGTTTAACTTTTTAACTTATTTTATAATTTTTTTTTTTTTTTTGTGTTATATTTATATGAACGCAGCATTTTAATATTTTTTTTATTGAACATGTGTTAAAACAGTCAATGTTCAAACTAAAATTATAAACTTTCCCTTGAGTACTCTGTAATTTGGAAGATTTAGATGAGCGTATTATTTTACTCATTATTATGCTCTAAATAAAAAATAATAATAATAAAAAAAAAAACGTTTGAAATTTATCCAAAAGTTAACTATTTTTGAGCAATTCTAAATAAAAAAAATATATATAAAAGATGATTTTCAAGTGACATACTGTATCAGAATTTTCCTCACAGTTGCATTTCATACCTAAAACAATTTGTAATATAGCGAACAAGTTACTTCATTTACACATTACTGTGTAACATTCTAGTATAAAAAATACTAATAATAAAATAAACTTTCAAATTTATTTATTGTGCTTTACGATAAAGTAAATTCCATTCAATATATTGTAGTACACTCTAAATCTCTCTCACATTCCAATGTACTAAAGTATCCTGCAGAGTATGCAGCCAGCACGACCCTCGCTCTACTGGTTTTGTATAATACTTGTTTCTGCTCTCGAATAAATCATGAAAAATATGCATTTTAACACAAAACAAAGGAAAATATATCATCAGGGCTACATCTTAATTTACGATCAATTATTATATATAGCTTCTATATTATTTATTTTGCTTTAAGGTGGGATATCAGCTACTGCGGGATATGACTAAAAAGTTGTAAAGAAAGAAAAATCTGAAATTATGCACAGTAATACATTAGGATAACGTTATCCTAATTCTGATCCTTCAAAAATGTAAAAAAAATTGGGGGTCACCATGCCAGATTTAGAATTATGATTTTTTTTTTGTGTGGAAAGATATAGTTCCATAAGAGCCCATCTTAATTTCATTGACTATTTTCTTTTACAATATATTATTATTTGTAGCATTTTCATCAAAGAAAGTTCCTCAAAAGCTATAAAATGTTTTATATGCCGTATATATATAATATATAAATATATAATGTAAATTTTAGTTCTTATACTTTAATATTACATAATGTAGTCTTTTTAAAATCATATTTGATAAAAGAATATAGAAAAAGTCATGATAATTAATTTATAAACTAAAATACAGAAATGTAAACTAAAATAATGACTGCTACAATCCATTTCTGTGATTAAAGTTAAATTTATATTATATTATTTGATTTCTAAATATTATTTTAAAATATTTATATAATATATTTTTACACTTAATATTAACTAATTAATGTAATAAACATTTTATCTAATTAATAATTTTTCGTAATTCTTAACTATAAAATATATTTCAAGTTAATATTCGATTCTCATCAAATAATATAATCATCAAGTATAAGATTTTCAAATTAAATATTAATTTTATAGTTTTAATGGCACAACAGGAAATACATGTATATTTGTACAGTACAGTATTTTATATTATTTATTTTATTTATACATAATAAATGGCTCATAAAGAGTGTTTAATATTAATGTAAAGTAATAATAATTATAATGAACGTTTTTTGTGTTAAAAATCTAGATAATTATGAAAGAATAATTTTATGTAAACATATGAATATTCTAAAGTATAAGAGTTGTTATATACAGTATATATATATATATATATATATATATATATATATATATATATATATATATATATATATATATATATATATATATATATATATATATATATATATATATTATATATAATATCATAACAAACATATAAGATATTAATTACCAAAAAACGAACATTAAAAATCTATAGCTAAAAACGGTATATTTACTTTTACAGCTTATAAAAAATGTAAAGTCAACAAACTTCAATATTTGACATTACTTATGAACAAATATTGTTGGTTATAATAAGAAATATGAAACTTTTACAAGTACTTTTGAGCATAATATTGCATTTCCAACGTACAAAAGCTATCTTTAAAAAAATGTACCAAAAGTTATGTTACGTTTGCATTGCTTTCTTTCATTGATATACTTTCTTTTAGAAAACTTACGTACCTATTTTTGATAAATTCTTGATTTTAGTAATAAACAAGCATGCATTTATTTTTTAAAGTGGTAATTTTTACAATGAGCCAATATATTAGTTTTATGCAAAAGTATTGATATTTTCAATGTCAGGCTTTAAGAATGTTATATAATGTCGTTTTTTAGCACTCACCTCACACTATAGAAGTTTTATTAGAGCTTAATTTTAAGTTTAATTTGAGCTTTAAATATATGTAACAACAGTAAAAAAACAGTAATTGCATTATGAAATTTGATGATATCTTGTGTTATACTTGAAGAAACAAATTGTTTCATTGATCTTATGACCCTAGAAATGAGTAGTTTGAAAGTTGTTGGAACTGCAGTTTGTACTTCTTTCACTTCATTTCATTACTAAGATACTCTAAAACTGAGAGAGAGAGAGAGAGAGAGAGAGAGAGAGAGAGAGAGAAGAGAGAGAGAGAGAGAGAGAGAGAGAGAGAGAGAGAGAGAAAGTTAGCGAGGGCTAAGTGAGAGTAAAAGAAGTGAAAAGTCAGTCGGATGCAGTTTGCAGTTAGGGAACACTTTAGTGGTCACCCACGTTCACTCTGCAGGGATATCTTTTTTCTCTTCGTCCCCTCACCCCTTAATCTAATCTCCGTCTTTGGTCAAATGCCAAACTACTATAGCTATATCCTTTTAGCTATATGTATATTCACAAGCAATTGTTACGTATTTCAATTTTGAAAAACACATTTTAACATTCAAACACTATATTCTCATTCTATTTTACCACAATTTATTTTCTGTGGTGTATGTATGTGTGTGTGTGTGTGTATATATATATATATATATATATATATATATATATAATATATATATATATATATATATATATATATATATATATATATATATATATATATATATATATATATATATATAATATATATATATATATATATATATATATATATATATATATATATATATATATATATATATATATATATATATATATAAATAAAATATATATATATATATATATATATATATATATATATATACACACGGTAACTTATGAAGAGCTGATGTTGTAAAATTACTTTGGGGATTTAAGCATACTTCTCTCAATGGTTTTATTGTCAGTTTTCTCAATTTGTTTTATATTATTTAATGGTTTTATAGAAGTTAACATATATAGAGAAGATAAAGACTTTATTTTAACATCATGAGATAAAATCATATACTTTTCATGACAACACTAAACAATTTCTTTCATCTATTAGTTATTAGATATAAATAAAAATTTAAGTGTTAGAATGAAATTTGGCAGAAGAACAATTTTAAAATTTAAAATAGTAACCCCTGTAATTCTAACTTTCTTTTTAAATTAGTTAATTAAAATTATGATTGCTAGAGTGTAAAAACAATAATTTAGTTTTGCATGTGCTTTATTTCTAAGCTTAGAGATGACAAGAGTTATGTTGGAAACGCAAATAGGGCAGTGAAAATTGAAAAGAAGGACCTAGTCAGCAGTTACTTGTGCCAACATGCGGAGGGTATCTTGCACTTTATTGACTCTTTTTAAATCTTTCACGTTCAGAATAAAAATTTAAATTACTTTGCACCAATGTAAAAACGATTTACTGGTAATTTTCAATGGAAATACTATTAAATTACTTTTACTATTAAAGTAGAGCGTATATTATTGGAATTTTATCTAAATTTCTGTTAATGAATAAATTCTATAGGTACAATTAATTGGTAATTTTTTTTTCACATGAACTAATATTTTTTTAAGATACTGTTTATTAATTTATTACTTGATACTAATTAATTATAATTTTGCTATAAGAACAAATACAATATTGTAGAAAGTAAAATATTAGATGAGTAATTATTTACTATGATTGTCAATATTATCTTAACATACATAGCAATTCAATTTAATTTGATTTAATTCAATTTGTATTGATTTAGGTTTTCACAGTTTAATGAACAGTGTTAAACATTGTTAGTGTTTTCAAATCTAACAATATAGCCTTGGCGGGTGTTGTTTGTCTTTTCTTCGCGACGTTTCGCGTCCTACGTTGGGCGCATCTTCAAGTACGAGTATGCCTGAGTGATGAAGTTCTACTACTTCTGTACCTGATTCTTTAAATACCAACATTGGACGTGAAACCTTGTGAAGAGAGGAACAAAAACATGTCACAGTTATCCCTTTAGAGTTTAATACACTAGTTTTATTTTAATTTAAATGGTTTATTATTGAGGCTAAAGAAAGGTACAGTATGTACCCGAAGGAAATGAAAAACTTGAACAACAATGGGAATAAATGCCAACATTTAAATGCACCCACCGCACGCGCTCTATATCTTGGCCTGTGTAATATATGTTATATGACAATGTTGCCATATTTATTTATATTTTCCATAAGCCTAATGTATTGCAAGATTTAGATTTCATTTCGGTACATACATGATCCTTGAAATACAATAAGTATGCAATTTAATCACAGTAACAATAAGTACACATTATTTGTACAGGGTTAGACAGTGTTAGTTGTAAGAGAGGGCTACGTCATTGTAAAGCCTATGCATTTTTTTTTTATATAGTGACGGACTATACTGTATTGTCTGCTTAATGAATGCTTTGTGAATATTTGTTACTTTTTATATATTATATATCATCAATGTATTGGCCAAGTAAAATGATCAATTTTTGGCTACAACAAATTATTCAAATCTAATTTAATATTATGAAGAAATACATCTTTTCTCATTAATCTGATCAGTATAAAATATTAGATTTTAAATTAAACAAGAGATCAAAGTATTATTGTGTATTAAAGTTTCCAACGTTTATTAGAAACCACATAAGAGATGTTGTCTCCGTAGACTTAGTGTTGTAACCAAGTGCTCAAGGTTACACAACTAAAGAGGTGTCAACCAACATTACATGCTTTAATGCCTTGCACTCAAAGCTCGATGCATTGGATGCCACATTTATGCACTCATGCAGAAGTTTCATTTTATTGCAATCTACACGTCATTTTTTATATAATTAATAATGTAACATAATTTAATTCAATCATGACACTGAACTTTAACTCTGTAATAATAATATGGTAATGTAGTCAGATAACTTATTCTTCTATTTATTTAAGAATACTTAACACTTTATAATCTTTCAAAGGTCAAGGGTATGGAGTTTCTGGTTTTAATAGATTTTACATTAAACATTATCTACTTTGCTTGACATGTATCATTTGGAGACACAATCAACGTAGAATGCCAGTCGTGTCTAAATCTGAATTTCATATAGAAATAGTTTCCATAAGTGACAGAAATACCGGGGAAAAGAAGGTCAGTTGCTAAAACTAGGTTTAGGTTTGACGATTATTACATGCTAAAACTAACAGTTTACTAAAACTCTTTAATAATATTTAAAATGTGTTATTATGGGTAACATCATGTTATTTTCAATTCACCTAACTGTCTAGTAGAACAGACTGTTACTATTTTTATTGTATTAAAAAGAGAGCTTATTTCTTTATTTTAAACCATTTATGTCTTAAATGCATGATAATTTACATAATATTTATGATATAAATTTAAATGTAAATTCCATTCTATGAATATATTTATATCAATATTTGATCTTAAGTTGGATAAAGAAACAAAATAGGCTACAAAATATACGGATCTTATGGAAATAAATTAATAATTTTTTTAAATACATATTATTTAAAAGATTACTTTTTACTTGTTAGTTGTTATTTTATTGAAAGTATGTGCATTACAAATAACAATTTTAGACAAGGCTATAAAATTTACACTTGCGTTTCAATTTATTTCAAAATAACATTTTAAACTTTTTTAATTTTTATCAAAAAATAGCATGAAATAATACAATTTTACACTTTGATTAATTAAAATATTACTCTTAGTTTTAAATGCTACTTATATATAAAATAGCCATTAAAATATTGTTTTTGTTTTTTTGCAAAGTGATATTAAAAAAGTTTATATATATTATAATAAAAGAAAATATTTTGAGTTGAAAACTTTTCAGAATTAATAAAATGTAAAATTCTATTAAATTAAACGTCAAGACTAATTTTATTACAAAAAATGAGTTTAAAGGAGGAGTTATCATTGGACTAAAGTTAAGATATAACAAGTTAGAAAAGAAAAAAATTGATGAGAAAAACTTTTCATTAATTTCTAATATATAAATATAATGAAATTTCGGAACGTTTATACATATAATGAGTTATAAAAGAATCTAATAATAAAATTATTGAACAACTTTTTGTAAAAATTGGTAGGAAAAAGTTAAGCTGTTTTTGAAGATATTGTTTGCTTTCATACTAGCAAGAGAGAGTGAGAGAGAGAAAAAAAAGAAGATATTTTTATTGTCGTATTATACGTTCAAATGTTTTGACAAGTTGTGTGCTAAAAATAGATTTGATGATAAAAGACCATTTCTTTTTCTTCTTTTTCTTCACGACTCACGTAATTTGAAGTTACTTCAGTGTAAAATATTATTAGTATCATACTGTAGGACGCAGAAAGAAAAAGAATATGTGAAATTACTTGAAATAATAATACTATTACTTTAAAAGATTTAGTATAAAAAAAAAGGTCTCCAGTTTCATCTTATATAGCTGAAATGATTGAAGAAAACTTTTTTTTTCTCCCCCTCTTCTGAACTGCCAGCTGATATCGTATATATTTATTATGGAATAAGTATAAGATATCATACTACTTATTATGCAGTTCATGTAACCAAGGGAAAAGTTGCATGCAACAAACCTCCTCCTACTTATTTCTTCTTGTCACTGCCCCGAAAAAAAAATTATATATGAACACCCTGTGAAAGTTGCAATAGTAAGTAGAGCATAGTAACCAGTTGCAGCATTGTAAAATTTAACCACGTTTTTAGGGTTACAAACTTTTGTTACTAATAAAATACTTTTACACTGATTTTTTTTTTATAAAATAATAATATACATATATATTTTAAAGGATTATATATATAGAAAGAGAAAATGGGAACAAAAATTTTCTCTCTCGCGTTATTCTTATTTGCATGATTATTAAATTTTAAGCCAGGGTTGTATCTTATATATATTTATAATATAAAACTTGTTTCTCTGGTTTAAAAATTGAATTAAATTACAAGGTTTTATGTGTTTTCCTCCTTATTTGTTCACCCGTCCGCCTGCCTTACGACACGACATGCAAGAATTTCATCAATAGTAAGAGAGAGTTAAATCGATTAAATGACAAACAGATGAGTTTTAAATGAAAACCTGAATTTTTTATTTGTTTTAATTTGTTCTGGAGAGGGAGAGGGAGAGAGAGAGAGAGAAGATCGAAAGTTCTTGGCGTTTCTTCAGTGAATTCAAATAACTCAAGGCATATCACACCACAATGTAAAAAAAAAAAAAAAAAAAAAACTATAAAATGATTTACTACATATACACATACTATTGCAAACTTGTCACCTATGTAGTATAATATACGATATGTGCATAAAAAAGTAATATAATATAAAAGAACTTTACACTCAATATCTTTAAAATATTTCTTTTGTCTCTTTATTGCACGGAATTTAAATACTAAAAAGTTATTGCTGTTAGTTACTATAATTTAACAAAATAATAATAAAAATTATATATTATATTTAAATTGTGTTACAGTTTTAACACATAATTATATGAGTTGCAATTCTTTTCAATTAAAAATGTTCAAGTTCTAAGTATATAGTTGAATGGAAACGTGTGTATATATAATATTGTAAAGAATGTATAATATTTCTCGAAATACACCTGAAACCTTAAGAAATTTGTTAAATTTATAAGCGTGAATTACGTTTTAATTAAAAATATATATATATATATATATATAATTATAAAAAGTATAATTCGCAGAATTATATATATATAAATTATTGTACAGTATACTTCCTTTTTTTTTTTACTCTCTCTCTCTCTCTCTCTTTTCCCCACGTATAAATATGAATAAAGTTGAATAAATTTTATATGAATAAAAATTACTTTCTATTATAAAAGATATGAATTTTATTGTTACATCGATTAAAATATATATTTAGATATAAAAAAGTACGAGAATAAAAGAGGAAGCAAAATAATATATATATTTTTATAAAATGTGACGCTGTTTAGAACGTTGCGAATATTTCTCTTGCAACTTTTGAGTGGGAGGCTTACAATTTATTCAACACCATGGGGCTGTTCAGTCAGAACAAAACACGTTGTTGCTTCTCTCTCTCTCTCTCTCTCTCTCTCTCTCTCTCTTTCTCTCTCTCTCTCCTAATGTTAACTCTTTTTTCCTTATCCCATAACTTATTTGTATAAGAAAAGTGTGTTGACTTTGAAATTCACTCAGTTGATGTCTAATAAATCGTGTTATTTTAAATTATAGATAAGTGGCTTTACTAATCTTCTCACACATATACCATCAAAAGATCGATCTTTATTTTTATTTCATACATATTGCGGCAAAATGAACTCCTACTGTGTATATTATATTTACAAAACACTAAGTTTTCTTTTTCTTTTTTAGTTTTTTTTTTCTTTTTTTTTATATAGTTTTTTTGTACGTTTTATAAAAATATGGCTGGGTAACTTGTGATACATAACATCCGATAACTAAAATTGTATAATTTTCTTTTAAGAAAAATATCTTCTTTCCGTCGCTGCTTTTTTACATACAATTTTTTACTCATAATAAAAAATTGTTATACAGTCATCATTAATATTTCATCTAGATTATTATTATTATAGCGAGAGCTTCTGATTGTTTGCCTTTGCTTTGTTGCGTAAATCACATTTTTTAATTAACATGTTGTGTTGATTTTAATTATGAAAATATTACGTTTTTTTAATTACATGATTAAATTTTGCTTCCATTTACGTAAACATGACGTACATATTAATTAACTTTTTTTTTTGCACACAACAAATCGGTTATTTACCATAATATTCAGAATTATATAAAACAACAATATTATTGCCAGTGTAGGTTTTAAATGATAAAATTATTTTCTAGAAATCCATATTTAATCAATTTTTAGATTTTAATGAATCATTAGTAATATCAATGATGCAAGCAATTGATTTTGATGAAAAAAGTAATTATTAAATGTGAAACATAATAAATTTCAAACTTCATGCCATGATTTTTGCTTCAAGCTGCGGTAATATTTTACTGTGTCGTGTACTGTCTTGCAGTATACGTAATAATAATTATGAAGGTGCAGGCACAAAAGTAAATGGCTGTAAATTATTTCTCTAAGTCAAGACAAATTAAACTCTTTTGCGCAGGTGCGCTCTGTATAACAATTATAAACTTTTAAGAAGTCAGTCAACAATTTTGTTAATTCTTCTTTACAAAAGCCTATTTCTTAATTTGCTTATGTACTATACGGATTTACTATTTTATAAAAGCTTTTAATATTATTTATAATAATGCAACTTTATAGTTTTTTGTCTTGACAAATATAATTAAAAATTTTGAAGTTCCAAATATATTACAAACAAAATTAGTTTATAATTAAATTTTGAATAAATTAAAATTTTTGTTTTAGCATTTTCTCTTTGACTTTATACGTGAGGAAGGGAAAGTTATTATGCAAGCAACAAGCAAAGGTTTGGGTTTAATGACGTGATGGATGAAGATTCATCGTGGTATATAAAAGAAAAGAACATGAAAGCGAATACGCCTTGTTTACAACTTGTTTATTTGTTTATCAACTTTTAAATAAAACTCGTTACAAAGTGAACAACAACGATTAAATATTCTATTTTGAAACTTTTTTTTATATTCATAGCTAATTCTACGTAAAAAATAATTTTGAATTACCCAGAATCATGATTTTGTTATTTATATTATAACTTTTTATTTTACTATATTATATAATATATTTTTTAAATTAATATTCAGTTTAGGTTTGAAAAAATGTTTTAGAATAAAGACAGCGGATTTTTATGATATACCAACAACGATATAGATAAAAACTTTCATTTAAAATATGACATTATAATTTTCCACCACCCTAAAAAAGTGTGTTTTTTGTGTATTATATAAATATCAACCCCGTTTTTTTTTTTTTTTTTTTTTTTTTTTTTTACCAAATGAAGAAAACGTTTTTAATATTTTAATACTCCCTTGTAGGTCTTCAATATATATATTAAAGAAGACACACTGATTAAATTATTAATTTTTTCTTCTTGGTTTTGGTGACGTCAAGTTAAAAAATGTTTTGCTAATAGTTCCCCACACACTTTATACCGAGATAATTAAATAAGATAAAACAGCGGTATAGAGAAGAGAGGATGAATAAATTTTGCATGCTTGAGAGGTCGATTTTCCTCTAAACCCCACAACGTGGTGTCAACGCTTTTTCCTGCATTGATTAACAGTTTTCTTGACACGCGACTGGAATAAAACAGTAGCCACTAAAGAGCCTTTTTTTCATACTTCCTTTTTTTTTTTTTTTTTTCCTTTTTATATAATATATCTAAAATACATTTTTCTCGACTTTATATTATATTGATAAAACAAGTCATATTTTATACAACTTTTTTCTTTTTTCTTATACACATACCCACTCAACAAAAAAAGTTTTTTTTTATTTGTATGATATTTCCTTGAGCAGATGATCATTGCATGCATTCTAAAAACTAAGTAGGTTTACAAGGATTAATTTATGTTCAGTAAAAGTTGTAAATTTATATTATGAGGTAATATAAATATTATATATATATATATATATATATATATATATATATATATATATATATATATATATATATATAATATAATATTTGTAAATATATTGTAAATATCTTTTCAGTTTGTTTGTTTTTAACCACAACAACTTATTAGGAAACATTGATTTACTGTCAATATAATATAAAAGTTTTCTTGTTGAATTAATTATTTCTATTTTTAACGCTGAAAACACACACACATACACACACACACACACACACAAACATTGTACATTATTAAACAAGCATACAACATGAGTTACGTTTATCACCACATTAAAACTCATACAAAAAAACTTAATTTAAATTAATATGCAATAATATTTTTTTCTATCATGTAATAAAATGATCAATTGAATATATTATATATAAATTCAATATATAATAGGTGTGAAATACGAAATTTATTTCATGAATAATTCAAAAGGTTTGCTCTGAATTAGACAAGCTGCCGTATGAGTGCAATGGTTATTTGCATTGGTTAGAGGATTATTTTCAACCACTTTTCATTATTTTTGTTGATGTATGTTTATGACGTAGTATAAAATAAAAGATTTATTAGATGAACAAGCTCTAGATATTGTTTGATGATTTATAATGCATAATATAGTGGATTATATTTTGAAAATATATGGTGCGCTAGTGATAGACTGTGGTTGATAGAATATAGTTATAATAATTGATAGATTGTTAACGTATTGGTGAGAGAGAAAATCAAAATAATGATACATCTCTAATGAGACTCTCAAAAGCGAAACAACCACAAATATAAGTAGACCGCACATGTCGTGTTACGTCAAAACATTCAACCAGATAATCTGGATTTGATCTGGTATTAACTTCTCTCGTTCAAATAATTTTTATACTCAAATTTATAAATGTTTTAGTTATTGGTATTTCTTTTTAGCTCTAAAGATTATAAATCTGTATGTATGGTTGTATTTTAAATATATCTCTGCATTATTTTTTTTTATTCTTTTAGAGAGATAAAAAATAATAAATATATCCCCTGCTGTATTTAAAAGAAATCATTTGTTAGGATCAGTTTTATTTATTTGTTTTCCTTATTTTGTTGGTAAAAAGCAAGTGTTTACTTTTTAATTAGTATTCAGGACTAATTTTTTGTTCAACAAATTACTGGAAAAACAAAACGTAAAAATAAAATTGCGTTAAAAAAATAACAATAAAAAGTGACAACAAAATACTCAAAGTGAAATATATTTATAAAACATTATTTTCACAAACTGAATTTTATGTAAAGTTAAAATTTTGTTTCCTTTTTAAATCTTACTTTTTTATTTATAAGCTAAAATTTTTCAGCTCACTTCAGTTTAATTTGTAATGAAATGAGAAAAATATTGACATTTTGGTCTACAATATTATACCTATATATATATATATATAATTGAAAATTTTATTGAAAACCCATAATTTCATTTACAAAAGTCCCTTTTTGTGTCCATTGAAGGGAAAATATAAAATAGAAATATAATTAAATATGATGGGACTATATTAATTAAATTTTGACAAGTAAAAGTAATGAGACATTCACCCATACACCGCAAACGTAATATTGTTACATGTATATCGTTACATGTAATTAAATTATATTATTACATCACCCTATTTTATTACAAGATAATTTTCATTAAAGCTGCACTTGTCTAGATAAAAAATAAATAAACAAAACTCTTCAATTACGTGGCAGTACAAGAAAGAAAAACTTTTCATATGTAGTTCTGAGGGAAAAATAAATATAATTTAACTTTAATCATAATAACATTAATTTTAAGAATGATTAAAAAAAATTGTGGAAAAATCATTGAAAATGAACGGAACAAAGAAAATTCGTAAATTATACTGTACAGTACAACATATACTCGACTCACAAAACCTGAGTTACCTGCTGTTCGACCTTTTACGGTATCGCCCAGCCGCCCCCTTTCTCCTCAAATGTGACAATGGGTGATACTTTAGGCATGCCCGATTTAAATCGACTGAGGTTTTTTGAGTCGAGTATAGTTATGAGCTTCTACAACATAATAGTTTGTGGTTGAGCATTATTTTGTTTTAAAATAGAGTGACTTTGTAGTGAAACTTTATTTCTTAAGTGGTGACATTTAACTTTGCTGTAGAGCAAACATATAAACTAAACTCTTCACTCTTTCTTTTCATGGTTTAGAATATTAGTTTATGCAAAATTTTTACTTGTTAAAAGGAAAAGACCTTAAATTTTATCCTTTTTTTAATT
Source organism: Ecdyonurus torrentis (assembly GCA_949318235.1). Classification (NCBI taxonomy): domain Eukaryota; kingdom Metazoa; phylum Arthropoda; class Insecta; order Ephemeroptera; family Heptageniidae; genus Ecdyonurus; species Ecdyonurus torrentis. The sequence continues at coordinate 18,153,265 of OX439128.1, read as the reverse complement.
CACTATCATGAAGTATGCATTTAAACTCCCTTTATATTCATAGTAGAGATCATTGGACGTATTGTCTCGTATGGTATGTCGAAATTTACTTTGAAAACTAATAGGGTCAGTTGGTAACAGGAAATAATTTCACGCTGAGGTTAACTTAAGCTTTTGCATTCCTTTGTGGCCCTTTTGATTAGATACCAAAATAATGTAGAAATTTTATTTTGAAACTTTATACTATAGCTTGAAACTTTGAATTGTAATGTCAAGCCTAGTTTCTATAACAAACAAACAAAAATCAAATGAGAATATTTTATTACATAGAAAAATTGCATGGTGGACAAAAATTTTTTTTTTTTTTATTGATATTATATTTAAACAAGAACTAAAGAAATTAAAGAATTTGAAGAAGTTATATACACAGATAAAATGGTGAAAATATAAATTTGGTGCCTAGAAGAACTAATGAAATACAAATTAACCAGAGATAGGTGCAATCACGCACTATTTAATAATTTGACTTTTATAGGATGCAAATACTTTATTATGTATGAACAAAAAAGTCATATAAACAAGATAATGACAATATCCTATTACACAAGTATAAATGTTGATGTATAATGTAAATATAAACAACAAACTTTAAGCAGCTCATTTCTCTTTATTCTCTCCCCCTCACTTTACTATTACACGCTAACACGGCAAATAGCTATAGCGGAGAAATCTAAATAACTAAAGTAATAGTAACGTTTTCCGTGCTATATTTATATACATTACTCTAGAATCTCATTATTTGTACAATTATATGCAGCATATTTATACAGAAACTTTGATGTTATCCAGATATAGCATATTTACCTATTAAAAAAATTGTTAATTTAAAAAGTAAGTAAGTAAGTATAAGTAAGTATATTTTTCTTATTGTTCCCATAGCAATTCATTGTTTGTATTATATTATAACAAACATTATTAACTTAAAGTAAAGTTACATTAAGATCATAAAGCTCAATATTACATTATATCCAAATACAATAATAAACCTTAATGCTTATGTATTGATAGAAGAACGTGATTGCTGAATGTATAGAGGTGTTAAATTGCTACCGTTTAACAAGACTGTGTTGTGTATACGGCACCTAAGGGCAAGACGCTCGTTCACTAATCCCAACAAGACTTAAACCTTATCTTTCTTACCACTATAAACCACTCCAAGACTTAATCCAGTTTTGTGCTTCGTTAATCTTAATAAGATTTTTCTTTTCATATACTTTTTTTTTACCCTCTTTTACAAAATATAATATTCTTGATTTTATACCTTTTTTTTTTTTTTTTCCTTACAAAAATAATAAATTAATTTATATAAGAAAAGAGTATGGTAGTAAATAATATAGAAATAGAAGGGTAGAGATAATATATATTTACATCGCCTAACCCTGTATTATACCATTAGATAATGCTATCCATTTTAATTTTTTGACATAAAAAAAAAGAATGAAAAACTCATGTATCATCAGAACACTCATTAATTTGCATAAAAGTAAAAAAAAAAAAAAAAAAAAAAAAAAGTATTATAAAAAAAGACTATATAAAAATTTAAATTTTCAACTTGTGTTTTTATCAATTAGGTTTTATGTGTTCTTTTTATGCGTATACATTTCCAACATGCATTACTTAATGTAAAAAATTTAGAATTATATTCGTTGTATTTTAAACCGACGCAATAAATTTCAAAATTATTTCTTTTGTCGGTAGTGCAAGTTATTGTTATCATTAGAAATAATAATATACTAAAAATATCCCCTATCATTGATTAATATTATTTATTTCAGTTTTTTTTTTTTTTTTACTGCTTCCTCTCTTCTTGGCTAAACAAAATTCAAATAAAAGTGGCAATAAATATTTACGTCAAATGTTACGTTTAGGTTTGTTTTATTTATAGCACACGTTTTGTAACAAATTGAATAGAAAATTGAAAAGAAAAAAAATGTTTGTGTGGTGTGTTGTGTGTTTTTAGGTTCAAAAAGAAAAAAAAGAAAAAAGTTATTACATTTTATTTTTACGCTGTTATTTTATTTAATGTTTTATTTCTGCATTACAAAAAATAAAGTAGTTTATTTGTTTTACTTTCTTTTTGTGCAACTTTCAAAACCTGAAAAAAAACACATTTATTTGAAGTGTTATGAGGTATAATAATAGTTGAAAGAGCGAGGGAGCAAGAGAGTAATTTCAAAAATAAAATTAGAGTTACATCGATATAATGCGTCATCATTTTAAATTGGATTTAAAAAAAAAATGCTCCAGTGTATATTGTATATTATCTAATTTTGAAATATTTCAAAAATTATTTGAAAATGTCAAATTATATGACTTCACACAATATGTAAATAAATTAAAAACATAAATTAGGTTTGATATACATAGATCAACAACAAACAATAATAAAATGTAAACACACCTTTATTGTACATGACAAAAGTTATTTTTATACACTCTCTTGAGTCTCTTGTCTGGAAACCTTATTACATTTCAAAAGCTTAAAGATTAACCTACGTAAGTTTACTTGATCACGCATCACAATTTCTTTCTATATATATATATATATATATATATATATATATATATATATATATATATATATATATATATATATATATATATATATATATATATATATATATATATATATATATATATATAATATATATTAGATGAAAGAGAGTATTAAGTCATTATCTACATTATCTACTCGATTTACCTTCAGCTATTTTCATAGTAAAGCTAAACAACTTTATGTAATTTATTTCTAAGTTTGCCTCAAAAGTTTCTAAGCCTTTCCTAACATGTTTCAACTTCATTTTAATACCTGACCCCGTTACTCTCTCTTTCTCTCTCTTTCCAACTTTAATGTATATATAAAGGGGATCTCAAAACCAAATTTTTGCACTAGTTAAACTGTAAAGGTTGAAACATCGCCCACCTCTGATAAAATGGTAATGAGTAAAATGCTAAAATTTACATGCATTTATTACCCCCTTGGTCTGATTTATTCAAAGTTATCCAGATTGTCTGAAATAGCTTTTATAGCGTTGTAATAAACTTTTATGCCCTTCAGCTTTACTTTTTTTCTTTCGTTATATCAGAAAGTATAAGAAAGTAAAAACTCATGTTTAAATTAGCGGATGTTTTGTTTCAATTTGAGTATTTGGTGTATGTGTACTGAAGAGAGTATGTACACTCGATATGTCAGAATAAGTATAAAATAATTTATTGATGCAAAACTTTTCTGCGTTCTAGAAAAAAAAAATCATAATCGCGATAATTTTAAAAAATAACAATTAATTTTGTATCGTATATATTTTTTTTAGTTGTAAATGTAACTTTATAATTAACTTTGAAACGTAGTTGCATTTTAAAGCAACCGAATCTATAGGCAATAATATTTCAGTCAAAATATATGAATGTTAAAGAAGAAAATATAGCTTGTTGTACAGTACGTCTTGCATAATGGAGCAATCATCAATCAATAATCAATTTACATAGTAATCAATGACAAAAAAATTAACTATATTTAACTCGATTTTCTTTATACAATTTATTTCCTTTTATATTATGAATTATCTAGTTTTTTCTACTTCCATCTTTTGCACACAAATAAAAAAAATAAATATAGTAATACGTCATTATTTTGAAGTAACTTTTCTTAGATGTCAATGAAGTCTGTTGAAACTTGAAAGTCACAAGAAAGTTTATATAAAATTACATTAAAAACTTTATAATAACCCCATATATATTTACAAAGTGAAAACTGTTGATGTATTATATAAATTTTCCACATTATGATAAAGTTTAATATTGAAAACTTACAAGGTTAATGTTTTTATAAGTTGAGGTCACCAAAGTTTTTTTGTATGGTCGATTCTTTTCTAACAACAGGTGCTAGAAATCGCCATCAATATTTACGTCAAGTCAATAACATCTGTTGCTCTCTCTCTCTCTCTCTCTCTCTCTCTCTCTCTCTCTCTCTCTCTCTCTCTCTCTCTCTCTCTCTCTCTCTCTCTCTCTCTCTCTCTCTCTCTCTCTCTCTCTTTCTCTCTCTCTCTCTTTCTCTCTTTCTTCCTGCTACTTATAAATTCTCGTCTGTTTCCTTGAAACCGTATAAGTTTATCAAATGATACTTCAAAAGTGTGCAACCAATTCAAACATTGTAAGTCACCTCATGAACACAAATGATCAATTCAACAATATCATCGTGTATACTGTCAGTAATAATAATACTTTTTATTATTGGACGTAATATATCATTGGCATACATAAAAGTAATATGGATTACAATTTTATGAATAAAACATTATACATAATACATAGTTCCATATTTGAAGGAGTCAAATCATGTAAATGTATTTTGTTAATATACAACACTATTCTCAATAACTATTATTAACCAATAGTCTTTTTTATTCAAAAATATAGTGTATATATGTTTTCAATTATTAATAATTAAAATAATTTCAGTGAAAAGAAATTTTACGTAAATTAAAATTCTAGTAAATAAATTATAAAATTGTAATTAAAAATTATCAATAACATTATTTACAATAATTTATTTTCACGTTATATGTTAATGATATAATAACAAAAATTTCAAAACTCTACTGACTGTACTGATAAACAGTTGGGTTAAATTGAGAAGTTTTACTCCTGATTTCGCCCAATAAAAGCTGTTTATTTTTTTTTTTCGACCACTTGCAATGAAAGAACTTTTAAAATAATTTGAAATATTCGTAATGCATTTCTTATTGAAAAATAGTTTTCACTTACACACGTTGCAAAAATTAAAAAAATTTCATTGCAAGTAGTCCATTGAAAGCATTGTTATATTGAATGGAACTCTTATCCATTAATTAATTAATTAATGATTACTTAATTATAATGATTTTTTAAAAAGATAGTACAAATGGAAAACTTGTAATGCCATGTATACGCTCTTATATTATGTAAAAACCTATTTTAACATTCTTTACATAAAACAAATGAAATTTATTATTGTTTTCTAAAAACATGCTTGTTATATATATTATATAATTAATTAACAAACTTCGTGGCTTGATACAAAGGATTTCATTTTACAAACAAAGAGAACGTTTGATTAAGCTGATTTACTTTATAGAGTTGGTGTAAACAATATAGTAGTAATCAAATGTTACTTCAATTAATTATAATAAATTTAAAATAAAGTTTTAAAATGTATATTAAAATAAAAATATTAATTGTATTCAAAAACTAATACAAGCCATTACAATTAGTTATATTATATAATTGAATGATAAAAATATTTCTGAAATTTGAAAATCTTCTGGAAATTCATTCATCAATTAGTTTTTTTATTGGTTTATTAGACTAATTTAAAGTGTTACTTATAGGAGTGAGAGAACATAAAATTTTAGACCACATTACGTCATTTTAAACACTGAATAAAATTATTATGGTATGTAACTTGGCTAAAATAATATTTATGTGAAGAAAAACGCAGAGGGTGAAGATTGAAAGTGAATTAAGCAACGTCTTTTACGCCTTTGATGTTCATGCTTTTAATTGTATAATAATAACAGTTAAATAGAGAAGAAAAATTTATCTTCAAAATTTTAAAGTTCTTTTGTACAAAAAAACATTATACACATACGGTACCTAAAATATTAACTCTCCACTTTTCAATACACCCTTGCCCTACTTCATAATTATAATATATACACATAATTTTAATCCAGTTTAAATGATAATTAATAAAAAAAGGGTGATTATAAGGACATTACAAGCTTCAAAATGTTGAGATACTTTATTCTATAAAGTTTATTATATCATTTTATTTTACACTTGCAATGCTAGCCCTGAAACTAAAATTTAACTAATTACAACTTAAGTGATACGAAAGAAGTGTATTTAAAATGTATATCTAAGAAGCTCACAAAAATAAAATTTAAAATATTTAGACTGGAAGATGTTGAGGATACCATATATTCCAGATAAAACGTACACTAATACCACACTAACAATAAGGCACTTTTTTCCCCTCATACCACTCACTTGCCCTCTGTTGCTTTTTTAGTTTAATTGTACCATACAATGTGATACAGACTTTAACTTCTTTTATAATTAAATAAGAAGTCTTATATATAACGAATAACGTGAATTGTGTAATTATTTTAATGGTTTACTTAGTCAGATCTCATTAAAATTTTACTACGTCTTAAAGCGTATTAACATAAATATAAGCCATTGCTATTCTTTAATCTCAATGCAGTATTATTCTGTTTCTTGGCAATTTTATGTCATTGAAAAGAAAATCCTCTCTAAGTATAAGAATCTTCAAAAAACCTGACATAAGAATTCGAATTTAAAAGCATTTATGTTTATTTATTAAACTTTTTTTCGATAAAAAAAATTCATTCATGCGTCACAACATTTACGTCAGTATACAAAGTTTTTTCTTTTTTTTTTTTCCTTCTTTTTTTTTTATGTTCAATACACCGCGTTCAACATGTAAGCAGATAAAATATTTGAAAAATGGTTTTCAAAGACACGTAAAAAAAGTAAATAATAATAGTAAATAAATAATACATTTTATTTATAAGTTATAAATTTCTTTGAGCGCAAAAGAAAACTGTTTTAATACTTCCTTCGTGTAATAAAATATAAAAATATATCATTTTAATTGCATTTTTGTTTGTGTTTCTCTTGATCTTTAAAATATAAATATAAGATATTACATATTGTATATCATTTTATGCTTTCTGCTCTAACTTTTTTATTACTAAGGTTTCTTTTATTCTACTTGTGATGGGCAAATTACTCAGTATAATTACAAAATATGAATTTTTACAATTTGAAACAGCATTAATTTATCTAAAACTAAATTTTTATATATTAATTTCCTCTATAAATAGGATAAAATAAAATTGCCTATTATTTTATTATAAATGGCTTTCCTTGCTCAATTCATCAAAACTATCTATGTGCATAATATGTTGTTTTAAATATTGTTAAAACTAAAATTATTTTATTTATTTCTGCCATAGAAGAAGACATAAAAAAATTGGAATTAAACAAAAAAATCAGTGATTGCACATGCAAGCATACAGTCATGCAGTCATATAAAACATGGGTTGGAGGGGAAAAAAAAAGACAATATATTATAAAACATACCACTAACACATCTGGGATATGTGCTGCCAACACATATCTGTACTGTTTTTGTTTCTATATAAGAAAGAACATTTTTATTTTGTCAAATTAAATGAAATTTGTATGTGTAATAAATGTAAAAAAAAAAAAAATATTAAGTGAACCGACTGATAAGCTTAGACCTTGGTTGGATTTCTGTATACGAGTGATATAATAATACTAACAACATAAGGAAAATTGTGTTGAGCCTAAAAAAAAAAAAAAAAAAATTAACAAAAAAAAAAATTAACAAAATACAAACTATTTGAGAACTGACTTCAAAGGGCTGACCATTTTTTATAAAGTTGTAAAATTATTGAAATCCAACCACTGAATTCGATATTTTCATGGTTGTAGCCATACGTGTGTTACAGGTACTTCTAAACGATAAAAAAATTGAGCAAAGCAATAGAAAAAATGGATTGAAAACTACTGACAAACAATCAAGAACGTGCTGATTTAGTGATATGAACAATTACAATTTTGTACTGATATATGGTTGTGATATTGTGTTGTAGGTTTGCCAAATGACTTGTACGTGTACTGGCACCAGTATCCTTGGGGTCTTGGACTTTTTGTCTGCAAAATGAGAGCACTCATCTCAGAAACGTAAGTACGAACATCAAATGTATTTAATTTTTAACATATTAAAAATTAAATCTCCATGAATATTTAACTTTTTTTTTGTCTGTTAAAGCTGAAAATGTTTAATATTTTATTTCTTAGAAACAATATTTTGCTATAACAAATATTAAAGTAAAAAATTTAATTAAAAAATTTTTGTTGTATATATTTTTTAAGAATTTTGCTAAATATATATAAGGATCGTACATAAAAAAACCTTTTGAAATAGTTCCAGGGAAATATGTATATTATAGATATTTTCTTATGTATAACAGGAAGCAAATTATAATTTTACTGTGCTGTGTTTGGACTGTACTGTTTGGAAAAATTTACTTTCAAACTTTCTTGAATATAATCTTACTTGAAATTGTAGTAGAAAAACACTTTGCTTGCTGTCAATTTTTTACGATGAACTATTATTATTATTATTATATAATATATAAAATATTCAGTACACTTTTAGTATTACGTTTAAAGCTATAGACCACATAAAACAACATGTGCTATTTAATGAATAAACACGAAATGGGATCTTTAAAACTGATGACAATTTTTACCAGAATGTTAATGTAGTCCCACGAGAGAGCGTGAAAACACTGTAAAGTATGTAATTTAAGTGAAAATTCATGTTTATGACGTCAGAAACATGCAAAAATTAGTATGAAAATGTTGTGCGGGTTGCATAAATTGAATTTTCTGATCACTGCTACGGGGCTACTGTTGGGTTTAGAGAGAGACAAACTAATGTTATTTATGTAAATCCCATCAAATGTTTTGTGATATATATGCTTATGTTTTTCTCTGGTCTATGCCTTTAAGTATAGTGTTAGTCAATTATTTCAACAGACATGAAGTTGAATGGAGGTTATCGGCTTAAAAAAATTCTTAAAATTTTCTATGGCTTAAAACACGTAAAAGTTTGTCTAGTATTTCTCATTTAAATTTCTCTGGAATCGGAGTAGTTTTCTTAAAATTGAAGGAGAAAACAAATTTGATTTTCCTTATAAGCGTGATGTTAAATTAGGGGACCCTTAGCTTTCCCCGCGTTACCCCGCGCGCTAAACCAATAAGCTCCATAGAAAGAAGTAGTTTTGAACTCATTGAGTATAGAATATTTGCATTTGTCAATTACAATGTCTCACTTCATTGAACTATGTTGAGTGAAGTGTCATCTCAACACGAGTACCAGAAAAATTTGAAAGGTTATACAATCTTTAGTCGGCGTATCGTATGATACAATTAAAACCAATAACTTTTATCGTCTTATTTGTTCAAATAAATTTAAACACGGTCACCATAAATAGACTACTGGAATATCAAAAGCAACAAATTTTAACTCTAATCTAACAATTCAAAACTAATTGTAAAGACCTATATATAATCTAAGTAACAGACTTTAAGTTATATAATATATAATGGTATAAAGCCTTTTGACTTTACTATGGTTTGGGACATCTTTGGGTTCACAATACCATTGCACTGAAACTATAATATACCACACCTTGTGTTGTACCAGCGACTTAAGGTGTGTTTTTTTTTGTGTTTTTTTAATTTATTATCATTATTATTTACTTTGATGCTATTAAATTTTTTAGAATTTGAAAACCAAGTAAATGTAACTGCTCATAATATACAATTTGTATATATATTTAAATGTACTTAGTAACAATATTTAATTTAAAAACTTTTAATAAGAAATTTGAGGTATTTTTGATTTAATTCTTTTAAATATAATTATAAAAAATGTAAATTATTAATTGTCTTGAGAGACCAAAGATAATTTTAACCTCATGGCACTTTTTTGGTTTGTTTGTTTGTTATTCTATAACATATACATACTTATTCATTAAATATAAGTTAAAAAGTATTTTTTAGAAAAAAATAACATAAAAGATAAAGATGAGAAAACAGTTTGGTATTTTTACTTAACGTAAAAATAATTGGAACTATTTTCTTTTCCCTTATATTTTTTAAGTATGATTATGCAGGTTGTCAACTTCAATTTATTGAATGACCAGTTTACAATATTAAACTCAAAAAGTTTTGCTATTTTATTTACAAAAGAGAGTAAAAGCAAGAGAGAGAGAGAGAGAGAGAGAGAGAGAGAACTCACAGAGCTTGAGGGTATGTACTTGAAGTTTTGAAATCCTTATAATAATGAATTTGCATAGTTGAATACAAATAGAGTTAGAAAATAAGTTTGCGTCCAGTTTTTACTAAAGTATTAAAAATATATAGTTTGTTTACAAAAGTTGATGTTATACCATCAGTATATAAGATTGACCCGCATACGTTGTTTTCTTGTAACTTATTGAAATAAATCTTCAAATATATTACAATATTATATATTCTTTTCAAATATACTTTGTATGCGGTAAATACATAAAAATTATAAAATGTGATTTACTTTTTAACGCTTTATTGTATTGCATTTTCATTTTGTACAAAGACTAAAAATATGACTGATTTTAAAGCCAATTTTATATTATATAATAATATAAAATTATATACATATAATATATATATATATATATATATATATATATATATATATATATATATATATATATATATATATATATATATATATATATATATATATATATATATATATATAATATAAATTTTTATGTAATGTGTATATCAGCAGGGTTATTACAATTGTTATAGAGATATGAACGTACTGTACACACTACATGCATACATTATAACATTTAATACTAAACTGCCAAAAATTATCGAACTTTATGAATAGTAACAATAATAATAATAATTCACGGGTGGCTTTTCATTATAGGGTGAAATCAGAGACAAGGCTTATCACCCTTCCTTCTCACCCCTGGTTTTACAATACATAATATAACAATAATAGTATTATGCATATATAAATTTTTACAATACATTTTAATTTAAAAATAAAATAATATTTAATATGATTACATACTTCATTTATGCTTTAATTTTGTATACAAAAAATTGATTCACCAAATATAATTTATAAATAAAATGAACACATTTTTTTTTAGAAATTTCATTGATGTAATAAACAAAATCACGTTATTAATATTAAATCAGACTGATTGAAAAATCATTCACAAAATTTTTACTGTATACCGTAGTAATTTTGTTGCATTATACGTTGTAAAATATAATAACAGTGTGAGAAAATTGTCAAGTAATTCTCAGTTTTATTCATGTCCTTGCCTTTTTTTTATATACATTATATATTTTTTTTAAAGTATAATATTACATAATTATATTCATACACCGAGAGCGCAAAAGTTTATCAATTGTATCCAGGGTTGCTCTACTTTAAACTTCTTTACTAGAATATTGTATAATGGTATGTAATGTCAAGTGCAACATAATATGAAAAAAAAATACTACATTGTAAGTTATTCTGTATATACGTGAGATTTCAATCGGAAATTACTGGAAAAAATATAGATAAAAAATATAATAACAAAACAGAATAATATTAACGTATGGTATTGCATTAACTTTAAGCTACAATTTATTATAATAAGAAGTATGAAATCAGAAAATTGATGCAATTTGTATATTGCTTTTGTTCTTTAGTGGAATGTTTCTTTTCATTGCAATTGTTGCAGATTCACTTAACTTAATAATATAACTTTATTAAATGCATATAAAATTTCATTATATTTTCAGTTTTAAATTAAAAAATAGTAAAACAGAAAAATTTGTCCTCTTATTATGATATCAAATAAAAAAGATTAAATAAAAACTATATTGTGTATAATATATTAAAAAAATTATAGTATGCATTTTCTGACACAGACTACTTTTGCAAGTATTTTTTGTACAGTTCTATGCATTTTTTTGGTGTAAAAGACATTTTTTCTGCATTTCTTATTTTAGTGCATATTTGACTTATTATAGCTTATTAAAACTAATTATAATTAACATGTTAAAATTATTTATTTCTTCATTCAAACATTAATTAATAACTATTACCGTGCAAAAAATAAAATAATAATAAAAATAAAAAGAAATAATCCACGATATATTTATTATGATTTAACGTTAACGATTTTACGTTAACGCGACTACAAAACTGATGATTTGTAAGTCAATCATCGATAAAAAAAAAAAGTCCAAGGAAAAGGAAGTTATAAGTATAGATTCTCTTATACTTATTTTTTATTTTTTTATTTTTCAATGCTTTGTATAAAAGAAATAATAATATTATTATAGAATACTGCAGGGGAATAAAAAATGATTACATCATTATTTGTGCAGTAGAATTACTGCAGTTCGATTGTATTGAGCTAAATTAAAAAATTCTCTCCATATCTGCGTCTCAATAATATTAGTTTTAGTGTGATGTAGAATGCAGCTGAGGGCAGTTTTTAGGTCATATAAATAGCTTGAATTTATAGATCGGTTGCCAGCTAAAAATCAACAACATTTTTTCCAGCTTTTCATTAAGCTGTCTAAGGACCTATAGTATAATGAACGCTATAGTATTAAAATAAGTTCTTGACCTATAAAACTTCTACACTGCAGGATGCTAATTTTAATATTTGTTAGCTTTGTATTTAATTTGAAATTGTTTTATTAAAAATAAATTTAAAAACATAAGTCAAAATATTATTAAGTTCAATAAACAACGAAAAAAAAATTTGCATTACTGAAATTAATAATTATTATATTATTGTAGTTAAAAATGCAATATTTCTTCAGTTAGAAAAAAAAAATACCCAGTGTCCAATAACAGCTAATTATTTTTATTCTATTACAGTATTTCTGTGCACTTGTCTTTAAAAGTGCAGAGAAAAGCTATAGATCTTTCTTTTTTTTTTTTTTTTGGAAATAATTGGTTGTACGTGTACGTGTGTAATAATAGAGTTATCAAAATCTAACAAGAATGTTTGTATAAAGAACTTTAATTCTTAATTATTATTGTAGTTATAAAATTATGATAACTCTTTTTTTTATATCTACAATGGTTGTTTATAGTTTCAAAAAAAAAAAAAAAAAAAATCTGGCAACATTAAAATAGTGGCAACTTGGAAACTCTGGTAATTTTTAAAAATAATTTAAAATTCCGCGAAAAAAAAAATGGTGTTTTGTAACATTATAAATTTATTAAAATTTTCATCCAGTTCTACAAAAAAGTTTTTTTTTTTTTTTTTTTTTTTGTATTTTCTTTCTCACAGCGATTTCAATCTTGAAGACTGATGCACTGGCTACAAATCTTTGTGGTGTTCACTGCTGAGTTTCTCTATTAAAGTTAGACAGCTGCAGTATGATAGTTTGTTTTCCTGACGCCCGCTGCAATTTCCTCCAAAACGTCCCCAGATAGCCGTTTCATCTGTGCACCCTCACCCTCACAAGAGTTGCTATACTATATATACGCACACCATGTAATAATGAACTCCAGCATTTTCACTCAAAACTTTCGATCATCACTTGCCCAGCAGGGTTAAAACTGCATTCACTTGGGGACAAATTGCAATTCAAGAGAAAAGTTTACGCTTTATAATCATTTTTGTGTTATATACACAGTATAGCACACATAAAGTTAAAGTTTCTAAAAGTCACTCGTTGCAATTTTACATTCTTTTCCTCTTTTTTTTTCTTTCTTTTTTTTTATTATTAATCAAACATCACATAAACAATCGTTGTTATATATATACATGTACTAGGCACCAAGCTAGTTTTAATTATTACAATATGGTTAAAAAAAAATATATTTGTATGAACGGCTATACTTAATAAAGTTTTATAATCAAAATCAAATTTTTATGACAAATATAACATCGGCAGTGTAAAAGAAAATGTGTATAAATTAATTCAAAACGTACAGCGTACATTATAATAGAAGACTTACAAAAGTAGGTGTAGTGAAAAATATCAACAATCATAGTAACTTACAAAGTGTTAGCAGATGACTTTAATTGTGTTTCTGTCTTGATTTAACATGCTTTATAAGCAGCAGCTATAAGCAGATTTAAAGTTTTAAACAGCTATAGCTAAGATGGAAATTTTTCTCGACACTGGAATTGTATATTATGTAGCTTACTGAGCCTCGAAGCAATTTTGTTTTCCTGAATTTGAACCAAATTTGGTTAGAATATTTTCTTATCTCATTGACTACAAATTCAGGAAATTGAGGCTAAAATAAACCACATTAAAGATTTCAGTATCAAGAAAAAAAAATTTAACTCGAGTCATAGCTGCTTCAACAAAACATGTTAAATCAAGGCAGGAACATAACAGTCATTTGCTAACGACATTTTAGTATTGCTGCATGGGCTCTGACTGTTTTTTTTTTCTCACCAAACCTACTCTTTGCAAGTTTTCTCTTAAATAATAATAATTGAGGCATTATTTTTATCACAAGCAACTTTACGTATTCATATATATTTTTTTTTCTAAACTTAAAATGGCTATACTCCAAAATACTCTTTTAATAGCCTGATTTATGAAAAAACTTGCGCAAAATTGTTTAGATATTAGATATATATAATGTTTAGATAAGATATTATATCTAAATTTGGTGCGCGTGGTAGCAAAATGATTCTAATTATTATAGTATCACATTTATTAAAAAAAAAAAAAAAAAAAGAAGAAGAAGAAGAAGAAATGTCCCTGTAACATCATTATTTTCATCGACTTAAGAAAAAAAAATCAATTAGTATATTTTTATATATAGATGCTTGATCCGGTTTCCCATTTTATGTTCAATATTTTATTTACGATAGATTGTTTTGTATTGATGTAAGAATAGACTCTATAACAATAATTATATTATATAATAGCTGAAATAAGTTTCTAAAGAAGCAGTTTTAAAAATACATTTTTCTTTTCAACATTATAAACACAAAGCACGTGTACTTTTTGCTTTTGTTGTTGAAGATGTTACATGAATATATAGCCCTGCAAAAAAGTCATGTTATTTATACGACAAAGTACATCTAATTTGTGTAAATAAAAACTAAATACACGGAAAATATATTATAATATTAAAATCCGTTTCTCCTCGTTTTTATACAATAATTGTAAATGGTGTGATTGAGTTAAACTTTAAACTTTTAAAGTGAATACTTTTCGTTAAACAATCAATTAGGCAAAAAAAAAAAAAAAAAAAAAAAAAAAATGCAAATATAGTTTTTTATGTAGTCCCAAAGCTCGTATAAGTATTGATTTAATTTTGCCATGCATTGTTTCAGGACATCCTACGCTTCAGTTCTGACAATCGTTGCATTCTCAATGGAGCGCTACATAGCAATATGTCACCCTCTTCACACCTACGCTATGTCAGGCTTACGTCGAGCATCACGTATCATAGCAGGACTCTGGATTGTGGCTTTCCTATGTGCCACTCCATTCGCAGTGTTCACTACCATCGATTACCTACAGTACCCTCCAGGATCAGGGGACATCATTGATGATTCCGCTTTCTGTTCACTCTTCGAAACTCCGGGTAATTTCCCGATCTATGAGACAAGTAGTCTTGTTTTTTTCGTGATCCCCATGATTATCCTCGTGGTGCTGTACACCTTGATGGGGATACACATTAACCGACGTAACACGCTGGGACTGGGGAGACGAGGTGAGGGCAGCGTACATACCCAGACCAAACCCTCGCAGTCATCCAAGTCTATCATTAGAATGCTCAGTAAGTATAAGTATACACCTGTCTTTTAACACTGAGTTGTAAACAGACAAAAAATATTTTCTCATGCCTGCTAACTAATTTTTAAATAAAAGGTACATATTTAAACAGAAATATGTAATAAAAAGTTATAACTACTAAAATAATGTTATTTTTTATAGTTTTTATCGCTTTAACTCTCAGTAATACATACATACCAACTATATCCGCTAACTTTGGCTAATTGTGTGTTTTTAAATATTTGAACAGGCCAGTGTATAATAATTGCGTTTTGAAGCAAACAAAAAGGCTTTTATTGTGTAACGTTAAACAGAACAGTAATTTTTTAAAACAATTATTATTTAATTAGAATTATATTTAAAAAAAATTGTTACTATTTTTTTCTTCTTTTCAGTGGTGAAAAGATATAAAAGATTTTCTTTCATTACCATAACGAATTTAAAAATATATTTTTAATTAGGTGTAATATAAGATTTATTTTTATTATATTATAATCTGGTTCATGCTTGCGCATGCGGTATACTTGCATTGGGTAATGTTGTAGTTAAAAAAAAACAAAAACAAAAAACATTACAGTGATGTAAAGCATAGACCATTTGTTTATGGTTCAAACTGGACTGAGGTGTGGTGCAAAGAAAATAAATCATGCAGAAATTTTGTCTCAAGTGCTCAAGTGTATATAAAGTTATGAAAAATGTACATTTATAATATATGCAACCCAAAAAAGAACAAATTTTTTATTATTATCATTTGTTACACGCATGGATGTATTTCCAATGTTCCAATCATTATTTATCAATGTAGATTGTTTTCTCTGTTCAATTTATTTTAACAGAATTTATATCTGTCTTTTTTTAATGATTTTTCAATGTTGAACAGTTATATTGTAGATTTTTCCATATCACGTAGTAGACTAGTATAATCTGTAATTATTATACTAAACTTTCTAATTCAATTTCAAAAAGATAGAAAAAAAGTATAATCATTATTATAATTAATTATTATTTTAATTGCAGAATTCTTGTCTTTCTTTCTCTTTTCTCTGCTTTTTTTTTATAGTGTTTAAGATTAATAATAATTAATCTCAATATTTTTAGGCGCTGTTGTGATTACATTCTTTCTATGCTGGGCACCATTTCACGCTCAAAGACTGCTCTTCGTCTACCTGGGTGAATCTCTTACTTATAAAGAACATCACGAATGGATTTACCATGTGACTGGCTGCTTCTACTATTTTTCATCTACAGTAAACCCCATTCTCTACAACGTGATGTCTACTAAATATCGTTTGGCCTTCAAGAAAACCCTAATGTGTCAAGTGAATCGTCACGATCGACGAAATTTCACGTCAACTAATCGCTCAACACGTCACGAAGATATTAACCTTCATATCGTGAATTCAAAATCACTAAATGGAGGAGGTGGTGGAGAACACAGTATTCTTCAAAGTGATTATCGTTGCGATGATGGTGAATGCTCATCAATGATTTCAATGAATCATGAATCACAACAAAATATCTATAGAACATCATCTTCTAATAGTCGTCATAATAGTAGTATTTATTCATCAAATAATAAATGTAGTTTAAAAAAACATCAAGATTTAATGGAAGTTAAAGTATTATTAGAAGAAAAAAATAATACAGATAAATTATTACAAACCAATAAAGTATTATTAATATCTAAAAATAAACATGATGATAATTTTAATAAAATGAAATCTGTTTTAGTTACAAAAGCTAAAATTAAATCTCAATATTCGGTTAATTCTTCCAATTCTAATGTAGAAATGTCCCATGCAGTATTAAAAGTTAGTTCTCCAGATTTGCAAACATTAAAGAAAGGGAATTATATTGTTTTATCTCAGTCAGATTATAAGAATTTAGAGTCATCGCTTCCTAACCCTGCGGTAGCTTCATTTCATTCAGAAACAAGAGTGTAAATTTCAGATTTACATAATACGTATGTTATTGAGTTATTGCTTGTTATTTGTTATTTTATAATTTTCCTCTCTTTAAAAAAAATACTTTTAGTTTGGGAAAAAAAGAGTGAGAGAGAGATATATAGTATTTTTACCCATAATGTAATCAAACTTTTATTTTAGTGTTGATTTTGAGTTTCCTATTGAAAGTATACATATTTCTAGGGTAGAATAGTTATAGTTGAATAATTTTTCTTAAAATATAACTCAATCTTTAACGACGTCTCTACATTTGGTTGCAATTTTTGTGTGGATAAAAACTATAAAAGAGAGCCTTTTAAATTGACAAATAATAGAATAAAAATTAAATAATTAAAAATGAATTCAAATATTAATTTTGATTTATTTAGTAATTATTAACAATTGGATGAATAAATTCGGTATCAGAGGCTAGCATATAAGTCCAGCTTTTATTCCCCCATCTCTCCCTTCGTCCCTACAATTTTCAAAAATATTGCTTATGCATGATGTGTTCTCGGCTCCTCGATTCCCATATTATTTTAGCTATCATTTCACTTTAAACCAAATCTATTTCCTCTTCCTAAATTTGTGAACAGCTCTGCTTTTAATCCATCAATGATTACATCAATTTTACATCAATGATTAATTAAGTTGCGGAATACAGAATGTTAAATTCTTATTCTTATATATATATATATATATATATATATATATATATATATATATATATATATATATATATGTGTGTGTGTGTGTGTGTGTGTGTGTGTGTGTGTGTGTGTGTGTGTGTGTGTGTGTGTGTGTATAGTGTAAGATTTTGTGTTTTGAAAGTCTGGAAGCCTCTGGACTTTTGATGAAGTGTTTTACGATGATGAATGTGCTTGTTTATATAGACACGCAAACTTTCAAACGTTGCCAATAACCTCTTATATAGTGAGTGAACTTACGTAGTTTTCAAGTGTGCAAATAGTGTCGATGTCTTGCGGCGATCATCGGCAGTTGCTCGCAAAATGTAGATACGTAGAATCTCTATCTTATTTAGTAAAATACATTTTTAAAAAAATCACAATTTCTATTCAAAATAGAAACGTGTTAATAATATATCCTATTTCTGAAGAGCTTAAATGTTATATTATAATACTTCCTCATGCATATAGCAAGTATTTGTGTGTATGTGGCTAGGTGTATTAAAGCTTTCAAACATGTATGCCAGCACATTTGATCAGTTTACTAAATATAAAATTGTTGAAATATAGTATTCACAATTAATTTATTATTTTACTTTTACTATACATCAAAATGATTAAGCTGTATAATGTATATAGACCACACGAAACAACAACGTGTGCTTTTTAATTATTAAAAACAAAATGGGATCTCCAAAATTGATGACAATTTTTACCAGAATGTAAATGTGACCCCACAAGAGATCGTGAAATGACAGTTCCGGTTTCTAGGCAAAAATTAGCATAAAAATGTTGTGCGGGTTGCATAAATCGAAATTTTCTGATCACTGCTACGGTGCTACAGTTGGCTTTTGAGACAAACTGGTGTTATTTATGGAAGTTCCATCAAGTGTTTTTGTGACATAAATGCTTATATTTTCTTCTGGTCTATTCCTTTAAACTTATTAAAAAAAAAACAACTTGTTATTATTAATATGTAATAGGATTATATTTAAAAAAAATAAATAAAGCTATAACTTATTATAATGTAAAATAATATAATTATAAATTTATATAGAAATTGATCATAAAATATGTATAAAAAATTTACTTACTGTGTATACTTATAGTTTTAATTTTTCATAAGGGGAAACAATCGCTATAAAACCTTTACAAAGGCTATTAAAATTAAAAATAAATAATTAAAAATTTTAATCATAGATTTTAAATATTATATACAGTATAATATGCTTAGAAGAAGAAAAATTCATCGGTGTTATAAAATGTTTTACCTCATATTAATATAAATTCCAATAATCATTATAACTAAATTTTAATATTATATGATTTAAATATTTCTGGTTTTATACGCTCGACGTGTTTCATAATGTTTGTGTTAATGTTAATATCAAAGAATCTCATTGCCTACAGTCATCTATGGTCTCTGTGGTCTGTGTGTAATTATATCGTGTATAAAATAAATTATCTATAAAAAAAAAATTAAAAAAAGTATAAAATAATAAAATAATGACAGCTTTTTTATACGGCAGATTAAATTTTATGACAACAAATTTTCACTAAATTATTATTATTATTTGTATTTTTCATTTGCGATTAGAGAGATTAAATTTAACTTGATATTATTGAATAAATATTAATAATA
Organism: Ecdyonurus torrentis; assembly: GCA_949318235.1. NCBI lineage: Eukaryota > Metazoa > Arthropoda > Insecta > Ephemeroptera > Heptageniidae > Ecdyonurus > Ecdyonurus torrentis. The sequence goes on along the minus strand of OX439128.1, from coordinate 18,133,523 downwards.
TATTACCTAAATACATTGGCCTAATTAGGACATTTTTTAAATATAACAAAGTTGTGTGGATTCTAAATGATAACAATAATGATTTTGTCAGATATAAAAATATGACATCCATTTAATTGTTATAATGTTTCGCATTCATTCCCTATGCTTTGTTATAAAGTTGTTTTATTTGTGATCTGTGATAAATGTGAAATATACATATATTTGTTTGTTTTTAATTTTAATTTTATTATACATAGTATTCTTTTAATTAGTGTAATATGGACTATTATATAAATTTATTAAAAAGAAGACTGATATTAGAAAAAGTTAAATTATTAAGTTCTTTTTGTTTGCTTATAATACTAGATTTATGTATTTTTAAGGGGATATGCTAAAATATAATTATCTTATTTCCATAAGTTCTTTTTTCCCTGCATAATTTATTCCAGCAAAATAGTATATTTAAACTATAGCTGTTAAAACTAGTACATTTTTTAATCGCGCGTATTTCGTTTTTAAAATATTATTAGATTTTGGACCTTATAAATTTGAATAAATTTATCATTTGAATGTTATATCCACATGTTTGTCAAAATCTAATATAAATTTAATTCCTCGTTACGTCATGATTGATTATTTTATTTCGTGTTCATGGAACCATAATCTTCAGTTTGTTTTAGATATTGCAACGAAACGAACCTACAGTATATACAACATTCCTTTTAATTCAATTTGAAATGGCATTTACAGGGTATATTAGATTATAGTTGCTCATATTGCAGTTTTTAAGTCACATAATGAAGACAATTAAGTCTGCTTGAAAATAATATTAATTAAAAATACTATAATAGTAATACTATATAGTGTATTTTTGTAAAAAAAAAAATGTTATAGTTTTAATTTATAATGGAATTATTAAAGACCGCTTGCACTCATATTTAAGAGCCGCCATTTTGTTGGTCAGGAATACATAGGCCAGCATAGGAAAAACGTCATTTTTATTTTTTTAATAGCAAAAGAAGCTTCAAACCTCAATCAAAGCCTTATTTCTAGCTCCTAATAAGCTCGAAGGATATGAGAAAAATTTGTTGAGTTGAAATAAACAATTTTTTATGTGAAAAATTAGGAAAAACGAAGTTTCCCCTATGCTGGACAATGCATTAGTCACCACAAACATGGCGACAAAGCGCAAGGATGTGCAAGGGGTCTTTAATTTACATATTCATTTTTCATTAAATTTAATGCTTATATACTTTTCAAATAAATTTTAACATTTGGCTATGCATTTTTAAGTTGTGATATGACGAAAATATAAAAAAAAATATCACTATACGTCTATACCTCTTCTTGTTGTTGATATTAAAAAAAAATATTTCGTAAGTTAATATAAGAATAAATCACAAATAAATAATAAAATTCTCATTCCCCCCCCCCCCTCATATTTATGCTATATGTTATGCATGATCATGTTTTTCGGCAAAAATGAAATGTTTTTCTTAGAAAAAAACAAAGAGTCCAAAAATATTAGAATTAGATTGTAGTTCATTTTACAACATCACAACAGCTATATGAAATATAATTTCAAATAAGCCATATATATGGTCTGGATTTTTTTTTTTTTTTTGCCAAAATGTGTATGTTTTATTATTATTATTAAATCCCTCTATAATGATGTTACATTTTAGCACTTTTTTCTTAACTCTTTTGATGACGTAGAGGATTTTTTTTCAGAATAATTAATCCTTTTTAAGCCTCTTTAAATAACATTCTCAATAGAATATGCATAAAAAATAATAGCTCCACAAAAAGCTCAAATTATTTCAAACATTTTCCTTGTTCCCAAATGTGAATTATGTATACAATTTTATCAGTTTATTTATTAATATTGAATCATATGTAAATAAAATCATAAAAAATGTTATTTATGTATTCTAAATGGGAAACAAATAAATGTAAATAAATACTAAAGTATAACACTGTCTTTATTATTATTATTTTTTTACTGTTGTTAAAGAAAGGGATTTTTTTTTCAATATTTGATAAATTTAAAACAAAAGGATATGGTAGAAACTAGCAAAGGCCTTACCATAGTGAAGAGACTGAGTCCCATATTTCGGTGTAAATCTTGATAGCACAGAGATAATAAACACATTGGATTGCTTTTGGCACTATTAACCTTCATGGGAACGGATTGTATTTGTGCCTTTGTCTGTCCTTCCAGACACAGAGAGAAACTATGTAAGACCCTCTTGCTGGTTTTCTTTTAATTCATTGTACCTGACTGCAATAGTTTCTTTTCTCTGTTATCAAAAATTATAATTTAAATGATAACAAAAAGATTTAATAGTAAAACACATAGATTAGGAAAATTTGGGGAATGGGATATGATCTTACACTAACAGCGATGCCGCAGATGGCCGCAGTAGAGAAAATATTCTAACCCAGGCCGAAAGGAAATCTATAAGAGTATATATATATAAATAAATAAATAAATATAATATTTTCTCTACTACAGCATCCTTGTACTATCTCTTATTCTGCAATTTTTCCAAATCTATGTGTTTTACTATCATATCATACATATATAGCATAGATTATTATTCATTAATATACTGTAAATATTATAAGGAGATAAAAAAATAATAAATAAAGCAATCATAAAATATTTTAATAAAAACTAAAAAGGCACGCCTGAACAGGGGGAAAAAATATAGAAGTAAAAATATGGATAGTTCTCAAAGTAAAGTAATATTATTTAAAACAAGGAACTTTATTGATAAAAAGGTAAGAATTACAAGAGAATTTTGTAAGGTACATATATTTTAGTCCTTTGGTATTATTATTATTTATTCTGAGACAATATTTCATATTAGCATCAGATATAATTATTGCAAGAGGAATTATTACTTAACCATAAATTGACAATACACCAACCATCTTGACAACACAAGAGGAGTTCAAAGTTTGGAGAGAGAAAAAAATGTCGATAGTAACCATATCAAGTTCTAAAGTATAAAATAGCTTTAAAAGTAAATTTAATTTCAAACTTCTTTTAAAATGTGTAATGTTTTCATACCGAAGGCTATGCGGCATTTTGGTATAGTGCAATCTCCGCGGGTGCATTTTTGGCACATGTGCATTCTCCGCGCTCACCTTTATTGAAACATCTTTATATGCTTAGCCTGTACAGATGTGCCATTAATAGGCGTGGCGTAGATTGCACATGTGCCAAAATTGCACCCGCGGAGATTGCACAAATACCGAAAGGCCGCGTAGCCCTCGATATATACCTATATAATATATATACACGCACACAAATAAGTTTTAACAGTAAAATTTTTAGAAATAAACAACAAAACAAAAGTATGATAATCTCAATTATAATAAAATTAAAACAATGTACTGCAAAGAGTATATAATTTCAGTTTGTGGTGTGCACTTGGATGACAGCATACTGTCCTGAGATCAACCAGTCTTGACTCAGTGTTGCCACTTGCTGAGCTTGTCCTGGATGTAGACCTGCTACCACATCAGCCTTGAGAGTCCTCAGTGCCACAAGAGGGGCAGGAGAATTACCAACAGCCACACTGAATGGCGTCTCTGGATTCCAGTTACGATCACCAACCAGCTTACGATAGTTCAAGTCACCCTTGTAGATAACGAGAGAGGAGGATTTCAGGTGAGAAAACAGCTCAGCGTCCACCTGAAACAAATGACAAATGTCACCAGGGTAGAGTAACAAAGCTTAGATTCAAGGTTCCCAAATATATGGGCTCTGCAAATTTTTATAATTTGACAATGTGTTGTTGTTTTATCTACACTACACATCAATTATTTGCATTGAACTAACCTTCTGCATGGAATCATAGTCATGAGGTAAGGTCCAGAACTGCGACTTCTCCACTGGGTACAGTTTCCACTTTTCCTGATCAAAGTAGCTTTGCCATCTTGAGGCAACTAGAGGCATGCAGGCCTGCAACTGCTCCAGTGTCCAATGTAAGTCGGGGACAGTCACATCAGAGACAAACCATGGCATGCATTTGACATGGAAATTTACATGGTCAGCAAGGCCTTGTGTCACTAAAATATCAGCAAGGCACAAGTCACAGAACAGCTCAAATCCTGCATTGTCCAACACAATATCTGCAATCAACATTACAAACGTTAATATGTTACATGAAACTCTAATATAAAACAAAAATTAAAAAAGTGTAAACTTAAATGCAGAAGTGTATACTGTATTGAATATTTGTTTACTGATGCACTCACCTACTGATTTCAAGTTTCCACTAGAAGATAAAATCTCCCAAACTTTATCTGAATCATCCACTAAAATATTTTTCTCTAAACCATCTAACTGTGCCAGTGGATCTTGTTTTTGATCATTCTTCTCTCCAGCAGACAGAGATAGGTCACACTTGTTTCCCCATAGTGCAATCTGAATATTTTAAAACATAAGTTAAAGTTAAGTTATGTAGTTAGATATAAAAATAAAATATAATTTATTGCAGTGTATAGAAAATACTTGCCTTCATGAATTTGATGTAGTGTTCCTTGTTGATTGCAGAACTGGTTGTACATTGGAGAAGGTGCTCTCCTAGCGTTTGCATGGCAACCAAGGAGAATGTAAATGCATCTTGTTTTTGTTTTCGGAATGGGTCAAATAAGTTAAGGGATGAGCTGTAAAAAAAATAAAAAAATATAAAAATAATTATATTCAAAGAAAATTAAATTTACACCTGTAATTTTTTCAGATCATCTAAAAAAGAAAGTGCGTGTGATATTTTATTTAAACATAGGTATTTCTGCTACTGATATAATTTTTATACCACACTACAGTATAAACCCAACATTTTATGGAAATGAATGAGACGAGGTGGATTGGTGAACCGTCCCGAGGGACCACTAACTTGGCATGGGCCACTCTCACCACTGTCAGGACTGGCTGAATACACATCAATAGATCTGGCAAACCTAAGTATCTCTCCTACTGTATGACTTGTGACACAATAGCATTTACAGAGACATGAACGTGAGGACACGAGAGCACATTCACAGTGCATACCACGGCCTCTGAAAAAGCTGCACACACCCATTGAGAATTGAATTTGTGATCTTTTGCTTGTCAAAGCAATATGCATACCACTGCCCCACAGGCTAAATTGAACAGCTCAATTCTCATTCCCCAATTTTTTCAAATCTATCTATCTGTTATTCTTTCATCTTTTTATCAATAAAGTCGATTTCTTTCCTGAATTATTTCTTGCCTTTTTTCATTTTTTATAGAAAATAGTACAGGTAGAGATTAGAGCAAGTTGAATTGAAAATTAATAAAACACAAAGATTATCTAATTAATATAGTAAATTAGAACCAAATATTCTAGCATAGACAAGAGCTATATTGTCTAGCACTCATCTAAGAATACTTGGTCCCAAGTCTAAATTTACTAAATAAATTAGAGAACCTTCGTGTTTTATTGATTTACACATCAACTAATCTAATCTCTGCCTACTGTTTTCTATTACATATAACAACTTTTATTAAACATATTATCTATCAAATACAATGTTTTTTTCCTAATTAAAATATACCTTTTTTCAAAAGCTTGTCTAATTCTCCTGTACATGTAGCACTCCACAAGAAGCCAAGGAGACTCAAACCAGCGTGGCTCCTTCTCAGAGGAAAACTGCTCAAGATATGAGTTCCACTTCTCCACATCCGGAGCTGGGCTTGTCAAAGGCACCACTGGCTTGTTGGTCTGAAGCTCATTTCTGAGGCGTGAAAATGAGCCAATGATTTCCTTCAGTTCTTGACTTGCAGACTAGAATTAACAAATAAAAGTAACTTAGTAGGTATATACAGTAGGCTATATCAAACAAACCATTTTTACCATAAGATATAAAGGAAAATAAACCATCATGTTTAGGTAAAATAGATTTAAAATAAAAGGATAAACCAGCAAGGGTCTTGTCATAGTGAAGAGAGTACCATAGCTTGGTGAAAATTTTGCTAGAACAGATAAAAAAAAAAACTAACAAATTCAATAGCTTTCGGCACCAAATTCATAGAGAAGTGGAGTGTATTTTTGCCATTGTCAGTCATAACAGACTCAGAGAGTAGTAAAGTTTCTCTCTGATTCTGTAAGGACTGATGAAGGTAAAACACACACTCCATTTCTCTTGGAGTTTAGTGACAAAAGCTATCTAATGTGTAAGTTTTTTTTTTTTTTTTTTTTTTTTTTTAAATCTGTGCTAGCAAGATTTCACCAAGCAATGGGATTCACTATGGTTTCCTTGTTGTTCCCCCCCCCCCCCCATAATTTTTAAATTGATCATATTTGTAGTATTTTCTTCTTCATAAATTACCTCTCCATATTCCTGCACTATTTGCAGTTTTTCTCGACAGAGATAGTCAACAACTTTAGTAATTATTACAGGCAGGCGGTCTTTTATTGTTGAGTACGCAAAACTTCTGTAAACAGAGAATACATTTTGTTTAAGTGAAGTTTTAAATAATAGACCAGTATATACATAAGTAAGGATTTATATGTATTTGTGATGTAGAGAAGCTAGAAGTGTCATGGAGGAGATAGACGTGAAGGTTGAAGTGTATCATGATTGGTTTATTGGTGTGGAGATAGATGGAAGAGTGTAATTATAGGCGTAGATTAAATTTAACACTATTTATTCATTATATGTATATTAAGGAAAATAAATCATCACGGTTAGGTATGATAAATTGAAAGAAAAGGATAGGAGAAAACCAGCAAGGGCCTTACCATAGTGAAGAGAGTCCCATAGTTCGGTGAAAATCTTGCTAGCACAGATATAAAATAACTAACACATTGGAAATATTTCGGCAATCGACTCCAAGAGAGATATGGAGCGTGTTATGCCTTCATCAGTCCTTACAGACTCTATGAATGATTCATAGTTTCTCTCTGAGTCTGTAAGGACTGATGAAGGCATATCACGCTCCATATCTCTCTTGGAGTCGATTGCCAAAATATTTCCAATGTGTTAGTTATTTTATATCTGTGCTAGCAAGATTTTCACCGAACTATGGGACTCTCTTCACTATGGTAAGGCCCTTGCTGGTTTTCTCCTATCCTTTTCTTTCTATTTATTCATTAGTTATAGATTAACAATGTATGAAGTTGTAGCAGAGGTTCTTGCTTGGCTGAAGCCAAGTAAGACTCTCCTGTGTGTGCGTCGCATACCACACGGGTTGCCTAATAATGCATACTATGCATTTTGCTATACAGCCCACTGGTGCTCTCTAATGTAACAACATGTGTTTATTGTATAAGGTGGTTGCAATCATATAAAAGTTAACGCCATATGTGAGCACTAAATAACATAGCATCTCTATCGCAACAAATTGTTTCAAGTGAAATTAATACGAGCGCACCAAACGTTCCATCTGACACAGTTAACCCTATGTAGATGGAACATTTGATGAACTCGTGATACTTTCACTTGATAATACATTTTGATGCAATAGAGATGATAGGCGGGTATGGGCATATGATTCATTTTGCCAGTTTAAAAATACTTAGAAATATTTTTGAGAGCACTGATGCTGTTATTAGGTTGAATAGAGGACTTGCAAAAGTAGGTTTAAAGAGAAAATAAACAAACTCACAGCCCAACAATACTAACAAAGTGCTAGCAGACGACTTTGTGTTCCTGTCTACATTTAACATGCTTTCTTATGGTGGAATGCAGCAGCTATAACTTGAGTTAGAATTATTTTTCAGAGCTGAAATTTTTACTGTAGCTTACTGAGCCTACAAGCTTTTGTTTTCCTGGATTTCAAGTAATTTTGTTAAAAAATAATTTTTTACCCAATTAACTTCAAATCCAGGAAAACAAAAGCTTGTAGGCTCAGTAAGCTACAGTAAAAATTTCAGCTCTGAAAATATCTCAAATGAAAGTATCTCAAATATGTGAGAAAAATAATAATAACAAAAAATTATATGATTTCCCAAAGAATTTAGCTAAAAAAAATACGTTTGTCCTATGCTGAGCAATGTTGCTCATTGCTCAAGTATGGCATTGGAGCGCATTTATTATGACGTCATGCGCACACATCTTATTATTAGATACTGAGGGTTGTTGCATTCACAGTACAGTAAATAGTGCTTTTCATGAGTGACAGAAATACACACATTGTATACATACAATATGTTGATGCTTCTGCGTTAAAATAGGCTATCTGCACTTTCCACCAGCACGGCGAGTGGAGCGTCTGCACTTTCCACCATGCAGCATCTGCAATGTTAAGTGAATGGCTGCTAGTCCACACACCATGCTGCGTGGATAGTGCAGATGCTCCACACGCCGAGCTGGTGGAAAGTGCAGACACTCTATTTTGACGCGGGAACTTTGACGTGTATTTCTATTGTGCTTAAGAATATGGTACAGTAAGACAGTAAGGATATATATTACCTTTTATATCTTGCTGAGAGAGGCACATCCAAGGGCGTTTCAACATCCAAGCTTTTGTCGTTGAAAACCTCAGGTTTACCCACCATTGCTGCAAAAAACACACTGAAATTAAGTTAAAAGAGTAAAACAAGCAGTTATTAAATTGATAGAGTAAGATCTAAATGTATACTGTATGTACATACACATAAATATGACATTTGTATGATATGTAAATGCATATGAATGTGTATAATGTTCAATTTGTACACTCTGTCAATTAAATTGCCACATAATACATTTATGCATCATATTACTGTATCATAAGTTCGTTCTGTAAACTACACACAACCAGCTTCGATACTTTTCCGTTGTTAAGACTTCACCTGATCATGACATCACTACATACCTGTTTACGATGTTAATATGTATGGTTGATCATGGTTATTTCTTCGTTTAGAACTTTAGATCTGATAAGAATGAACGAAACTTCACTTTATTGGCTCAAAAAACAAGATCAACCAATGAATGTGTCTTCTTTCTTTTTTTTTTCCTTTCTTTCTTTCTTTCTTTCTTTCTTTCTTTCTTTCTTTCTTTCTTTCTTTCTTTCTTTCTTTCTTTCTTTCTTTCTTTCTTTCTTTCTTTCTTTCTTTCTTTCTTTCTTTCTTTCTTTCTTTCTTTCTTTCTTTCTTTTTTTTTTTTTTTTTTTTTGGCAGCCAATCAATGTTATGGAGCCTTACTATACTTTACAGAACAAATTATAATGTCATATCATGTCATCTACTATGTACCGGTAGTACATAGTACATTATATATTATGTATTTAGGTATAATGTATACATTTGGTATACATATCCCTACATATTACATAAATATGGTGATGGTGTCATCGATGACACCCAGAAAATGTTTTTTTTTTTTTTTTTTTTAATTATTTTTTTTAAGCTTACATATTTTATGTACATATATACATATATGTACTACATAATATCTTTGAACAGGCTTTGAAGTCAACGCGATATATACATACATATATGTATATAATATATTGTTTTTTAATAATAATAAAAAGGAAAGTTCTAGGCGTTTTCAACATAGCATTCTGATAGCATTTCATACAAACATAATTTCATATTATAGGCATACAGTACGTGGTAGTTACATATGCATATATGCACTTAAACGATAATTATATTTAAATTCTATAAAATAAGTATTTTGGATGTTATTTTCATTACAAATTGAACCTATAAAAAGGAACGAAATATTATTAATAATTTTAAAAAAAATACCTCTTTTAGTTTCAGCTGGTTTTCATTTATATTTACCACCGTGAAGTTGTCCTCCAAATAGTACTTTTCGACGTTCATCTGTTGATATTTTAACAACAGGATGTTTTGTAGCCAACTTCACAAGTCTTATTGTTCGTGTGAGAAAAAAGAAACACAACTGTAGATTACTCATGAGAACTTGCTCATTTTTTAGGCTATTTTTATTTTTTAATTTATTTTATTTAGTAGATGGTTAACTTAATATGGAAAAGCAAGAAAGTGTAACATTAGATCCCCGTGAAGAGGTGAGAAAACTTCAAGAAATGGTCAGAAAATTAGAGCTACAAAATGAAGAACTTCGAATAGGATCCAAAAAGAATGGTCTTATTCACAATTCTCAGAAACAGCTACAACCAAAACAACCATCTAAAGAAGAAGAAGAAGATAAACCTTCTTTAGAACCCCTGATAGATTTTAATTGTGAAGAACTGGCTGGTGAACAAACTTGGTAAGCGAAAAATGTGTTTAAAATGTCAAGTGTTTATAAGTAACCACACCTCATTATGAATGCATGTAATGTGTGTCCCTCTCTCTTTAGTGGTATCTCGGTCAGTGTCATGGCCCCACATAAGACAGGTTGAACTTGCTTTTGAAATGACTCACTTATAATAGTTACACATTTATGTACTTTTTGATTTCAGGTTACATCGAAGTTCAAAAAACAATGGTGATTTAAATGTAATAGATTTAGATACTTGGCTGATGAGTGAGCTGAGTAGAAGTGTGCCTTCTGTAGATATCACAGGATTTAAAAATGACATTTCACGGAGATTAACAGAAGTGAAAAGATGTAAGTCTTTATACAATCACAATGACGTTAAGCGCTTATGTCAGTTCTCATATCACAATTAATACATAACAGTATACTGTATATCATATATATATATATATGTACCCTATGTACATACATACCTACCTATATATGATATACATACAAAAATACATGTATGGTGTTGCCACATCAATAATAAGTTGTAACTCAATTAGTTTAGTATTTTATATTGTTCTGTTTACATATATGCACTTAATACTGTGGTAAGAATAAATTTAATACCTGTAATTTAAATGTTTTTATTGGTTTATGTTGGCTCCTATGAGTGCCATAGGTTTATATGTTTTTGTTTTGTCTTTGACAGCTGTTGAGCAGCGTCAAGTTGATACTCGCACATTCACCCGTCCAAAGAAACGACTGGCTCTGTCGACTCCAAACATCCAACCTGAATTTTTGAGCACTGATATGTGCAAAGAAGTAGCTCCTGAACCGACCCGTCCTTCAGTCAGTGATGAAGAGAATACCCCAGTTCCTAATGGGCCATTATTAAATGTACACAATAGTCAACATGTAAGTGCCATTAGCATTCTAAAGCACTTTCTTGCACAATTAAATCCAAAATAAATTACATATCATGTTGCTTCAAATATTGTATATAAATTGTATTTTACTTAAATTAATATTTATCTTTTAAATAAAATGATTGTACAGGATGTATTAAAATTGAATTATATTCTTATATATTGATAAAAAAATATTTTAATAAAATAGTGTAACTAGACATTTTTACGTTGAATTAGATTATGTATTTTTGGTGAAATTTACGCTGCATGCTTCATTGCAATTATTGGACAGTGTGCTATACTGTATATAAAACAAATTAAGCTAAAATAAATAAAGATCTTAAAATTTCAATGTATACATTGTTCCTAAACAGTTCATCATCAATACAAAGTTAATTTTATTATCATTATTTTTGCAAAGTCCACAGACTATGCATATTTTTATTAGTACTTTATTATTATTATTATTATTATTATTATTATTTTTTTTTTTTTTTTTTTTTTTGGTAGATAGAAATTTCTCTTGGTTTGGTATTCTGAGTTCTACCTTATTTTATTTCCATATTTTCACGTATCAAGTAGAATACATATTCTTTATTCTTTTGCTGCACATTAAATACTCTCTGCTTACTTAAAAGTTAACAGCTTTTTTATTTATTTATTATTATTTCCTTTTGCTTCAAGGCGTAGAACACCTTGAACAAAAAACGTGTCTTATTTCATAACATACCTGAATATCACAATTGATTTGGCCGAAGTCATTGATTTCTAATTAATTTGGCAAATGACAGATGCAGTTTCATGACTCCAAAGCTTGCTTGTTTCTCTGTGAGTGGACCAGCAAGCTTTGACCCCATAAAATGGCATAATGGAAAATAAATTAAAAATCAATGACTCTGGCCAAATCAATGTTGATATTTTGGTGTGTTAGGATATTAGACAAGTTTTTTGTTCAAGGTGTTCTACGCATTTAAGTGATCATAACTTTGCACCAGTTTAATTGCTTTCAATTTAAACTATTTAATATATTCAAATTATGCTTTAATCAGCAAAGTATCTAAAATCTGAGTTATTCCTGAGCAAACACTTATGGGTGCAGGTACGAGATCGCAGCCTGCCGAGATACACAGGAACCAATAAGGCTTCTGCTCTGGATGGTACATATCGTTTGGAGCGCAGTGCAACACCAGAACGAGTATTGTCTCAGAGTGGACGCAACACACCTGACAAGAAGCCAAACACTGGGCTGCCTGTGCCTCGCAGCAGGCTCGACAAGACCTTTGGCTATAGGACTGGTAGTTGCTCACCTCTTAATAGAACTTTTAATCTGGATGGGATACCAGTAAGTATGATCTTGTTTCTCGCAGATTTGACTTTTTTTCCCCGGCTCTTCATTTGCTGTGATACAATTTTAAAAGCTTTTGTGTGCAGTATTTTTACATTTTCACATTCTTTTATAAAGTACAAAAAATTAGTGAAATTTTGCTGATGCCTTTATTATTGTTGTTGTTGATTTCTAGTTTGATATAAGCTATATGATTCAGATTATGTGATCCATGCATGGCTTGCATGGCTTTTACTTTAATTTTTCAATATGTATAAAAATAAAAATCTGATTATGATTACCTAAAGTAAGAATATGAAGTGGAATGTGAAAGTTTGCAAGTGAGAACTGACCTTCAATTTTACTAGTTTAACAATTCCCATGCTTATTTAGAGATTGTGCATTTTAATTAATGCTATAAGATTTGATAACAAATCAAATTCGTGTTCAGGTGCGGGTTGGTGAAGGCATGGAAGAAGACCAGATGAGCAGTGCCTCGGACTCAAGTTTCTCCAGCAGTCATCGTGCTATGACTGCAGGCGAGGTTAGGACATTGGCCAGAATGCAAGAAGAAAGTAAGTAGGGATCGGCGATATATAGAAAAGTATCGATACTTTTTATATCGGGTATTTTCAAAAGTACTAAATACTAATTAAATAATATCGAAGAAAAGTATCGATACTTCGATATATCGGAAAACTATCGATGACTTCCAAAAACGCGATAAAAACAACGAAAAATGTTTTTAAGAGGGTATGGGACATGAGCACTATTACAAAATAGTATCAAATTTACCTAGGACTCATAAGGCAAGTCATGGCAGAGAGCTCTGTACAGCTAGAGATGATTCTTACACAACATCTACTAGCTGACTGAGCTGGGGAAGCAAGTGGCAGTGCGCTTTTATACACAGTGCCCTCCCAGCTGCACGCGCTGATTCGTTGGTACAACAGAGCGCGCGAAAACTGCCTTGGTATTTGAAATTTTAAATAAATTACTATGACTTTTTTTCAAAAAGTATCGAATACCGATAGTCGGATTTATGTATCGATATATCGATATATATCGCCACAAAAAAGTATCGATAATATCGATACTATCGAAGCAAATGTATCGAGTAGTCCGATATATCGATATATATCGCCGATCCCTAAAAGTAAGTCTAGGAGTTTAATACTCTAATAAATCATAAAACTGAAATTATTTTTAATTTACATAATTATATTTTTAATTTGTTTCAGGTTTAAAATTTAGCTCTACTCCACATTGGAAAAGCAACCCTGAAGGTAAAAGAGATTTCTTATTCTATTCAATATTATTATTTGACTTATTCAATAAATAGATCATATGCAAAACTCTTATTAAAAATTACAGCATTGAAAAGTAGATTTTCCATAAATACATGGCTACAAAAATAGAATAATTTGATGAAATCGTGCAAAATTAACTTAGAGAAACCTTTTTGAATATATATATATATATATATATTATAAAGTTTTAAGGGTTGTTGATTTTCTCCTTAGATTAGCTGCAAAGGAGAATTTGGTTTAGTCCCAATATATCCCTATATATTTTTTTTCCAAATAGCCTAAATTGTGAAATATCTATAATGTGTAGTGTATTTCAACTTGTCAACTAGACAATATTTTCTACCCATGTGATTCAGTACATATTCATTGTGTTGTAAAGGTCGTAATCCAGTGCATCAAATGAGCTCAGATCTTCCTTCTCCAATCACACGAAGTACTGAAGACTTTCACTCGGACCAGAGTTCTGTAGAGGGTGGACGTAGTTCTCGTAGCTCAGTTGTTGGTGACTCTCTTCACTCCAGTCCAGCTGGAAGTCCCTTTGGCTCTTCTCAAGCACTCATGACACTAGCTAGACCAACAGGTACTGTAAGCCTTTACTAATCCAGATAATCCTAACAATAAACTATCTAATTTAATTTGTACTAAAACTTCTTAAAATTGTTAATGCAAGTGGGAAATAAATATCATAATGACCAATAAATCATACTTGTATGAACTTTAAAGCAAAACTGATTTTCTATAATATTTAAATGGTGAGGCTATCATCCCTAATTGTGTCCAAATTACTTGTGCAGATTGTATGGTTGGGAGTAACGAGGCCCTGGACAGGCCACCTAGGAATGCTCCTAATAAAATGAGGGTGGAGGTAAGCACAAAGCTGCATTAATCTCTCTGTTGTTGCTAGTTAATGTAACTAATGAAACTTTACTCTAATCATGCGCAAATTAGCGTGAAAGAAAAAAACAAACATCTGATTTAATTCAGTGTTTTCCAAAATTGATATTTTTTTCTATCAATTTTAAATAAATGTGTTCTGCATGTTCATTATTTTTTAATTATTACTCTATTAATATTTTATTTATTTCAGTATTTTAAGTTACTTTATTAAATAAAATATAATAAATGCAAGTAAACCGTGAATGTGCATGTTTATTAAAATTTGTTGTAAACTTGCATGGACTAGTAAATGTGCATACTATTAAATGTAGTTTGTTAAAAGAGTAAATGCATTATCATCAACCAATGTTTCTTCGGGGATTTAAATGTGTTTTGGCTGCTAATAGGGCGGCACGAGAGGGCTGGTGCGGCCGATGATATCCACGGCATCACGAGGCCAGAGCGCGGGAGCACCGGGCATCAAGCCACAGTGCCTGGTGCGGCCATCAGTCGTGCAAAACCACGTAGGCGGCTCCCTGGCAGCCCCAGTCATCAGCAGCGGAATTCCCAGGCCCCAGGGACTGCGCGCACCAGGATCGCGCATTCCCGCTCCTAGAGCAAGGTATGTCACTTTCATTTTTTTTTTCTGAATTTAATACAGCGTTTTTTATTATATATTTTTTATAGTATATAAATATTTTATTTTTTAGTTGTTATTCTGATCTAAGAAATGGAATGTTTATTTCCAGAACCGCAGTTAGCAAGACTCAGGATTGGATGGATGGTTGCTACTGACACTGTCGCTCTCTTGTGTTGTTGCTCTGTCGCTCTGTCACTCAACAAATTGCAATAAGTATCAAATTAGTTCTCTAAAAATTATCTACTGAGCCCTTATCCTATTTTTTTTTTTCTATAGGTAAAAATGTATCCAAAATAAAATCGTAATTTATATAAGAAATATTTAAAAATGCGATTTTACAAGTTTTGCCATTTTAAACTAATAACATCTTTGCTATTTATTCTTATTAATGATCTCTTCTTAATTGATTTCTTAAAATACATACATAACAAACATGCGCAAAGAACCAATAGAGTGTTGATAACTGCATGTTTTGTTGAAAACAAAATGTGTGAATTTCCCTTTATTGTTTTGTGATATTTAAAATAACTTAAAGGTAACTGATTTCACTTCATATAAATCTCTTATAAAAATATATATATGGAATAATTAAACCACTTGTCAACTTACTTTTTTATCATTTAGAATACTAGATTGATAATTACCATACCTTATTATCCATGAATTAGACACCAACACGTTGATTTTGTATTTATTTTCATTTATATTTTAATGGTTATTTCATGCATCTGACGTCACAATGTACTGAAGGGGTAAAGAACTTGAGGGAGGGGCTTAAATTTATCACGTGACAAGAACGGTGACTGTGATGTCGGATGCGTGAAATATCCGTCAAAATGAAAATAAATACAAAATCAATGTGGTGGTGTCTA
This sequence comes from Ecdyonurus torrentis, assembly GCA_949318235.1. NCBI lineage: Eukaryota > Metazoa > Arthropoda > Insecta > Ephemeroptera > Heptageniidae > Ecdyonurus > Ecdyonurus torrentis. Next base: position 18,117,426 of record OX439128.1, on the reverse strand, counting down.
ATTCATGGATAAAAAGGTATGGTAATTATCAATCTAGTATTCTAAATGATAAAAAGTAAGTTGACAAGGGCTTTAAACATCCACTAATTTAAACAGTTTCCTTCCTCTCATTTTTTAAAGCAATATATGAATGATATAAAAGTCAGATGAAAAGGCAATACCATTCATATTTTGTGATACAAATTTGTGTGCTTAAAGATGCAAATTCACATTACATGGTTGTTAAATATTTATACAAATGACTGGTTGCTTTTATACTTACAGTATATAATCAGGTTTGGTGTGTAACTCTTTATCTAGAATAGAAAGTAACAAAGATTATAAAGATCCCTATAAGTCATAGGTTTTCATTTTTAAAGCATAATAAGTCCTTCAATGTATTTTTAAAGAAATATAAATTTATTTTCTTGAGGGACATTATTGCTTAAATCCCCCTTGCTCATATTTTTAGAGCTTAAAACGAATAATAGAATAATTTTTGGTAATAAAATTAACTGTGCCAAGTTAAGTAAAAAATAATAGTAATAATAATAATAAATAAAATTATAGGATGGGCAATAAGTAGTAAAGAAATTTATTAAAAAAAAAAATAAGACTGGAAAATTTAAAGAAGATGCATAAAATTATAACTATTTCCTTATGTTGACCTTTTAGTATTACCTAGCTTTCAATTAATAATTTATATGTATTAAATTTTATAATGACAATTTACTATTATTATAATAATCTACGTTTATTAAAATAATATTAATATTATTCTAATAATTTTTTTTTTCTTTGTGGATTGTCAAAACGTCTTTCAAAGTGTTGATAATTTTTCCTTTAATTTAAAATTACATTCAAATGTTGTTTTTTTTTTAATCTTGTTGCTGTGTCTGTAACTTTGTATTATAAAATACAGAACACAGCAACATACAGTAATAGAAATTTATTGAGAAAAACAAAACAAAAAACATTTGAATATACCAAAGGTGCATTTACATATTGGCGTGATTTTTGTCGTATCTTTAAAAAAAAAAAAAAATAGCAGTAGTTGCAAATGCCAAAATCGATTATAGTTATTGTTTTGGAATGTTGTGCAATTGTGTAATTATAATAATTGTATAAAAAAAATCACGCTCTAATTTAATGTGAATTTACCTTCAAACAGTAGTTTAAATAAGTGCTAACTAATATAATATGTCAAATATGTTAATAATATTTAATATATTATGATCTTAGTTTAGTGTTCCAAAAATTAAGTCATAATTTTATTATAAATGTAAAAGTAAGTTTAGTAAATTCCACTTGAAAGGGAAACAGAAAAAAAGTAAAATGATAAATTTCTGTTCTTGCTAAAGTAAAAATGAACAGTGTGTTCTCATAATAATTTTTACAGTATATTTTCTTCTTATCAGCATTTATGAAGAAAATTTAAAGATTTATGCTAATGAAATTGAAATTTATCTGTATACTAGATCTCTTAGAATTGATATTAAAAAAAGTAATGTAGCACAAAAATGAAATACACTATAAAAAAATTACAATTGCTTAATCAAAAAATCAAATAATTTTACTAAACTTTATCTTTTACATTAATAATAATTTGAAAAAAAAAATGGAATTTGAAATAATTTTTAATGTCCTTACCTTTCAAATTTTCATTAAAGATTGAAAATATTTGTAAAGGTGAAGTTCATCCTGTTAACTTTTCTAAATGTGGTGACTATTTTAGTTATCTTTTGGTGAATTGTTTACTTTTGGTGATTTGTCACTTCTGCTACAGTCTATGTTAGAATAAATACATTTTGGACTGTTTCCATATGTATTTTGATGTATTATCTAGAAGGTGTGGCATATTTATTTATTTTATACAACAACAAATCCTATTGGGTACTAGAAGTATTTATGTATTTATTATATTATAAAGGTTACATTTTTATATAATTTAAATGTAAATAAATCCGTCATTTTTTTTTCTATCAGGACTTTTTTTTATAAATGTTTGCTTAAATTTATGTTTTGTTGTAGTAAGGTAGTTTCTTAAAATTAATTTATTTTCTTAGTAATTGTAAAACCTAACTGGTTTTGAAATATAAATTTTCTTATTTTTAAGCCACCTTCATTAAACTTAATGTGCATAAATTTATAGAAATTAAACAATACTAGCTGTTTTGTTTACCACATTTTCTGTGGTTTGATTTATAGAAGAGTTTATTAGAAATAAAATTACCAATGACAAACAAACACCAAAATAGACCCTTAAATTAAAAAAAAAAAAAAAAAAAAAAAGAAAAGAAAAGAAAAATGTATTTAAAAAATGTAGCACGTGTTAGATGTTTTTATATCCACTTGTTATCATCCCCAAGCCAAAGTTGAACTTACAAAAATTTAAAATACAGATTACCTGAGTAGAAATACACAACCATTAGAGGTGCGTTCACATGACAATGTGGTATATCGTGTGGTAAACTTGTGTATTTAAATACAGCGGCCACATCTTGCAATAAAATGCTGCGGCAAAATATTCATTGTTTAATGCAGTGTTTTTGGTGCAATATATATTTTAAGTCTGCCGTATTTAAAATACAGAGGTTGCGATAAATTGTACTGCTTTGAGATTGCACCTTCAATCATCATCCCTTGTGAATTGAAAGTAACATTGGGACAAACACTAAAGGTGCCAAAACATTTTTTATATTTTCAGTTTATCTTTGGCTTGATTTTTAAACACTGTTGCTACTTAAAATATCATACTATAAGTTATTATCAGTTTGTAAGGTGCTTTTTTATATCATAATTATTGCTGTATTTTTCTATACTTGAAAAGGATTTTAAGAAGACTTATGGGTACTGATAGTTAATGTTAAATAGAAAAACGAGTACAATTAAAAATGGCTTATTAAATTAATTACTTGCAGTAATTGGTTTGCACAATTTGTGTTACATATAAATTAATGTATAATATAAGTAATACTAAATTATGCAACTTAAAATTTGTCACTATTTTTTTTTCACTATTATCTTTTATTTATATTTTGTATGATTGTAAAATTTGAAATGATAATTTATTGATACTACTTGTATCCACAAAAATTAAAATTGACTTTAAATAATAATAACAATAATAAACTATTTGAAACTTGGAAAGTTATTTTTATATGATCGTAAATTTGTGACCTTATGAAAGGCAATGATTGTATTAGAAGAAGAAAACAAGCTGAAACGAATTTTTGTAATTGCATATTAGCTTACTGTTACTTTATATAAATTGTCTAATTAACGCTTTCCCAGTTTTAATCAGCAGCTCATTTTAATGCTTTTTTTTTTACACGCGTACAAATAAAACGCACATTTTTAAGTGACCCATTTTCCAGGAAAAAATTTCATTTACTGTTCCAAAAAAATCTCATTTTTTCAATGTATTAGTGCTATTTTCTATTGGCTGATTTTTTTTTTCTTTTCAACTCTGTAAGTGACAACATATTCTATGTTTTTGTTCCAAAAAAGCACAATAAATTGTTGGTTACATAATTAATATTCAAATTTTAAACTTTTTGTATGTTGCGCAATTTTTGTAATACAATAATCTTCTATTTTTATATTATTATTTATTATTTTTTTTAATTTAATATTATACCTTTTTTTTACATTAGTTTCTTTTAGGCACAATTTGATACAATTTAAAAACATTATCAAATAATGCATATATAATATATTATAGCCTATATATCAATCCTCTTGGCTTAAAAGAAAAACAATTGTATTGTTCGGTTTTTGTTTTGAATGTCTATAACAATTAATCTGCATAATGCTTGATTTATATTAAAATAAAAGGCATCGCATTATTAAATCAATAGCTTTTAAATTCATTTATTGCCTATATAACGTTTATTTTGGTGCTGTTTTTTTCCCTTGAGTTATATAACAAAAGACATTGCAAACATTAAACAAAATATTTGTATAAAATATATTATTCTTAAAATAAAAATGTTAACAAAACTTTTTCAGATTTGTTTTTTTATAATAATAAACCCAAATTTTCATGTTATATTAGGTATGCAGTTATATTATCTTATATTTACCAATGGTTTTCTTTTGAAATAAACATTTTTGTTTTTTTGACATATCATGTATTTTAAATAATTTACAATACATATTTATACTAAATTTGGAAACTTAAATAAAAACGTTAAGACAAATACTACAACAAACTGTACTTCAATTTTTCTAATAAAATTAGAGAAAAAAAAAGTATTTTCTAAGACACTAAAAGTCCTGATGAAACACTTATTATAAGTACAATTAGAGTCCTGTTCACACAGAGCAATAAAAATGATGGTACAATATTTTAAAAAATTTGAGTGTATTTTTTAAACTTCATATAATTTAAATATAAGATCAATGACACTAGGATTTTTATTGCTTTTTGGGAACTGTGGCCATAATAGCAAACAAAAATAAATAATACCAAATTAAAAAGGTCAAAAATCAACATTTTAAAATACAGTTAACGCACAATAATTACACATAAATTTCATATTTATTGAGTTCTATCAACAAAATACTGAAAAACATATTTCTTTATTGTATAAAATTTTTATTATACAGTACATTGTTTATAATTAATTTTATTTATATTTTATTTAATATTCCCATTTGGTCCAATACTTATGTATGGAATGTCTTATCAAAAAATTCGGAGGGGTTATGCGAGTTATACTTTGATTGCAATTGTGCTCATATAACTTTTGTGTTTCATTATCATTGGTGGGAGTGTAATGTTCAATATAAGGTACTGTTTAAGTTATGCGATGGAGCACTAAATAAATATATTTACATGGTTAATTTAATAATATATATTTGTAAGTAGTCTCATTTTGATAAATTTTCACAAGGTGATTCTATAGGTAACTTAAGGTCTGATACCAACCATACGTGAGTGGAAGAGACTTGCTCCAGGGTTGGAAGGTAAGCTCTGGAGACTCCAGGGTAAGAGACCTGCGCATCTCTGCCCCGCGTGGGGTGCAACATGGCACTGCAGTTGCATACTAACACGGTGAATGTTGAGGTGCGCCATCCGTGCTGCGCCGAATGGACGTGAGGAGTCACCGCCTTGCTGCACGGCTTGTGTCCAGCACGATTTGATAAAACCTTGAGCTTGTCGCTTACAATTTAGCAGAAAACGCTGGCCTAGAAGTTTAAATACTGTATTTGTATTATTAATGAATACAATTACGAGTTCTACAAAATATCATTGTTTTTGATAAAATAAAATTGTATTGCAATTATAAAATTGATCAGCTTATAAAAGGTTAAATATCATCAATCCTGATTGGTTCAATGTTCAATCACCGTATGATCGAAACATTGACTTTACAGAATATACTGTTGTAAACTTACTGTTGGTCTTGTGACGCGCCAGCTCGGTAGCAAGGCATTGTTGAAACGCTGGCAGCACGGCATCCTTGGTGACACTCCAGTGTGATGTGAAGATCAAGTCCAAGCCCTCGTCAGATACTTGAGGTCGCGGAGCGACTATGCCTGTCAATTTTAGTTCCTTATATCAACACTCTATATTCTAGTTAATTTTGTTGTGAAGTTAATTATGAAAATTGTAAATCGCACGGTTTCATAATATAAGCAGCTTATAGTGCAAGGATAATATAAGCAATTGACTAATTATCCTTACAATGGGCAAGATAATTTACATCCTTCTCTCTGCTCAATGCAGGGTAAGTGTTTAAAAAACTGGCATTTTAACCTATATGATGTCATGACAGTATTTATATCTTTATCTAAAAAATAGTTATTTTAAATATTATGCCATTGAGCGTTAATTATAATTGTTATTGTATTTCGTTGATAAATATTTCACCTTTTAAACGCGCAGTTTTAAAATAATAAGCACAATACTGACCTGATGAGAAGTGCGTAGATAATGTTTTATGATTGGTGGACTCGACCTGCCTGCCAGGACGGCGGTACACTTGTTCACTGAAACCATTATCTTGCTGAGGCTGAGGCTTCATGAACTCCGTATCATAGTCTTGGTATTGACTGAACTGGTGCTGTGGATGCACTGGTCTGCCATGTTTGCGCACCTGATGTGGCATGCTCAGGAAAATATCCTCGTTCTGTTCCTGGCCACGCGCGCTCTCAGGCAACGTTCCTTGCTCTAGTGCGGGTGCCGGGGTTTCGGGTTCTTGAGAACATAGTATTGTCGAGTACTCGTCCCAGAAATCAGGATGCTCGTCTAAATATGACGTGGCAGCTGCGTAATCTTCCTGGAGCTTGGATTGCTGTGACTGTGGAGTCTCCTCTAAAACAAGTATTGAATTTTTTTTATTGAAATTGTTAATAGTTAACTTATAGTGTTAAAAAACAAAAACAAAAAACATGCAACGTCAATAAATCTATAAAGTAATTTTTATAGGCGTGGTTGCAGTGCGCCTGCAAAAATATAATGTATGCAACCAGTTGGTTACATCTGACAACCAGGTTGCCTGTTTTACAGGGGCTCCTACTATAGCATAAATTAACAATTAAATAACAATAAAATATACTGAATTAATGAAGATGATATATTACCCGTATGAAAGATATGGGCTCCTGGAGGTAGTAAATGTTGAGTTATAAGTTGGAGATCGCTACTGGTCGAGTTGAACTTGGGGTCACATCTGTCCCAGTCTGCACCACCTCCCTCTGAACATAACAGAAACAAAGAACTAAGAATACGACAAAATTCAACGTGATTTAACACTTACCCCTGGCTGCAGGGGGCAAAGGACCCCCTACTGCAGCCTCGTGTGCCAGACACCCTGCCGACCACACGAGGAAGGCGTCATTGCCGTGACCTTCAAGGCTCAGACTTGGTGCGTTGTCTGACGAGGGAGCACCGGAGAGAGGTTTAACAAGCAGAGGTTTACCTGTGCGACCATCCAACACCATTGTCTGAAATATATATAAATTATATTATATCTTTATAATTACATATCTTTATTTGTAGATGTGAATTTAAATCAAACAAATACATGCCGGACTGTGTAGTTAATAAAGCCATGCTTACGTGTTTTTGTATACTATGTGAAAGCATGTACATGTGAAATGCAACGAATAATTTAATAAAACAGGTAAGATTTTTTTCATGTATACATGAAAAAAAAAATGCTGTATTGAATAATTACTTGTTCTATTTGATTTTGGTATAAGGTAAGTGATTATGCTGAACATCTTAGCTATTATACTATGTAGTATAATTGCTATATACCATGCAGAGAACCATGTATAAGTGGGTATATGTATTTTTTTAACCTTTCTAAATATATATATATATAAACACGTGGAATGTTCAATAAGCATTAAATAAGAATAATGATGAAACATAAAATAAAGGTGAGTATAAAAAGCAAAGCATAGAAACATATTATTGCAAGATCACCTGTGTGTAGTGGTAGGATGGAAAACCTGGGCCCAGATGAAACCGAACTAAAATATCCGGAATATCGTCATCATTGAAGTAACCAGCTGAGATGGGACTGTAAAACGTCGCATAAACTCAAGCAACTAGCGTACTTTACGTAAAATAACTGGCATTACTCTACAAGTATATGCCTATATGGGATACAATGTAAGTTTATCATCAGTAGCAGTGTAATAGTGTTTTGGTAAGAAAAGAAAACATAATGCATTAAGTGTTAAAAAGAATTAGACAACGCCACCAAAAAATAAGTAAATAAATAAAAATAATAATAAACGTTGTCACTCTTTTTACCTTTGTTCATAAATATATTAATATCCGTTGACATTTAATTCAATAATGACATTTTGAAAATTACGTTTGATTTTTATCAGCAGGTATATTTTATTTTTCACATGATACTGAATAAAATTTTGATACAAAAATCATTATGACAATAATATTGTGTTATAAAAGTTTCCTGTTTATATACAAAATTTTGTTTTATAGAAAAATTTAATTTACACAAATATTTTTGAATTAAAAAACATGTAACGCATAATTATAACGTGTTAACTAAAGCAATATAATAAATTAGCTAATGTGTTTACCTATGCAACTCTGAGGCTGACAAAGTAAAGTTCCATATCTGCTGGAAGGAGATGCCATCAAATGCGAGTACAATAGAGTCAAACATGGCAGCCACGATATCCTCAGAACCGTCACCATTGATGTCAACTAGTAGAGGAGGTACCAAAATTCCACCTTTCTTCGCACTTTGATAAATAACTTTCGACTGTAATTAAAGGATGAGCAACCAGAGTAATTGACAGTAAAATATGTAATGATTTAAATAAATCTAAGTAAAAATATTTCATAATTTGTAATAATTATAATTTAACTTTTAATTAATATTTTAAGTTATGATGTGTAAATCCGTAAATTCACGTAACTTTCACGTAAGAATTCAAATAACATTGATTTTTGTATCTTCATGAAATAGTTACGTAATTTTACGCGTCATTGTGAACAGCCTGAAAAAGAGCAATAACTATATAATATTTTATTTCTCAGACAGCACATTGAAAAAGCTTTAATAAAATTGTCTCTTACCCTGGAGTAATACATCCCATGTGAAGAGTGCATGGCAATGCCGTAAAGACCTCCCAATGTTTGAGGTCCTCCCGTACCGACTAGCAAAATACCACCTCCATCAGGCCAGACAAGGACCTGAGGTTTGGTGAAACTTTCAACGTGGCCTGGAGTCGGTAAACATTGCATCACCTTGCCACTGCCACCATTAATTACCAGCAAGTGGCCTTGGATCTCCGGTTTATCCCCTAATTACGTAACATCATAAAAATATGGATTTATTGAGCAAGAAAATTAAACAGACATTTTTTTAAGGCAATATATTTTTTTAAATGCTCAATTTAACTTTAAAAAAATCTTAATATCATAAAAAAATTAAATTAAATGATTTGAAATGAATGAAATTGAAGTTTATTTCATATTTAAATGAAGAGGCAATAAAAAAATCAACTAAAAAAAAAGAAATTCTATATAATCTTTAATACGACTATGGAAGATGTTTTTTTTTATGTATATGGTTTCTTCAAACTAATTGTTGCACTTTTTCAAATTTACTTATACCATCAAAATTCTTGCATTTTTGTTGATCATTAATTTTTTCAATATTTATTTTACTTTGAAATCTTGTGACTCTAGTTAATGAATATCTAATTTTTACGGGTGATTAACTTAATTGATTCTTGATTGCAATCATATATATACCTGGTACATGTCCGCACACGCCTGACGTTCCAGTGTGTGAAGCAATGACATCCTGAGTATTATCTCCATCCACGTCTTCCATGAAGCGAGGCGAGAACACTTCATTAGCTCCACCCACCACAATATCAGAGGGTGGCATATGCCACACCATGCTACCATCACGTCCATTGATCGCGCAAAATAACTGTATGAAAAAAAATTGTAAAGCATTTTATCAGCCTATTGTTTTAGTTTGGAGTCGATTTAAATTAAATAATATTTATTTGAAAATAAAATACATTTTGAAAGGGCAATTATTTCTGTATTGGAAATTTAAATAATTATATAATATAGAAAATGAATCAAACTAAAAAAAAAAAAAAAAAAACTGGTTAAAATTATGTAAAGCAGATGATGTATCTTTACCCCTTTTTTGCCGGTTGCCAGACAGTCTGAGATGTCATCGCCAGTGACGTCTGCTCCACAGTCTACGGCAATCACGGCTTCTTCAGCCCAGTGTTGCCAGATTGTTTGCCCAGTTTTGCCATCCAAGGCTAGAACTCCTCCATAGCAAGGGTATTGACTGCGGTAGTACATTGCGCATATGAAACCAGGGTCAGCACTACGGTCCACAGCTGAAAAAGAAGACGTCTTATTTTTTTATTATTTTTTTTTTTGTTGAAACTTTAGGTACTGTTTCTACTTTTTAAATTGGTGCACCTTCTTTAAGTAACTTTGCTTAACTAATTGCTGTGACTTGAATTTAAAAATTATAATTTTGCAATTAAATTAAACACAATAAAATTAATTCTACATTTTTTTTATTTATTATTATTTATTTTTTTACTTCTTTCTTTTTTTAACTTCTTGCAAGTGAATTATTAAGTGTATAGTTATAATAAGACATGTAATTCATAACTGACCAGCTCCATAGCCAAAAATGATGTCTGGTACCGCATCGTTGTTAATGTCCTGCAGCCAGAGGTTGCTCTCGGACATGAGGCGTGGGAAGGAGATGTTCCATACTTCCATTACAGCGACCTGAGAGGGTGGCATGAGCGCCGTAGCTCGCTGCTGAGTCCACGGTGTCCTGGGGTTCATCAGTGTGTTGATCACAATCACTACAACGCCAACTGCTACTATAACATAAGCAAGTCAGTTAATACTCCACCTGGATAAATGTTGTACAAAAATACTTCTTGTCAGATTATAAATTTATTCATCACCAGAGATCCTTAAAACTAATTTTTCACACTAGGCTATAATTTTATGTCATCATAAAAATTTGTAGTTCCAAAAATAGTTAATGAAATATTTTTCAGATGATTTTTTTTATGTCAATAGCAAAGTGGAAGCTCCGTCTTCATTTTTACTAAACTTGTGATGTTGAAAAAAATGGCATTTCTAATGCACAATATTTACTCAATAAATTCTTGCATTTTATATTTATATTTTTGAAACGTTGTCACACACATAACATATAAGAAGGATTTTTAAAATTAGAATTTCTATTTGATGAAAAATATTTCTATATGATAGTTGACACTTTAATATAAAAATAGTCGTAAAACTTACTTAAAAAGAAACCAAAAAAGAATCCTGCATAACAGCACGGTACCCATAAAGCTCTTACAACTGCTCGTCTGTGTCTATTAGATTGAAATGGTGTTGATTTGAAAGTCTGAAAACATAATAAATATATTTAAACTATGTTAATTTATGAGATAATTAGGACAGTTACCTTTCTTCTTGGTGGCATCAGAGGTCTCTTCACACCTCTATCTTCATCGTGCCTTAGTCCATTACGACCGTCCTGGATAAAAACTTCATCATCTTCACTCATATCATCGTCATCAAAACTATCGCGTACTGCAAGCTTTGAGCCCAACAGTGAGGTGCGTGAGGAGACAGTTATTTGCGGAGACTCAATACTGATCATTTTTACAAAGTTTATTGGTCAAAACAACAAAATTAGAGCCTTGAAATGATCATCAACTGTACCAAACGTAAAATTGCCAAAACCAGCTGATGGTGGGCGTGACGCACGCGCAACAGGCTCTATCATGTTTTAACCTAATCGATATATTTCCTGCAAAGCTATGTGATTTTGAATTAATACAAAAGGTGTCACTGAAATTCACTATGGAATTGAGTGGCGTTCTGCAGTGGAAAATTTCTGAAGTTCCAGTAAGATAGGCAATTTGTGTACATATCTACCAAACAGGTTGCCTGCATTTAAGGGGCTATGTAAATTTACACGACCTTTTATTTATTTAGTATACCTGCAACACTTATTTTTCATAGTCTTATTTGTGTTTGATTATTATTATTATTTTAAATATAGCCTATATATTTTATTTAACGTTTGAGATTCCAAGATAATGGAAATAGAAATAGTTAATTATTATTATTTTATGAATAGTTTCCAATTTTTAGTTTATTCTTGGTATTTACATAGTATTAATAAAAATGTACATATGTATCGATCTTGTTGCGAAAAAAAGGTCTATCTCGTATTTTGTCAGGGGAAGCTAAAGGCCTATCTCGTTTTTTGTCAGTGGAAGCAAAAGGTCTATCTCGAGCGCCATCTCCATAACGTTCGGGAACGAGATAGACCTTTTGCTTCCCCTGAAAAAATACGAGATAGACCTTTTTTTGCAACAAGATCGATATTATGCTATGGTATTACTTTAAAGTGTAATGTAGAATTACAAAAAATTTAAACTCACAAAATAATGAGAAAGAAAAAAGGGGGTGATTTTATTGCATATTATTCTAAATGAGGACATCGATCTGATTCGATAGATATGTGAATTTCTAATTTTTGAGTTAATTAAGTATTTTTAATTAATGTTTGAAAGTCGTCATGAAATGACACCACAGTCGGCAACTTTTTCCTGTGCCCTCATGCATAATTTATCGACCGTGATATTAAAAAATGAATTAAAAATACTTGATGAACTAAAAAATTATAAATTCGCGTATCAATCGATTCAGGACAATATCTTCTTTTAGAATATGAAATTACTTCTTTTTTTCTTCTCCTTCTTCTTCTGCATTAAAATATCTATCAACTATTTATCTTTTTAATTTTCATCCATTCTACTGTATCGTACGTGAAAATTGAACTATACCTAAAGATTTTTTTGTGTATAACACGTAAATTAAAAATATTTAGACATCCTAGCAAGACTATATTCTTTCCTTTGAGTCAAGCTGTTGGTACGTGCTTCACAATTATTATCGTCTCTTCTTCTTTTCACTACAATTTACGTTATTTATTGCTTTTGTCTTTTTTTATTATTATTTGCTCGTAATTTATCTGATTGAATTTATTCACATTCTTTCTCTTTTTAATTAAATTTTAATCACACTCTTAACATTTTCATGCCTATTAACAAAAAAATGAAAAAAATAATTACTACAAGAACATTACAATTTTTAATAATATAAATGCATTGTTTTATTATACAAGTTATTATATTTTTTTCATTCGATCTTATTAAAATTAAGATGAAAAACGGACTTCATAAAATAATACAGTGAAATAAAATTAAAGGTTAGAAATATTTAAATATAATATAAATACATTTAAAATAAAAGTAAATATTGCATTATTGTGTTTGAATGTACGCTAACACACGTTAAAGAGTTTATTTCTAATACTCTGAATTATTTAACTTAAAGAAAATGTATTTAAAAAAATTCTAATAAAAGAAATTTTAAATGGTAAAAGCTGTAATATTGATTCTAATGTATAAAATTGACGTTTTCTTAATTCATTAGTTTGCGGTGCCCATCTTGAAATGTCCTAAGTTTTTATTTTAGTTTGGGGTGCAATTTATCAAAGCACTTAGGCCATCTCAAGGTCTAACTATGCTTAGAAAATATAGGGCCTTAAGGTGACCTAAGTGTTTTAATGAATCGCACCGATGTATTGACAGCTGAAATACTGATAAATGTTTGCTAAATTAATACAGCTTTTTGCTACAAATAATTAAGAAGTAATCACCTCTTATTACGCAATGTTTTTAATGTCTGCATGATCAGTTTTTTTTTTTTAACTTTAAGATAAAAAAAATTCAAATCGAATAATAAAATTAAAATATAAAAATGGAACTCAAACCATCATACAATTAAAAAAACCTGTTCTGCTATTCAGTTAATATCTGTAATAGTTTTTTTTAGTGCGTATTTTAATCAAATTAAAGTTTTTAATACATTACAAATTATGCATGAAAATATAAATATTGTAGAAGTACATTAATATTGTTAATGGAAGCAGAGTAGGTAACGAACATTTATTATGTCAAATAGCAGAATGATATAACTACTTGACACACATGTAATGTAATGTACAATGCATGCTCTATAATGGAAATTATTATGCATTGTTTTCTAGATCATCTCGTTCATTATTTCCATCAAAATAATGCCCATTCTAGTTGTCAAACAGCAGTATGTACAGCAGTATAATAAATAGTAAGTACTACTAAAAATGGACTGGAAATTTTACATGTCTAATTACAGCATCAAAACTTGTCAAAATAATATATTTATCTTCATTTTTTCTCCCTGCACATTTTTTTATATATATAAAAAAAATTAGTTTTTCACGTCAAACAAAAATATGAAAAAGTGGAGCGAGATATTATTGAGAGAGTGATAAAATGTTTTCGAGAAGATTTTTACTGACTGAGCTTATCATTACGTCATATGTGAAGCTTATTGTTATTCTGGAGAGTATGCGGGAGTGGGAGAGAACGTGGAACGCATATTTCGACCTCACGCTGGCCCTCAAAATTACGCTCCACACAATTCTCTCTCTCTCTCTCTCTCTCTCTCTCTCTCTCTCTCTCTCTCTCTCTCTCTCTCTCTCTCTCTCTCTCTCTCTCTCTCTCACACACACACACAAATACACACTCAGTGTTGAATATCTTCAACTTGCGTGTAGCTGACTTACACGCAACCCGGAGATTCTTGCTGATGTTCTAAACTAATTATGATTAGATTAAAGCATTGTCATGCAAGTAAGAGCGAGAAAATAATATTTCATTGTTGAAGAGATCAACGCAAGCTTTGTCAGAGAAAGTAAATGAATTAACACGTTTCGTTCTAGACTATATAGAGTAAAATTTAGTAGCAACAATAAATTGTATGTGCTTTATAAAACACAAAAATCAAAACTGAATATAAATAAAAGTACTTACGTATATATATGCCGTACTAAATCCATATTTTAGGGAAGTATTTTTGCGTATATATGGAAACTGTGTAAATAAACAAAATATTTCATTTCTCATTTATGAAAAATAAAAGGGGGAAAAAATTAACACAGTAAATATGGCTCAAATATTTAAATTTTAGCAAACATACAGCTAGGTTAGTATAATATGTGTATAGTTCATTTACTTTTACATATTTTCTTCATTTTGATTCATATTTTCAACACAAATTTCAAAGTTGAAACAAGATTTTTACTTTTATATTAAATCCTTTTAATCAAGCAAACCATATTTTAATTTGTGTGTGTGTATAATATATATATTATATATATATATATATATATTATACACCCACCCACACCCACACACACATGTACTGTACATTCATATACACCTAGTGAATGCTCTCCTTTAAAAGTATAGTAAAATAAAAACTGTCCGTCTATAAGGGAGTATACAAATAATAAAAAAGTTTTATAAAATAAAGTAAATTTTATGAGATAAATAAAGTTCTCAAAGAATGAAATGCAATCTTTCGTATAGTTTTTGTGTAAGTTTTGAAGTAAAAAAATGTTTTTACGTTAATATTATAAATGTTAAGATCATTAAGGCAAAGCAGAAAACTTTTCTTTGATGTTTCCTATTGACAACTTTACAAAGAATTTACATCAAACATCAAACTTCAGGAAAATATATAAGGAAGGAAAAGGAAGAATCAACAAAAACAAAAATTAGATCAATCTGGAGAGTTGGAAAGGTGAGTGTGTGATTGACAATATAATTTAGCTATAAAAAAAGTTCTCAAATTATAGATAACTCCTATTTTTCTTGTTTATTTTTCTAATAAGTTAATGGTTGCTAAAAATACAAGAAAATGCAATTTTGTTAACTTTTAACCTCAGTATGAATTTCTAAAATTATAGTATTTATTTTTTATTACATTAGATTGTATTAAGATTGTATTGGTAAACTTTAAAGTCAAAATAAGAAGTAAAAATAAGATTTCAGGATGGAAATAAATTTAGATTTTAAACCACTATTTCTTTGTTTTTTCATTGGTTCTTGAAATATAATCCAACAAGTATAATTTGAAACTAATAAATTAATCCCCCCCCCCCTCTATTTAGAACTTTCACTATTTTGTTTTACTTATAAATATTAAATTACAATAGTCCATTGTTTATGAATATCAATCAATAACGTCATATATTATATATTTTAAAATAAATATTGCTTATTTCATGTTTAAAGTCACACACATAAACCACCAAAATAGAAGAAATATCATGAAATATTATTCAATAAAAAAAAAACAGTGGTACTATACGAGTATAATGAAAGTTTTCATATGATATCAAATCAGTCCTCGTATAGATAATAACTACATGCATTTGTTTAGATTAGATACAACTATTGACATCCTACATCTTACATATCTATCAGAATAAAATACGAAATACTCAATAATAAGCAGACATGTAACTATAAAAATGTCAAATAAATACATTATTCATCATAATTATATATCATGTACTGACTACAACAAATAACAATGCCGTATTATTAACATTATAAGAGACAACATATAATATTATACTTATTATTATCAAGGATATGAATAATAAAATAGAATTTAATTTAAAAATTATATATAAAAACTAAATAATATTTTTAATAAGATAAAGTGAAAATTGAGGCTACTCTTGTGGTTTACGTCAGGAAATTCAATTTTTAAAAGTTTTAGTTTGTATAACACTAGTTGCACAGAACGTTTCACATGTTATGCGTTAAATCTTTATTGAAAAAAAAAAAGTTTCAAAGTATTTATTAATATCTGAAATTAATATACAACTCTTAGTTGAAATTTTATTAACTCATCATCAACATTGAGCATCATTATTAATAATTTCCATATGTTTATGATTTATCAACTGTTTTAATGTGAAGTTTACTATGCCATAAAAAGATACTTATTATTACCTGTATTATTATTATTAGTATTTTATTACTTAATCTTTACCATGTTATATTCTTTATATTATTTTCTTACTATTTTAATTATAAAATTATGCAAAATCTTTAAAATATATAGCTTATGTTTCCAGTATTCTCAAATAACCGTTTGTTTAAAAGCTTTATCGCAGTTTCAAAATATATACAATTATATATTGTATTTGAACGCTATTGAAAATTTAAATAAAAATAGACATGAAATTTGCTGTAAGTAAAAATTTAGATTTGGAAAATATAAGGTTACAGGTAAAAAATGTTATTATGGTTCGAATCGGGCTTTTTTTAAATTGTTTTATTCATGACAATGTTAAAAGGGTAGTTTTATTAAGACTCCCGAAAACATGATCTCGAAATTTTAATCATTAAAGTGCTGATAGTAAAAGCAGTTATAGCGACCCGGCGCGAGCGGGATTTACTCATATTTTTGCGCTGGATACTTGACGTAAAGTTTACGTATATTAAATATGTTTTTACGTCTACAGATTAATAATCATCATAATGAATAGATAAAAATAAGAGTAACGCTCACGCGCCAAGCTAGTGTGCGAGCAAGTTTTAGATGTGACCTAGGTTTAGGCTTGCTCTTGTCAGCGTGTTAATAATTAAAATTTTGAGATCGCGTTTTCGGGAGGTTTAATAACACGATGATCACTATTAAAAAAGGCATTGTTGATTACTCCTCTAAGACTTGCTATGTTGTTGTTGTTGTTGTTGTTTTTGTTGTTTTGTTTTTTTCTTTCTTTCTTTCTTTTTCTTTCTTTTTCTTTTTTACTTTGTAGCAGTGTAAGTGATGTTTTGGCTATTTCAATTTTCTTGTTTCTTATTATTTTTATTATTGCGTACAAATTTTTTACATTTTGTTGATCTCAAATATAGCCTTATGTTTAAAAATTAAACAATTATTATAAAAAATGTTTGTTAGCATTATGTTTATTAACAGTGATAACAATATTACAACACATATTATAAAATTAGCACTTACTAAATAATTAAAACATGCATTTTTAATCATGGATTACCTGGAGAACATTAATGTATTATATTAATAAGATTATTATAATATTTAAATCAATAGAACAGTATTTTTTGTTGAATAACCTATAGATAATATTTTATTATTTATTATGAATAAATATAATGTACATATAATAATATTTTTTATTTTAAATTATATTTTATATTATTCAGCATCATTTGTAGCGAGGAGAAACTATTATCAGAGTTGAAACTTTTTGTTTGTTTGTTTACTTTTTTATAACAGAGTATTTCAATATTTAAATTTGCAATATATATGATAAATATATAAATAAATATTTTTTTTTTGCAATTTGCAATTTCAAATTTCAGTACATCTTGTATTAATAGAAAATATTCAAAGACTATAATAGAGTATTGAATGTTTGTACTGTACAAACAAACTCGTAACAATATATATATATATATATATATATATATATATATATATATATATATATATATATATATATATATATATATATATATATATATATATATATATATATATATATATAAAGTCATGCATACGAGTATATTCCTTTTTTATAATATTCATTTTTATTTGTAGTATTTGAAAGATTATAAAACTTTTAATATTAAATGTATTGAGAACATGTAAAAATATTTCTTATTTGTTGATTTACTTATTAAAGTGAATTTATTTTAAGGGTAATTAATTAAAGCAATAAAATAGAGAATAAAATAAAAAGTGCAGGTTGGAGTAACTACTGAATGCATATAAGAGTACAATACGTTGCATGATGCGTGTTAATACGTTTGTTATGACGAACAAAATTAAAAATTCTGGAGGTGTGTGATTGGTGTGATTGCTTCGAGCAGTCTGATATAAGACGTTTCCACGTCTTTTTTAGTCTGTCATGGTAAATACCGGACTTGTTCGTGTGTGTGATTCCATTTTGCATCTGTCGATATATAAGACGTAAGTCTCAACGGTTAAAGGCGTAGAACACATTGAACAAAAAAGTTGTGTTATATCCTAACAAACCTGAAAATCAACGTTGATTTGGCCGGAGTCATTGATTTCTAATTTATTTTCCATTCACAAAATGCCGCTGCCGGTCACTGACGTCACAGCTCGCCCGGTTTACTTGCGCGTGGACCAGGCGAGCTGTGACGTCAGTGACCGGCAGCGGCATTTTGTGAATGGAAAATAAATTAGAAATCAATGACGCCGGCCAAATCAACGTTGATTTTTAGGTTTGTTAGGATATTACGCAACTTTTTTTGTTCAAGGTGTTCTACGCCTTTGGTGTAGTGTGATAACAAAGCAATACTAGTAAGTTATATCGACATTATGCAATATCTTATCTTAAGATTTATTAAACTTTTGAGAATTATCAAACATTGCGCACTAACTTTGTTTCACTCAAAATATAGCTCAAATTTAGTTACTAAAAAGTATACTGTATATGTACTACGTCAACTTTTCCTTACATAAAGTAGTTTTATAACAGCTAGTGCAAACAGAAACAATAATAAAGTTTATGCACATTATACTAATGTGTGCTATATATACTGTATAAATACATACTCATAAAAAGGTAAGATAAATAAAGTAAAGAGACAATAATTTTATTAAAAGTTGTAACTTTAACGATGTAGAGAGAGAATAACAACAATTTTTATAGACTTTTTTTTTTCTTTACAAATACACGAGAATATATCTTTGAAATAGAGCAATTACGTGTCAAAACATGCAAAGTATATTAACCAAGATTATTTACATCTTCTTTGCAATATATATATAGCTAACAAAATATTTACCATGTTAATATGCTAAAATAAAGTAGATTAAGAACATGACCGATATTTGTATATAAAGTTTATAATATATATTAGGCAATCTGTTTACATAAAAGGCTATACAGTTTTATGTTAGAAAAACTATCAATTTTGCTACTGGAAATAATAATAATAAATCAAAGAATGATGTGAAAACTTTAACGTATTTCTCTCTAAATCTGTTAAAGTTTTAAAACTTTTTCTCATATTATTATGTTATCTCTCTCTCTCTCATCTCTCAATCCTCTCTGAATATACACATATGGCAAACATTTTTTCTAGTTTATAAAAATATTTCGATCTACAGTAACATGAAAACTCAATTGTAATAAAAAAATATATATATAATAAAATTTAACAATTGAAAAGAACAACGGCAGACACCTTCCTGTTCTAAAAAGAAGTTTCAGGCTATGTACCTTTGCAATATAAAAAGTGTTAAAAAGTGACGAGTTATACAAACAATAACGTTATTATGAATCAGAAGCACGTAGTTTAGTTTTATCTGCAAATATCTACAAAAAAAATTGTGTTTTCAAATAAAGAAACGTGTGCACAAACGTGTGCTACTGAAAGTAAAAATATTATAAATAATGAAATTGCAATAGAACTCTTTTTGTTACAATTATGTACGAGTTAAATTAATAAAGCGGAAAGAAAAAGAAAAACTAACGCTATTAATTTTTTTTTTTAAGTTTAGCTGGAGATGGCAAATATAAAACTACTTCAAAACATTATAATTTAAAAAGGAGCATATTTTTAAACTTGTAATTAAAACATTGATTTTTTATTTACACAAATACCAGCCTATACATTGAAATAATTCTAAAAGATTGGAATATGTCGGCTTTCTTTATAGCAAAGTTTTCTTATATTTTAATATAGAATACATCTTTCATAAAGTTGGATTTATACTCCTTGAATTTATGAAATATCTTTATAAGGTTTATTAAGATTAGCTGTTAGGTTATGTGTCTGATGTTCAAGCAACTCCTATTCATATCCTATTTTCAATACATATTTTTCAATTAGATTTAACTTCAAAGGAACATTATCTGAATTACTAAAATATTTAAAATAGTTTTATATTATAATTTAATGTATAAAATACTTCAAAAATAATGAATGTGTATTATTTATAAGAAAAGTACCATATTATGTTCTATAATGTGAAAGAATTCATCTGTGTTGATTTGCTTTATATATATATATATATATATATTATATAAATTTTCTTAAGCAGTTGTTTTGTTTTATACTTTAGAAAATAATAATTTCTTGAAATATGATTCTTACTTGGCCTGTCACGTTTTATAATAATAGCTCTGATGGCAATTTGTGAAACAAAATTTCTCCCTGAAAATTTATTACACCATTTATTTCCATAATATAATTTACATTTTCTTGCGTTTTCTTGTGGTATTTATATTACTGTCCTTCACACTTTTACTAACTACGTGATATGAGAAACAATGAACATGAAGAAATAAGGAGAAGTTAAATTAACTATAATTTAATAAAATTAATGAATATGAGTTTTGCACTGTTCGTTGCTACATTTTTTCTATATGCTTTTCAAACGAAATGTAATTGTCAATTATGTTTTTACAAAAATTAAATTGATATTAGTTTTTTTTTAAAGAAAAATCATTTGAGGCTTTTCCGTTTGGTATAGACATTATTAACGTCACGTAGAAACAAAACTGTAAAAATAACAAATAAGGGGAAAAAATGAATTGAATTTTTTATATAAACAGTTTGATAAATTTCAATCAGTTACTCAATCATGTCTTGTGTAGCATCTTCCAGTTTACAATTTTTTTACGCTACTTGAAAAAGTAAATATATATATACAAAAAAAAAAAAAAAAAAAAAAAAAAAAAGCCCAAAAGCCAGCTATGGCACGTGAGTTGTGTTAGTTTTGTGATTGAGTGAGCTTTGCAACGTAATTAAATAGTTGTTCTCTCTCTCTCTCTCTCGCTCTCTTTTGATAGAGAGCGCGAGACAAAAACAAATGAAAGAGAGATGTGATGTATCGCATACGAAAGAATAAAGACGGTAGACGCGCGGCTTAAAAAGACTAGAGAAGAGAACGGTGTCAGGCAGGCTTGCTAGGCTAGAAGGGTCTATTGATCCTATGGCTACACACTTGATGGTGCACGCAAGAAAGAAACAGATACCGCGGCGCAAGCGCCAGCCCCAACGTTTACAATGATATTGCCCATGTACCCCAAATAAGATGAAAAAGGAAAGAAAAAAACAAATAATGAACCTCTTATAACTATCCAAGAATTATTGTGTCACCATCTAAAATGACACTTTAAAAGTTTATCTTGTATAGTTGCGAATTATTTTATCTTAAATTTTATTCAGTAATCCAATTGAATAAAAAAAATTAAAAGAATTTTTCATTTCCTATGTACATAAACTATACTATTTGCATGTATCTCCAATTTTTTTGTGTTAGAGTTTTGTAATTTGTAATTGATTTTAAATTAGATAGAGAGAGAGAGAGAGAGAGAGAGAATGATAAGAATAAAGGGAATAAAGTCATTATATTCTAAACTCTAAGCATTTAAAGCCATAGACCACATAAAACAACATGTGCTTTGTAATGAATAAACTCAAAATAAGATCTTCAAAACTGATGATAATTCTTACCAGAATGTTAATGTAGCCCCACGAGAGAGCGTGAAAAAACTGTAAAGTATGCAATTTACGTAAAAATTCATGTTTATGACGTCAGAAACATGCAAAAATTAGTATGAAAATGTTGTGCGGGTTGCATAAATCGAAATTTCTGATCACTGCTACAGAGCTACTGTTGGATTTTAAGACAAACTAAAGTTATTTAAGTAAATCCCATCAAGTATTTTGAGATATAAATGCTTATGTTTTTCTCTGGTCTATGCCTTTAAATATACAATAATTTTTTGCATAATAGCAAGAATTCTATTTTAAATTTAAAGTCCTTGTAATAGTAACAATAAATTTTTATAAATCTGCTTTCCATATTGTATAATCAACAAAATGAATCCTTATAAATACTATATAAAATTTTATGCAAAATATAGATATAAAAAAATTATGAAAGCATACAAATAACATTGTATTATTGTTTGATGAAGGAAAAAATTCAATTGAAAAGTTAGCAATCATATTATATAAATAGAATAAATAGGACATAAAAAGTAAGCATTATAATTAAAATAATGTTGTAAACAAATATCTATTTTTATTTTGATGAGGACATTTTTTTATATATTTTTATATCAAGCTTCTTTTCAATAGATTATAAAAAATAAAATAACGAGAGGGAGAGAGAGAGAGAGAGAGAGAGAGAGAGAGAGAGAGCTTTTTGTTTGTTGTATTACGACATGCGACAACGGAACGTTATATTAATTTTTATTTCACCTATAAAAAAATAATTCAAAAAATATAATAAAATAATAAGCCTCTCTCTCTCTCTCTCTGAAAAAGTACGTATTAAATCCTTATTACTGTACACTGGACTAATTCCCTCCACAAAAAAGCACATGAATGTCAAGCTATATTAGAGTTTCACTTTATCTCAGCGTGTTACGTTGTCTCCTCCTACTCATTTCAAATATTTAAAAATAACTTTCGCTGTCTCTTTTATGAAATAACGTTTTTTTAGTCTCCTGTTTATATATATATATATATATATATATATATATATATATATATATAATTATATTAAAACTTTTAAATAAATAGTTTATGAATGTCATACTGTATTCATAAAATAACAGCAAGTGTTTCTGGACTATACGAATGCATTTATTTTAATGACTTAAATGCATTTTCAAATGCAAATTCAGTCTTAAGTACAGCATTGGCAACGTTCATTAAAGCAAGTGCATGCTTATTATTCCAACATTAAACTGACGCAATATTAATCACATTTCTTAGTTACAAAGTTTGTAGCGCAAGATTCTTTATTAAGAAAGTACATTTTGTAAGATACAAGTTTCTATTCTCGCTCGCACACCACGACAACAAATAGCATGCAACAGTACAGAATACAGAATTCTACAATACTCTACTCTATATTAAAAAAAAAAAGCTTCAAAAGATTTTAGTTGTTATAATGAAATAAAAAAAAAAAAATTGGACTCATGGAAATATATAATAATAAGTGTTACACTTCTTTAGAAATTGATGATAACATATTGTATAACATAAAATATACAGGGTTCATAAAAAACGGTACGATTTTAAATGCCTAAAAAAATAAGAAGATTTAATTGTTCTCAAACGTTTAATATGACATTGAAGCCTAAATCTAAATACTTTTGAAAAAAGTTTTTAAATTTAAGTGCAATAAAGGCGTAGAACACTTTGAACAAAAAATTTGTGTATTATCCTAACAAACCTTAAAATCAACGTTGATTTGGCCGAAGTCATTGATTTCTAATTTATTTTCCATTCACAAAATGCCGCTGGCGGTCACTAACATCACAGCTCGCTTGTTTTAGGCGCGCATAAACCGGGCGAGCTGTGACGTCAGTGACCACCAGTGGCATTTTGTGAATGGAAAATAAATTAGAAATCAATGACTCCGGCCAAATCAACTTTGATTTTTAGTTTTTTAGGATATTACACAACTTTTTTGTTCAAGGTGTTTTACGCCTTTAAGTGGTTTTGCAAGCTAGAAACAAAAATGTAAAAAATTAGGAACTTAAAAAAATGCTATTTTTTCCCGCTGTAGCTGTTCAATTGACTTCATGTTTCGTTGAACTTTTAGACATTTAGAGGTCACGTACCTGAGGTCAAATAGGTGCCCTAACTATTTCCTGGTGTCCTAAACTGATTAAAGTTAGCTTATTCTAGATTAAAGGATGCATTGGGAATTTTGAGCATACACAAAAATATGTAATGTAAGGAGTTTAATACTTATTGAATAAATTGAAGTAAGAACGTTGAAACATTTAAACAAAATCTAGGAAGATTTATGAAGAAATTTCAAGAATAAAAGTAATAATATATATAGAAAAAACTGTATAATAAAT